>VWZZ01006766.1:78125-157328 GCA_013399095.1 Psophia crepitans
GTTAGCCGTGGCACTGTGGGACAGGGGGCAGGAGCCATGGGGGGGTTGGGTTGGTGGTTGGACTCGATGATCGTGGAGGTCTTTTCCAACCTTACAGATCCTGTGATTCTGTAAGCTGCTACTTTGATACGAGAGACTGCGTGAGAGGCTACACAACAGAGCGGAAGTAGCCTGGTCATCTTTCTCATTTCTCCTATCTGTGCACTTAATTGCCATGATGAGGTTTTCTGAATCCACTGATCGGATGCCATGTAGGTATATTGTCATCTATAGTAATTCAAAAAACGTAGGGACCGGACTAGCAGGACCAGCGAGGCACACTGGCCGAGCTCAGCAGGACGTCTTCCAATCTCTGTGCCCACTAACAAACATGATCATCTTCAGGAGTTTTAGAATCCAGTTAGTAAAATACAGAGACATCTCCTTTCCAAAGCCTGAAGACTAGCAGAACGTGAGGGAAAATGCCCTTCACATGTCTGTCAGCCACACTGTGCCTAAAGGAAAGTGAACTTTTCCAGTTACAAAAAGGATTTTACTTTTCTAAAAAAGTCACAACTGCTACTAAACTTTTTTGTTGTTGTTTGTTTGTTTTTGTTTATTTAAATCTAGGGAACACGGTTTAATGCTGCCTACAGGACAGCAAGCCAAGTGTCCGTAGAACACACGTATTCTATTTGCCCAGCCTTCCTGAGCTGCTGTAAAGATTTTTAAGCTCTTGACACTCTAATAACTCCACATATAAACCTACGTGTGTACACTATTCACGGGAATGCAGTGCAGGAGATTTCCTCTGTTACACTTCTCGAATGTCAAGATAAAATTTACTCCTGCTCAATAACACCGGTGGGAGTAATGCAGGGATTGTGAATTTCCTTGCGATCCCAGCTGCTCTGCAGCCTTTTTGGGATGCCCTGAAGGTACTATTTTTGCAGTTAGAGATTTTTTTACTGTCACATCTTTTGTTCTTGGTAGAGTGTTTCTAAATCTGCAATAAATGCATGACTGCAGAGAAATATCACCTTTAGGGGTTGTCTTCTGATTGCCTTCAAGAAAGATCTCCATCTGGTGATGCAGAGAAGGATCTCAGCAGAAAAGAGGGGCACAAATACACCCTGCTATCTTGTGTTTCTTAATCTGCCTTTCACTGTAATCACTAATTCTATTTGATTTTCAGCTCTTATTTCTTGAAAGACACTTTGCTTTTTCACGGGCTGTTTAAACTATTACAGATTTTTTTTTAAAGGGACAGTATAAATGGGAGAAGATGAACATACGTGTTCTGTGCAGGACAAACGCGCACAGAGTGGTGAAGAAGGTCATACGTGCTTGCACCCACAGATGAAAGGCCACACTGTAAGCACTGCTGGCTTCCATCCAGCAGCGACGGAGGTAAGAAGGTAGTTAAATCTTTCTCACATGACTGTACCCTCCTCAGCACAAGCAGAAACCACAGTCCCAAGAAATGTGGAGACCACAAGAACAATTAAAATTAAGAACTTCAATTCTTCCCTATTCCCCTGCATAAAAAATTGTTGTCTTCACCCCCAGAGCTCCAAGGGGGGAATCGAGCATTAATCTCCCTCCTGCAGGGTTATATGAGGGTGGGATGGGGAGAGTGGAGCCATCTCCTGAAGCACCAGGCAGTGACAGAGGCCAGGACCTGCGGACTTGTTCCGACTGAGGTCCCCAGGCCAAGGCCCTGCCGCCCACAGCCGCAGATGACAGCACCACGTCTGAGCAGGGACACGCACTTGTCTTTGGGAGGCCAGTCTGCCTTGATGACCGTCTCCTGGCAAGTCTCACAGAGAGAAGATCCAGCTAAGCTGCAACATCCAGCATCCCACTAACCTTTTCTGTTACCTGCCACACTAGGATGCGCACAGTGTCTCCTTTCCAGCACAGGCTCTGTAACTCAAGGAGCTGGGAATGGATCTTTGTTTGTAGATTAATAAATACCAGTATGCGATATCTAAAATGTATTTTGGAATAAGCTGTACTGTAGGTGGCATCATCAAGAGACTATTCTTGCATATCTTCAGTTAAAGAGTCCATCTGGAAACAGAAGGTTTATCTTTTCTTGCGAAATAAAATATTCAAAGTTTCAGTAAGTGGCTTTAAACATTTTATTTCACTGATTCAGAGTTTGTTCTGCAGCTTTTTACACTCTCTTTAACTAACAACACAGCTTTCAGAAACTGCCAGGCAATCGGATCTTGCTTTTGGGGCAAGACATGAGATAGAAACTGTGCACGGGTACCACTAACACTTTTGGGTTAGTGATTAGAGCTGGTTTGTCTAGATACTGAGTGGAGTTTGGATGTACAGAGCTCTCAAGTAAGACAATTACCCTCTTAACAAACAGCCAGGTAATTTCCATTTTCCAAAAAAAAGGTGCCATTTTTGTGAAGCGAGCAGAAGCTGCTGCACCAAATACTGCCTACATAGCATGGTAACAGCTCGGCTTTCCATGCGAAGCCTATCTCCTGGTGGCAGGACGTAGTAACAAAGGTGTAGATTAGATCTCCCGGTCCAGAACACCGTAGCGTTTGCATAAACCCAGAGGCACAGCAGCTCAGTTACTGAGGCACTGGGACTTGTATTTCTCTGAGCATTGAAATGGAAACAGCGGGTAAAGAGTGGAACGACAGTCTTCAACCCAGGGCAACTTTGCCAGAGAATTGAGGTGTGGGAAGAAAAAAGGGGTTATCTGTACGAACAGGAAAGTTAGATCAATTTCTAGGCTGTTTACCTTCTCACTGGCTTTCTGCAGAAGGATAATATCGAAACAAATAGTATTACCTGTTAAAGGTTTAGAAGGATGCAATCAAGAGACCCACTGTTTATTTTTAACTAATATCAATAATTGTAGAATTTAGATTTGTCACATTCTTTTAAAATTGGCTTGAAAAGAAAGAGGCTCTATTTGGTTTTGATGTAGCTAAATCTAGTTAGTGTCTTGACGAAGCTTGTTGGTTTTTCTTTTAGAGAGCCAGAAAACATGTACAGGTTGAGAATACTCACGTGGTCAGGGTACCTTGGGACTTCCAAAGATCTATTTTATTTTATTTTATATTTTTAACAAATCTCTCTTTTCAGAGTACATTCAAAGACCTTAGTAAGTGGGAAGCTAGAATGAGTGCAAATTTCAGCAGAATATCAGCT
Organism: Psophia crepitans; assembly: GCA_013399095.1. NCBI lineage: Eukaryota > Metazoa > Chordata > Aves > Gruiformes > Psophiidae > Psophia > Psophia crepitans. The sequence continues at coordinate 81,288 of VWZZ01006766.1, forward strand.
CTCATGATCAAACACAACTATTTAAAGTACAGCTGTGTGCAGTCCCATACTGAGAAGCAGTTCATTGGGGACAGGGGCCAGAGATGGACGAGGTGAGACTGAAAGGAGAGGTTCGGCTTTAAAGGGGTGGCCTAATGCACCGCAGTTGTGTTTGTCTCTCTTGGAAACGGCACGTTTGGGACACGGCATGGCTGCTTCAGAAGGTCGGGCTACTCAGGGCTGGGAGAGGAAGTGGAGATTCAGTCATCCTCTGGCTTAGGCTGCTCGCTCTGTCACATGAGATGGCCATAATCTCACTAAAATTGCTGGACAGAAGGTTGCTCCAAAGTCAAAGAGTAGTAGGTGTTTTGTGAAGGTGTCTAGAACTTCAGTTATGTTTATGACTTTTCCTGATCTTATATGTAACACTATTAATTATATGATACGACAACTTGAATCATGAATAATTCTCTAATGCTACCAGAGCTTCTATGTCCTTCCATCAGGTATTGTAACTGGGCACAAGTATAGACTGGGAGAGAAGCGGCTGGAGAGCAGCCCTGCAGAAAGGGATCTGGGGTGCTGCTCGGCAGGCGGCTCAGTGGGAGCCCACAGTGTGCCCTGGCAGCACAGAGGGCAAACCGCACCCTGGGGGATCAAACACAGCAGGACCGGCCAGCCAAAGGAGGGGATTGTTCCTGAGGAGGGGACGTGGAGAGGGAGGTGCTGAGCTCTTCTCCCTGGGATCCAGGGACAGGACACTTGGGAATGGTTCAAAGCTGCACCAGGGCAGGTTTAGGCTGGACATGAGGAAGCGTTTCTTTACCAAGAGGGTGGTCAAACACTGGAACAGGCTTCCTGGAGAGGTAGTCAATGCCCCAAGGCTGTTGGTGTTTAAGAGGTGTTTCGACAGTGCCCTTAGTAACAGGCTTTAACGTTTGGTCAGCCCTGGAATGGTCAGGCAGCTGGACTCTATGATCCTTGTAGGCCCCTTCCAACTGAAATAGTCTAGTCTAGTCTAGTCTAAACTTGGCCAGCAATGACTAGTCAAAAGGCTTCTACAGGGCCATCTCTTAGCCAACAACCATATATCAAATATGTCCTATATCTTAACTCTTTCCTGACATTTGAGGTATTTTCCTGCAGTATTCCTCAGCTGCTTTTCCCTTTGCCCCACCATAAAGTCATCTTTTCCGCAGGTGATGGCTTGCAGACCTGATCTGCACTCATGAGCTGCCTAATCGGGTACAGATACAGGATCACGCAGCACATCGGCATGGCCAGTCCAGACTGATGCCCCCCACAGGTCTGCTGAAGGTTAAGCAAAGTGCGCAGAGCCATGCAAAGGAATGCAAACAGCATCCTCCTCCTCTTTCCAATCTCCTTTAGAAACAAGACAGAGAACTGAGTCACTGGCACACACGCACATTGTGTCTGGAGACTCCAATGTCAAAATTTCTCAATGTAATTATTGTTCAGCAAAAGGTTCAGTGGAGCTTCCAGTCTGCAGCATTTCGTTGCACACGGAGTGCTTTGACAATCCACCGCTTACAAACAGCACGCACGCTGTTCGTTAAACAGCAGCACAATAGCTTCTTTCTGTTCTCAAGCGGGCAGCCAGCGTTGCGGTACACCATTTAGCTCTCAGTAGGAATTATCACAGAAAAGGCTGATGTGAAATGATACTCTACCTGAAGACAGTCACTCTCTCTTAAAGCCACTGATTTTTTTTCCCTTAACAGGTACCCTTTGAAAGACTGACAAAAAATTTTACGAGGTGATCTCTAAAAAACCCCTATCAACATGAATAAGGTATTCCATACGATGCACAGTAACTGGAGACAAAAGCTTAGGTCTGTCTAAAACTATCATCTTTTATAGCATCCACCATCAGCATTTAGTAGCAAAATAAATTTAAGTGGTGCAATAAAATTAAGTGTAATAATAATGGCTCCTACAACCTACTAGTGGTGAGTGACCTATGTGGCCAATTAGAAAGTCAAAGGGAGGTTGCCTCCTGTTAGTGGTGGCTATTTTTATTTCCTTACTCGTGAGAGGGGATGGCCTGCCTGCCTGATTTGCACAAGCAACACGGCTTACCATTAAGCAAATGAGTATTGCCCTGAGCTCCTTCTGTGAAGGAGAGGCACGTGACAGCAGATTCGGTCACCAGCATTTGGCTGTTTGAATACAGCATCCTCTGAGCACAGCTCTCCACACACCACCCTGCAAACAACCTTCTGTTTGTGCCATCGCAGTGATTCCCTGTGTTAGTACCCACCAGCAGCACCCACATACAGAATTGCTCTGAACCAACAAAGCATTAATTTGAAATAGAGTTAATTATGTCTACACAATTTCTTTTTCACTCAGGATCCGCTCAGAAATGTGACTGCATCAACAGCGTTACACACAGCTGGTGTATTGGCCCGCACTGGATCCCAAAGCTCACAGACAACTTCTCCTCTTGTCAGCCCTAAAACTTAAACACAGGTTCTTGTCTTGCTGCAAATTGCTCTTGGCAATCCTGCTCTAGCAGGGCGGTTGGGCTGGGTGATCTCCAGAGGTCCCTTCCAATCCCTGCGCATCTGTGAATCTGTGAATCTGTGAAATCAGCCTAGAAATAAGGGCTTGCAGGTCTCATTACATCTCAGTTAGTCTCTACTGGTTTAGGGTAACCAGCAGTCATGAAACTAATTGGCCCTGCCAACTGGAGCACAGTCTGAGACTGTGGGTGTGATGCGCAGCACGGCGTAAAGCTCTGGCACACCACGTCTCCCTTTGCTGGACGCTTTTGTCACTCAGATGACTCCTGGGATTGAGACACAGAAGATCCCAGGAGATCACCACCTTAAAACCATCTTTCACATTACTGTATGTTTTTAAGGGTTCGCAAAAAGCATTCAGCAAAGTAAGGAGACAATCGTGAAGCTCAGCGTTAGGATTTTAGATCAAAGGATATTAATAGTGCGTACAGTTCCAAAGGCTGCCCGTTTCACAGCAGCAGCCACGAGGTGGAGAGCTTTACAACGGATTTCTCCAAAAAGCAATGGCTGCTGTGAAGATGCAGACCTGCTTCTCAGCGGCCGCGGTTGCTGGTGCCTGTGCCTGCAAACCATCGCCCCTGTAGTGCTGGTGTTGGAGCCTCGCACAGGGACATGCTGCACCGGGTGCTGCTTTCCCCCGAGAAGAGCCACATGCCACAAGTGAAGCGTGCGAGTGTGAAAGGCACTTTCCTGACCGGTCCTTGCCAGCTTGGAGAGGACATTCTGTGCCACAAAGGCTAATCCTCCTGGTAGGGGAGAACTATTGCGTTTGGGTTCAGAGACACAACGGTGTTGCTGGAATCTGTTTCCGTTTTTTGACAGAGGTTCTTAGTCTGAAATTGGTGTCTTGGGGCTGAAAGATTTGCTTTTGAAAACATCCACTTATACTATTTTATAGGTTCCTGTTCCTTTCCCTTAATTCATAAAAAAGAGGAGGGGAGGGAACAAATTACTATACAACCATCAAGTAGAAACGCCTGTCTCCAAAATAGATTCATTTTGGGGCTTTGAAAAAAATACTTAAAGCTGTGTGTCTCCAACAGTAAAGTAGATCTGACACTATGCAAAGTACAGTATCATATACATTATGCAGCATACAATACTTTGTAAAGTATTACAGAGTTTCATTTTTTCTTCAAGGTTTAGAGATTATAATGATTAATGTTGCTATCTCCTTTACCCACTCTGAAATAGAAGCAATAGGACATACCGCAAGATGTCATTTCTGTCCAAACTACTTTCTTCTGCCCCCCTTGACCTCCCTAAGGTAGAGAGGCAGCAATAACCCACGGAACGCCTGACTACAGAACAAGTTGTGTGGAAGGCTGTTATTGCTCCTAACCCAAGACTGGCAAAAATCCTCAGCGTAACAAGGTCAGTCAAATTCTTGATTGTCTTGTACAGAGAAATCTAAAAGGAACAACAATGTGACCAAATGTGAAAACAATTTTAGTAACATTGTACAGAAAAACAGAAGTTTAACGCTGGTGGGAGATGCCAGACTGGCATGCCCCTGTTCATCCTGCAGCAGGCAGGAACAGGGACCCTTTAGGCCTGAACACGTACCAGCAGTTCCAGTCAGTGATGCCCAACTGCTTGGGCTTGGAGGAAAACTGATGAGGCATCAGGGTTTTGGGTCTCATTTGTTGGCATCAGTGAGGGCCTCACCAGAACTGAAGGAAACCCTACCCAGGTCTCTGCTCAGGGTAGGGACGGTAGAGATGCTTTTGGATTTTGTCAGCAGGGGATGGCAGAATGCAGGAAAGAACTGTGCTCCCAAGGGACTCTGCCTTGATAATAACCAAACACCCGCAGTAAGGCAGTTTTTAGTTCATCTAACAGTTAACTTCTTTATTCTGCCCGCTGCGGGTTTTCCCCTCACAATGCCGTATGACGTTAAGGCAACCAGTCCCACCGTTCTACCAAAAACAGACGTGATGTTTCTTTAACAGAACCTACCTTCCTCAGAACCCATTGACTGGCATTAACGAGATTTTTAGCCTCCAATTCTTTGCTGATACAGTCTTGAATTAACTGTCCTATGACTTTTCCCAGAACTGACACCAAGCAAACAGTCCAGTAATTTCCTGGGTCACCTTTTTACCCTTTTAAAATATTGAAAGTATATGGCAAACCTCAAAAGCACTAGTATTTTCCCCATCTTCTCCAGGCTTTGTTAAAAGTTAACACTAGCAGTTCTGAGGAATTTCAGAAGGTAATCAGTTAAATTAAAAGCAGCTGAGCTAGACTGAATTCTTTCAACTTTCCCCACACTTTTGCCTGTATTTTGAATTACATTTTGGGTTTGTATTAGCAGAGGAGCTTTACATGAAGAGCAGAAAATTAGATTTAATACACTTGCAACTGAATTTCCCTAACTAGGATTATAAATAGTCTATATATGAAAAGTAGCAGGCCATGGATCTAACTGAAGACTCTAGAATTCAGTGGGAATTGATATTTTTGAGGGGAAAAATATAGGGCTAAAGCTTTTTGTGCCATAGTCTGATTAAATACAGAAAGTGTCTCCTTCAGGAGGAATAATCTCCTTCAATATAAGTGGTCTACAAATTGGCAACCAGAATAGGTAACTATTACGAGCTGACTGTAAAGGGCTATGAAATATATAATATGTGTTACGCACAAGAGGCATTCTATCTGCTACAAAAGCCAGAAACCCTGCGTGAATTCTTCAGTGCCATCTACTGGCACTTCAGCCATCACATCCCTGAAGGCAATCTCCTCTCCATGCCCCATTCTTTCAGGAACAACCTACCGTTCTTCCTGAACAAACCCCACCACCACCTGGAGCTATTTAACACACCCGGCAATTGCTGCTCAGATACTTACAGTTACCAAGTCTCATTATATTTTATAACTAGTCCCAGATCTCGGATTTAGCTGGTCACATAAGAATCAAAACTTTCATAAATAAAAAAGGAATCAAAACTGTGGTGACTACCCACCCTGAGACCATCTCTGGTTACACAAAAGCCAGTCCTACAAAAATGCCCTCTCTCACCCAGGCAAGGAAAAAAAAGAAAGAAAAGGCAAAACAGCAATCAAGAATTTCAAAATTATTTCAACATTTGCAACTCTTACTTGTTCCTTGTGTACTTACAACTGCTAAATCATGGGATGCAAATGCAGGAACTCTCTCTGCACGACACAATCCTTCCAGACCATCCTGAAGGCACCTGCAGCAGAAAGCAATAGGGAATGTTCATTTCTGTCCGTTGGCTTGTATTTCCCCAGCAGACAAATCAAAGGCTGTGATGTCTGCTTTTTAATCAAGCCAAATGTGCTCACAAACAGTAGTCCTAAGATTATATTTTAAAGTTTAAAACCTTTCACTACAACTATAGTAATACACACTTAACTGATGGAAAATCTCTTGTGTTGTATAAAGGCACAAACCTTTCTGTAATGCTGAGTATTGAGCTAAGACGACTGCAAGAAACAGTTACTCAGCTCCTTACAGAAGCTATTTTGGATTTATGTCTTGTGTTTGTTAGCGTAAGTGTTTCTCAGCACAAATACTCCTTCTTATAAATCAGCTTCGCATTCATTGACCTCTAAAAAAGTGCATCTACAGACCTAGAGAGGGATGTGAAAGTAATATTTTCACTTTAAAGACAATGCAAAAACATGACGTCTGCAGGAAAAGCAAATCATAGCCAGCTTTTTCACATTAACTTCTCTAATTAACTTTTCTACATTGTTCTGTGATCATTATAATAATTGCAAAGTATGAGACTCTTAACAGAAGTTGCATTAGATCTATATTCATAAATGCACAAGTCCTCACCTACTTGCCACAGAAAGCAAGGACTCTCTCATGACTGTTGCCCTAGCAAGCAGAAGAGGAATCCATAAATTCAGCCTAGCTCCGGAGGAGCATGTTTTGTATCAAAACCCAAACACTGCACAAAGCTTTTGTTGAGGCACAGCCTCCATTAAGTTATTCCATGACTGGCTGATCTGGAATATCTCAACTTTGTGGATGTCTCTACTGACTCAGCTTGAAAGGCACCAAAGGTACCTAAGACCGAGCGAGCCGACGTGCAAGCTGTGTGTACGCTGCTGAGACCAAACACATCCCACAGAGAAAGGCATTCGGTTTCTTGTACTGCCTTTTGACATTTTACAAAAGAAGATGACACGTCTTGATGCCGTGTAGGTTTCGGATTCTTGAGCTCGCCTCGTGCAGCGTCTTCTTTTCTTGCATAAATATTCATGAAAATGAATAGAAAAACCTATTAATCAGGAAATAACGGGTGGCCATACACAAAGCTGCTTGTGTCATTAGGCAGGTGGTCTGCCGTGCTAGGTAAAGGCTTATTTTTGTGATTGCTGGGTGTATACATTTAATAAACCAAAGGCAAACCTCACTCCGCAAGAGCCTGTCTTGCAGCAGCAGCAAGGCACATGTTTCCGCACAACTAATTCATCCCTCTTTACAATTAGTTTTACGTACGATACACTCTTGTATGCTAACACACAGTGTATCTTTCTCAGCATCTGGTTTCATACACACACCAGATACTGAAATCAGAAACTGATAAGATCAGGAGCTTTGATACTTACAGGCCTTAGGGTTTGTTTAATCAAAGGAGCAAACGACTCTATAATATTGGATGGAAGCATAAAAGAAGGGAACAAGGATGGGCAGATGGAGGGCAGATGTACAGTAAATTACAAATTGCTTAGGTGAGGTTGAGTTAGACCTTGCAAATAAAAAAAAAAAAAGAAGGATTTAAAATAAAAATTTTACAATAAAAAGCCATAAAAATAACATACGAAAATATGTGTTACATATTTTCTTCTTCCCAACCTGTGGTCCCCAGGATACCAGGTAGGTTCAAAACAGCTACACAGGAAAACAAACTCACATATACATTCCCACACTTGTAAGCAAACGAGCAAGTAAACCAGAGGAAAATGGGAACAAATGGAACAATTTGAGCTGATTTTTAGCTGGTTGTAAATGCAAGAATACAGCATGAACTGCATTCACAGGTTTGGGGTTTTCCCCCAAAAGGCTAAGTGGTTCCTTTAACAAGACTGAGAATCTCTTTCTATTGTGCAACAAGGATGGGATTGAGGTTAAATATGATACAGATGTAGCCCCCAAAAGTAAATGAACATTTTGCCTCAGTTAGCAATAAAGAGAGCAATGGTACAGATGGAGCAAAGATGCAGGAAATTTCTAGGACTGGGGGGCATCTCCAGAAAGAACTGGATGGCTCAGGATACTATAGTAGAAATAAAATGACGTTTCACATTACAAAGTCATGCACCCACACTTGAGGAGCAGTTGCAAAAATTCCAGCTAAAAATTTCCAGCTGGAAATAAGAAAGAATTAGAAAAAAAAAATATATTTGGATGTATTAATCTGAAAGAAGAGGTCTATAAATTGCTAATGTGGTCCAATGGAAAAAAAAAAAGAAAAAAAGAAAAATCCAATTGCTGGCACATCGGAAGCAGCTTTCCATTAAAACCATGGAAGTACCACTGTCCTGACCCTGTGAGACTTCATCTGTACACAGTTTTGATCACATAAACTTACAAAAACTGTTCCAAATGAAAGCAAGTGCAGAGGAAGGGTTCAAGAAAGATGAAAAAGGGGAGTCTGCTTATTGACATTGGGAAAATTAGTAAAAAAAAAAAGAAAATAAAAAAAAGCCAAACAAACTATGTAGGAACCCAGCCAGCTGGTCCCAGTTAGGTACGAGCAAGCACGAAACTCAACTCTGAGCTAGTCACTCAGTGGAAAGATGGACTTTTTAGTTCTGCAGGTGATTTCTGGCATAAGTTTTTTAAAGTTTATGCCTGAACTTGTAAGAAACAAATGAATCTGAACAGCAAAAAATCCAGATTGCCCCTGCGCATTGCCAGATGTAGAGCTACTGGACTGAAGGAAAAAACTCAGATCGCATTCAGATGAGAGAGTCTTCCTTGCATGGACACTCTAACACTTAACAACACAAAAAAACCAGCAAAAAATAATTGAATTTTTTTCTCTCAGTTCTCCATTTCTAGGTTCTGTCACTTAGAACATTTAAGGCATTTTTAATGTTAATAAGAGAAGCATGGACACTTGGATACCTCACTATGAATTTGTCAGGTTGAATACAATGGGCACAGAGTACAACAGCATTCCCTTCCCTGAAGCAAGGCTGCCTTTTGTTCTCAAAGACATTTCAGCAGAAATTTCTATTATTTTCAGCATATACCTTAAAGATTTCCACTGCAAGAGTTAAATAACCTGGCAAGAGCAATGGCCTGCCATATGATTGAAGCATCACTGGGATTAGATATTAAGTAGGAATAATTACAACCATACAACTTTCCTCTTTATTACCCAGATATCTCTCTTATGCAACACAAATCTAAATAAATCTGAAAACAGTGACTCATACCCATCCGCTGTGCACTAAACCCAATGGTATGTAACCCCATTGTTCAAACTTTAATAATTCCATTCAGAGCTATCTTTTGTTCCCCTGCTTTGTCAGTCAACCCACTTTAATACCCATAGAGGCTGTTAAATCTATAAAGCTTCTGATTTTTGCGTGGCTCATCTTGTTACAAAAGCTTATTACACAACATAGCAGTTCTTTTCATGGCACGCACTGATCAAGAACAGATACGTCGCTGCTTTGCCAAAGCCAGAGCATCAAGCTGCTCTAACCAAAGGATGTGTTCAGGTTAACGAGGAGGTATGCGTTCGCTGGCCACAGCTGGTACCCGGGCTTTTCTCTGTATTCAGCCTCTGTGTATCAAGTACTTTTGCAACTTCGATTGCTTAAGGGAGATAATTTTCTTTGCAAAGCATCAGCACGTGATTTAATGTTCATCTTATCAATCTGCACAGCCATCTTTTTGGTAAGGGCAGACCTAAAAACTGATCCTGCACTGTAAAAACAAGTGACCACTTCTATTAAAAGCTTATTTTGTGAAGCATTTCCCAGGACAACAGCTGAACTTCAAGACTTGTGCATACTGTTCTCAGCCCTGGATCTTGAGCAAGACTGAACTCCTTCGTGATCCAGGTTGCTCTGCTGAAGATGGCAAGAACAACTTGAAATTTTAATTAGTATTTTGAAGGTACCTCAAAAACAAAGTCTACTGTCTCACATCTCCAAGCAAATGCCAATGAAGTAATTCAGCAATGAGTTTCCAGATAACAAACTCCCCTGAACAGAACCCATGACATGTGAGGAGGGCTTGAATCTACCGGGTTTGTTCAGCCTTACAAGGAGAAGACTAAGGAGAGGTGTCTACAACCACCTCATGGCAAAGCACAGAGAAGATAAAGCCAGACTCTCTTGCAAGTGCACAGCAATATGGCAACAGGCAACAGACAGGAACCAGAACACGGGAAATTCCAGTCACATACAAGGAAAATCTTCTTCACAAGGAAAGTGGTCAAAAATGTCCAGAGTGTGTGAAATCCCCAGTATGGGAGATATCAGACCTAGGCTGGATGAGGCCTTGAGTAAGCAGATCTCATTGGATCTTCTTTGAGCAGGAAGCTGGACCTAGATGGCCTCCAGACGTCCCTTTCAGTCTAAATTAGTCTGTGATTCAATGACAATTATTCCTTTATTCTTAGATGAATATTCCAGGAACTGAAAAAGCAGGAAAACATAGCTTGTGCCAACACGCCATCTCTCTTATGTCCCCAAGCCTTCTTCCTGTATTTTTGCCAAATGCCAAACTCAACATTCTCCAGGAATACCTCCAAGGTAACTTCAGCTTTTCTACTTCAACAGCGATTAATTCATTACCTGTCGAATAGCACAGTTTTTCTTCCTACTTCATATCGTCAGGTAGTGCTCTGAACATAAAGCCAAGTGATCAAACAGCCCGAATGAAAGCCATAGGCCCACGGATGCTCATATTCTGGGGCACTACATTCTTCGAGCTGGGCCATTCCGTGCTCTTGCATTGGAATCGCGCTAATTTCCAGCAGGAAGTCCCAACTTGCCCACTTTTACTGTATGGATTTTAGGTGTTATTTGCCAGTAGAGGTGTTTTAATTACCTTTTGAACCTGGTTAAACGATAATGAAAATAATAACAGAGGAGACTAACTTCATTAAATACAAGAGGAGACAGACTTGTTCATTTGCTTGGATCAAGGTGCACTGACTGTTTCATTTCGTAACCGTTTCAATACTTTCAGCTGACACATTTACATTAAAATAGTCTCCATTGTCTCTCTCGTTCCAGAACTTTTGTCTATTATATAACTTGTTTTATTTGGAGATCTCAAAGCACATTTTATTCATGAAGACAGTGAAGGAAAAGCAAAGAACTTACCAAAGTCACAATTTGCTGCTCATTGTTAAAACAACTTGGTACGTCCAATTCCCTGCTACTCAGCTCGCTCCTTTTATACAGGTACCCGCCTCAACAGTCGAGGAAAACTTTTGGGTGGTTGTTGAGGTGGAACACAAGTGGAATAAGAGCAAACCTCAGTTTGCAAGGGGTCATGCAGCTTTCCAGACTGCAGTCTTAGAAAATGTGAATGCGATTCCATTAGCGAAGCAGCTTTGCTCCTGCATCGCTCCCCTAGAAGAGGTCTTGCCATCTCTTCTCATCTGTAGGCAGAATGTTTCCCAAAACTATCCCTCGGGATGTATCCTTTCACAGCCTGCCTACACCACTCTCGTTGTTAAAGTCAAAATTTGGTTTCTATCTCTTTACAACAGTTAAGTACACTGTACACTGAAAAACATTGTACATCTAGAAATATTGTAAAGCAGTAAATGGTTCTTGCTTAAACAAACAGAAGAGAAACTCAGTGAAATTCAAATGATAGTGAAAACAAAGAACCCATCACCAGCAGTTAATAAAGACTGATTATCTGCACTTCTATATTCAGAGCAGCATTACGAGTATTAAGGAAGAGAAAGAACTGGGAATGGTCCCAAAAGTTCACTAAATCCTTTTCATTCCAATTTCTCACGCACATCTACATCATGCACTCTGTATACAGGAAGGACACCACTCTGCCTTCCATGATCATCAACATGCCGAGCATATTTTTTCTTCCCATTTGCGGCAAGTCACTAAAACATGAGACAAGAAACATTGAAGGCAAACATGGGGGGACTTAACAGAGAGATTTCCTCTCTCCAGTTTCTATTTGTGCTTCTTTGTCCTTTCAAGCTCACTCTGCTGGTAGTTATTTTGCCTGAGTTTAGAAGATATTTGAATAATTTAGCTTAGTTTCATAGCAAGATGGGCTTACAATTCAGTGACACAGTCTTACTTCCTTTTTTCCCCCTTTAATTACTTCAGAGAGCCTGTTAGAAGGGACTGGCTTGATAGTTCCAGATGGTAAAGTTGTCCCATTGATGCAGCAGGTCAAACTGAAACACAGACTTTCTTCATCCTAATGCACATTCACTCTGAGATGAACGAACCAACCAGGCATGGGTTAATGGAAGAGGCTGAGGAACGGACAGAGAGGGGAGGAAAAAAAGGGGCCTTCTAGTAAAACTGGCCTTCTCAGCACCAAGAGGTTTCTGCCATCTCTCTGTACCCAGCAGTATTTTCTGGAAGTCCCAGACCAATGATCATGGTGCACACTCACAGCAGCTGTCCTGAGCAAATGCATTATCTCCTGCGTATGCAGTAGGCACCCACACATTTAAGCAATAATCTCCTTGAGGGGAAAACTTGAGCCATACCACAGCATAGAGTGAACTTCTCAATCACGTATGACAGCCCCTAACTCTCCCCATTTAAAGTGGGTCTGTATCCAGCTCTAGCATCACACTCCCCCTTTCACCAAAGCGGAAGGATTTATGTTGAGATGCCTCATCACACGCCCCGTGCGCTGTGAGTACTAACAAGGATTTCAAATGTCAGCTCACTGACGGGGCAGAGTCGCCATGAGAAACCTTTCCACAGGGTTGCTGGTCCTTAGGTGCTGCTGACTTGGGCAAGTCTAGAGTAACGATGGAAAGTCTCTTTCCAATAACCTCTCAGGAGAGGCCTCTCCCAGGAGAGGAGATATAACTAACCATGTTGCTCTTTAAATGCCCTCAAAATTTCTTTTTCTGTTGCATTTCTCAAACTCAGTCTCCCACATACAGCAGGCAGCAGAACTGCTCTTACATAGCAAGCACCAGCTTGCTCACAAACCTGACTGACCACTGTCTTGTTAGCAGAGACACTGGGAGTCAACCTATTCCTTCTTTCATCCCCTACCCTTCCAGAAAAGTTCTAGGAGGTTTCTAAAATCTTCCTGAACAAATAGAGATGGAACAAATTGAGGACTAAACTCAGTTATGACAGACAGAAAGACAAAGCCCTTCTGCTGGTTGGAAGGTAATGTCAGTGCTAAGCTGAACCCAAGGTCCAGCTCTGAGGAACTCAGAGTAACATGTCTCATGAGGCTATAAGAGCTTTTCCACTTGTTGGAAGGCACCTGGAGCACGATGAAAGGGTTTCACTCTTCACTACTCCCAAGACCTGCAAGAAACTTCAGAAGATTACCCAGTCCTTTATTTTACTTTATTATTTTTCTCATCCAGCAGTGGGGATCTGTCCTCCAAGCAGAAGGTGGGTGGCATGGGAAGCTCTCAAAGAAGCCAGCATGTTTCCACTCTGTAAGGTCTTTAGCACAGGCAGATTAGTGGAAATTCAACAGAGACACCAAGACTCTGCAAAACCTGATCTACATCCCAAAATTTCTGAAGAAACTTGTCCTATTTACAGAGGGAAGGCAACTACAGCAGTCCTAACAAAAGTTGACCAGATCACTTCATATGTGGAACTTCAACCTTTAGCACCTCACAGACAGAATGACAGTTAGTTGTCACAATTCTGAATTTAACTTTTGACTTCTGTATTAAAAAAAGAAAATGCTGTCCCATGAAAAGCTACACTTATGCAACTAGAAGGAAACCAGAGGGCGATCTGGCTGCTGTGACTCCAGTTCTTCCTCAAGTGAGAAGGCATTAATAGGAGGGAACGCAGGCTGTCAAAACGTGGAAACAGATCAGCCCTCAATCCTATCAGAAAGTCTGTTTCTTTTCACAGCCAATACTAGAATCAGCAAAATCCTAGCGATCCCCTCACGATCCCTGTGCCCAGTGATGAACTTGTCCAATTAAACAAGTAAATCTTCCCGACTCCACCTAGGGATGAGGCTTGAAGCAGAAGAATATATAACTCTTCATTTCTTCCCAGCTAACTGCAAAGTAAGCTTAGGAATCATTTCCTGCCACGTAGCAAACAATACGCCGGTGGCACGTACGCCTGTGCGTGTGAGTGCACTGTACGAAGCTCCATTGTTTTGCATGTCAGTATGTTTGTGTACATAAATATTAATGAACTAGAGGCCAAACAGGAACTGAACTCTCTCTGGGAACTGTTCCTTCATGGCATACCCAGGGAAGCAGGGAATGAAACTGCAGCAGTGTGCAAATCAGCAGCTGTGCAAAAACTGCCGAGAAACAACCCCCACTATCTTCTACCGTGTCTGTCTATGAAGTAACACTGAGAAACTAAACGAGTGTGTTTATGCCGCTCTCAGGTGGGTCTTGCTGTTGTTCTGGGATTTTTTGTTTTGTTTTAAACTCTAACTCAATTTAAATAGCAAGAACAATCCGGAAAGTTATTTTGCTTGAGGAATTTATAAAGGAAATTTGCCTTTCAAGACCCAGGAAATTCGCTGGTACAATTTAGACTCTTTCAGCAAATATTTAGGAAATATTTTACAAAGTAACTCTATAAGCCTTTTGCATTGCAGAAGAAAACTCTTCTCACAATTTTCCTAAAGAGAAGCAACTACATATCAACAGGCAGCATTTACAGGGGGAGAGTGTATTTCTTCTGCTGTGCAATGAGACTGTTCTGCTGCATGATGGCCATTTTAAGGCCACACGAAATGTTTTGCCATTTGCATGGGATAATTGTTGGAGCTCCAAAGTGACTGGATTTTACACGCTACACCCACCAATTTTGCCAAACTCCTCCACGTTGCTGTTACATATTTTACTTCTCATTCCCATCTCTGCCCTGTATGTGCACTACAAGTAATTGTGCGACTGTTGCGTGTGTAGACGTATCTGATCTGTATTTAGGTGCCATTGGTACTAAAGGCTGAGGAACCAAAGGAGCACACATATCAGCCCTGGAGGATCAGGTCTGCCTAAGTTCTTTCTCAAACATAGAGCTGCTGCCTCTACAGCAGAACATTAAACACATCGATGATGTTATTATTTAGAAGGGGCTCCATTTCCCATACCTCAGACAGGAAAAATGTGCTTTCTAGGGACTGAAAGAACTCATGTACAAAAAAAAACTTCTTAAAGGGGAAGTGGGTTTGTGGTTATTATTTTATTTCTCAAAGGATTATCAAAATGATTAAGTACCAAGGCACTGACTTTGAGAGTGGCCACCTCACCGAATGTGAGGCCCTTTCCGAGGTATCTGGAAGAAGCCACCTTTTTAAAATCTTTCTTTAACTCTAGCTGTGACTAGAAATTTTGTAACTATGACAACACTGCACCATCTGTATAACAGGATTCTGTTATAGTATCCATCTGGTAAGTAAAGGATTACTTCATCAGATCTCACATTTTAAAATCCATGCAAGGGGGAAAATGTTTACCCTGTGTGGTTTGAAGGACACAAGACAGCAGAGGAGCTGGAAGCTTCCTCAAGCATACCGACAGACCATCAACATACACGAAGGTTCCGAGCTGGTTAAATGGTTTAAAAGGAGCCATTACTTCATCTTTTGTTACCTTACACCTCCCTCCTGTCTGAACCTCCTGCTGGAGAGACCCATGTCTGCCAACAGCTTAATACCACGCCGTGGGTTCAAAGAGCTGATAGGCAACGCCTAAAGCAAGAACAAAGCAGATTCAGGAAAATGCCGTGCTTTAAATATTATGTTATTAGCTGTTTTGAATGAAATACAGAAATCTGAACTCTGGCTTTGTCATTTTTTCTGTTCCCATTTATTGCTTGAAAGATGAGGCTAATACTTATACAAAGGATTCATTAGTGAATTTTACAAGCGGATGAAAGCACCCAGAACAAGGAAAGGAATTTATTACGCCTTGAAAAGAAAGTCATGGGGGGAAGGAGGGAAGCAGAAAGAGAGAGAGAATAAAACAGTTTTAAAGAGAGGCAATCCAGTGACTTTTTGAATTACTTCTGTGGAATTAAAATTAATTTTTAATGTTTCTCAAAGAAAAATGAGATGGGCTCTATCCAAGCAGCAGGAAGGCTTAAATCTGCCACATATTTGACTTCGTTGATCTCTAGTAGGAGAGAAAAAGCATGAACATCCATGAGAGACAAAAAGACAAATAAGTCAAAGAAAAAAGGAAAAACAATCCCATGACTTTCAGAAAACAGACTAGGCACACCACAGGACCAACACCAATACTTCCGAGGCTTATACACAAACCAGGATCAGCAAACAGCACTGCTTGGGGCACACAGGAGTGAGACAGCACAAAAGCAGTCGATTACAAAGTGGATGACAAAGCAGAGTTGATCTGGAAGGCTTGGCGATTTCCCCAGCCAACTGTTTCAAGACCTTCAATCCAAATTCACCTGAAAATTCAAGCCCAAGTGAACCTCAGAATTCAACAGGTTGATTCTCTCTCAAATGCATAGTTTGAAAAAACAATACTTTCCTACTAACCAAGCTACGTTGAGTTGTAGTCTCACTAGGTGGTACACACTTAACACCTTGTACCCCCATTTTTTTACTGAAATTATTAGAAATTATTTTCATCCAGATCCAATGTCATAAATCTCCACAAAAATCTTGGTACCTAAAGGCATATTCTCCACTGTTCTCTGGTGCACCAGCTGATGAGTTAGTGCTTTAAGAGCCAGAACGACGTAGCATTACTTCAAGGCAGACTCAGGATCCTGTTCACAAACAAACTCTGCAGACAAGGTACATTCTTTTCATCATTTTCATGTGTGAGTGTTAAATTGAGTGGCACACATGTTATTCAATCTTACTAAATAAATAAATACAGACTTCTCAAAGTTAGCTGGTAGAAGGAATCCTATCAGCTCTGTGGGATACAGTAGTTGCAGCGATATCTAAACATAATGCATCGGTGCCATAAAGTTGGCTTCTCTGGTCTTCTCTTTGAAAAGCAATGAATTATTGCCCTCCGTGTAGGACAATGGGCTGAATACACCTCCCCTCTTGGCTGCTGCTTCTTGTTTTCTCCAGCTGTGTATCATAAATGTTGTACACAATCGATCACACTCCTGCCATTCAGTGAACGGAAGATACAGGTCTACTTCATTTCCTTTCAACTCACCTCCTGATTAGGATAGGTGTCAAAAGGAGGCTTGCTTAGCATGAATTAGGAGTGGTTTATATGTATTAAAATGTTTAATCACACATGCACCCACAAGGAAGTCTTATCTCTGAGTTGCTTGCACCTTGCCTTCTCCTCTCGCATCCCCTCCCCGTTCATCCTGCAGTCCACACGAAACCTGAAGGGATGTGTTTGTACCGATGGTTTTAGAAGGAAGGCAGCGACAAGAGAAAGGGAGTCCCTCCCACTGCTGGCCTTGAACAACTTACTTCAGTGTCAGAGAAGGAGATAAACTTTGTTTACATTCCTATTGTCTGGAAAGATCATGAGATTATTTAGATGACGTCTGGACAGTGCTTTGAACATTTAGAAGAGCCACATAATGCTCAGCGTTATGATGAATGGTCTCCCCTTTCTTTTTAATACCCTAATTTTCAAATACATACAGGCAGCCAAAATACAGAGTTGAGTATGCCAGCAATGCTGGTGTAAATCCCTGGCATCACAGAGCATCAATATGCTCTTTCATGTGAAATTAAAACCTCCTCTTTGAGCATTAGTGGAAACAAAAGATAGGCACTCGAACAGTCAAAGGAAAAACAGAAAATGGGAAGAGAGGTGATTGGAACAAATTGGACTGAGTTAACCTGTCTGCTCAACTCTAACCAAGGGGCAGCTAAAGAGAAACATTTCCTGCTCCGCTGCTATCACGTCAGCCGCAAAATACCCCATGAGGCTTACCAGCAGGCCCTAAACAATCGCATGCTAAACTTGATGCCCATCATTCCCTGCATGCAGTTTCTATAGGATGTCTTCCACCTAAAAATCCAGTGTTAAAAGGTTCTGTGCCTCACCCTTGTATAGCTCTCCTGAAGCGACCTGGGAGAAATGTGTATTTTTTTTGCATTCTCCATGCACAAATCCAGATATATACTGCAATATTTCAGTCAGTTTTGATGGTGAAGCAGCTTGACATTTCAAACTAAAAGGTATTCTAGACACATTACCAATATTAAAATGAAATACTCAATTTCTTTTTGGTTTTAATGAAATGTTGTGCTGAATTCTACACCCGTTAGCATGCAAACCGTTTTGGCTTGAGTGTAGTGCTGTTTCCAATTACAACCAGCTGATTTAGCCAGTATGTAGGCTAGAGTCATGATAACACTTTCACTTGGCTCCACAATCCACCCATTTTGCAAAGTCAATAAAGTGCTGATAGTCCTCAATTATAGTCTAGTTCTATAGCTGTTCTTGTGTACCCAGGAAAAGAAGAGGAAATTTGGTTTGAAATGACCTCCCTCTTCATCAGATTCAGTCTCCTTTTGCCACAAACAGTATTTCTGTATAATTATTATAGAATCCCTTTCATAACGCATCAAGTTCCCTCACTCCTCCTACTAGGAAATCTTCGAAGAACCTCACTGCTCTGTTTAGAAGCCTCCATCCAGTTTCCAGCTTATGCTTGGACAATTCCTATCCTTTTGGTCTTATGTCGACATCTGCCTTTAGCTTTGTAGCTTTTCCCCCACGGGTACGTACCCCCACAGCTCTATCTGTAGGCAGGAATGATCCCACGTACTCCCACAGGTCCCTGGGAAACCAGCGAAGGGTTGCTCCGCTCGTTGGAACAGAACGAACCACAAAGTAAACCCAGCAGCTCTAGAGACCAAACCAGACAAAAGCAGGAAAGCCACAGTAACCGAGTTTTGCAACATGGCTACCTGGGACCTGCTGGTGCCAGGGGCCATGAAAGACATGGGCATTGAGCAGGACCCACCTGACCTTTGTCTGTCTTGTTAATACTGAATCTGCTTAAACCCCTAAAGGACTTTTCTCCCTTTTCTGCCAGTGTTATGCCAGGCATAAAGAAATCCCAGCTGCTGCCTGGGCTTGGGAAGTGGAATCTGAAGGGTGACAATGCTGTTGGCACTCCAGCAGAACTTCACCAGAACCGTAATGGATTGCTGTCTGCACCATCCATTACATCCTCAAAACAGTATGACATGTCCTAGCTGCATCTTGGTAACCTTTCAGCAGCCTCTTGTGACCGAAGGTGGAAAAAAGATGAATGTAGTCAGGACAAATAGCAATGTAACTATGTGCTGGGGGGGTAGGGGGGGTGGTAATTTCCCACACGTTTGAAGAAAATAATCCCAAGGGATTAAAAAAATTTCACAACTTTTTTTTTCTTCATAAAATCCACAATAAAAACAGACCATATTAAGCAGAAATGAGCCTACCAGAACTTATGAATAACTTGCATTCTTCCATTGGAGCCCAGCCAGTTACCCTTGGAAAAAAATCCTGTTTACTTTGTAGTGAATGTGAGAGACACGCAGTCTGCCAGAAGCTGTTACGACAGTAAAAACACAGCCAGAGGCTGTCACAAATGGGGAAATCACAGAGAAAGTTAATTTGTTAACTTCAAGGACAAAGACTAAAATAATATCTATTTTGTAAAAAGTTATTGACTGCATAGAAGACTTGAGTTTACATGAAAGCTCTTCTAGTTCAAAGGCAAATTTCAGCTCCTTCTTCAATAGTTAGCTTGTTTTTTAAATTTTATTAGAATTAGAAAGAAAACTTCTTTCCTCCTTGTCCTCAGTTTGGCTGAGATGAACATTTTGCCCTACAACTGCATCTTGCTTCCAGAAAGCCTCAGCCAGGGCGGTTGCATCAGGAGTTCAGATGCCAGTGTCCTTGCTCAAGGCACTTCCTAAAATCTCAGGCCATGATTAGACACGCTTGCTCCTCTGGCTCTTTAGCAGTTTGATCCTAGGGTGAGTCCTACATAAATTACTTCCTAAGCTGCAGGCCTGTAAGTTTAGAAATCCCAGAAAACAAATATTGCCAGTATCCACAACCCTGAATTCTGAGGCCTGATTAAGATGACAAGCTCATTCGAGAGGAAAAAGAGGGTAGCGTGTAGCCCTCACAGCTCGCACATTTTTGTACCGTGGGCTTGGATTTATTCCTTTCTGATCTCCAACCAAGGTGAAGGCATTTTTCAGTGTCCACACTTTTGTGTGCAGCATTTGTATTCCTCCCTTCTTGGTAAAGCTTAATGTAAACCAGAAGTTGAACATACATACACTTTCTCATGTTCATTTACATTCTTAATTCATATTTTCATTGAACTTCTCTGTCTTCTATAAGCAGCTTTCCTCTTCTCGCACAAACTAATCAGAGCCTCATGATCTACAGATGTCTGCCATCCCAAATCAGTCACGTGCACCCCAGCTGTCATAACTTCTTTCTGTCTCTTGATATATTTTCCTATTGTCTACCTCATTCCTTTAAAGCACATTTTCTAGTCTTTGTTGTTTTGCTTTTATACTGAAGACCAAGAACACGTTTAAGCCTTTTCCTGAACCAGAATCCAGGAACTGGTGACCTGATAACCTTGTAACGGTAGTAAAAACAGGAGACAAATATCACCTCAAAGAGATACTCGAGCATATCTGGCCTTGTCAGAAGCAGGAAATACCAGGAGTCTTACGTAAAAGATTTCTAACCTAAATTTGCAGACCCAAGGGGCTGGAATGGCTTAAATATGGTTCAGATAAACATTCAGATTTTCTGATGATTATCCAAACTCTTTGAGAACCTGGAAGTTTTGAGGTTCACTCATCAGCACTACCTTGAGTACATCCTGGAAGCAGCCTGCACCTTGAATACAGCAGCGATAAGGCTATGCTTTTCGGAAGCCAAACGCAAAAGCATTAATTAGCTCACGTTGATAGGAAACTATGAAACAAGTGATGCTGTAGAGACTGCCAAGTGGCTCGGGAGAAATAAATCAGAGTTTATAAATATCTTCAGAGTAAGAATATTGGTGAGTATTCACTGTCCTAGAAAATGCAGGATCTTTATGACAAGAAAGAAAACATTTTGAGCACCTGCTTGTAAAAATTTCATAGGCAAAGGGGCAAATTTACCTGTAGAAATCCTCCTTCCTTCCACCCAAAGGCGATGGCTGATGACTGTACAGCTAGAGAACAAGCTAGCACATCACCGAACGTGGGAATAACCATAACCACTACTGGTGGTTCCACCAAGTTAGGACAGGAGTAACTCTTCCTAAAGCTGCTGTATTTATCAAGAGCTTGTGTAAACAGGGACATTCAAGAAATTAATTTTTAAAGCAGATTAATAAAATCTCTATTCAGAAGTCGAGTAACTTTAATTTGACTTTGGAAATGAAGCCAGCTATATCAAATTAAGACCAGTTTAATTCTGACTATGATTAACCACCTGGAGGCTTAATGCCGTTTGACTAATCCGTGTTAACATCACATTTTTAGTTAATTTAGATTATTGTCTGAGTGTTCCTGCAACGTCCTAAATCTCACCAATATTATTGGTCAAAAGAAAGGAGGCCTTGCAGGGAGACACAAGTGGTCTTTCTCCATATGTTTCATAACATCTAAAGTTTGAAATCTGTTCAACATAGTGTGTTAAAACTGCGAAGAAACATTTTAGGCTGCAGTGGGCAAAACCCTGTTGTTTTTTGTAAAATTACTCAAAATAATTTAAAGGGAATGTATCTCCCATCTGGTTGGTACCTGCAACTGGTTGAAGGACCTGTGCAGACAGGCTGAGAATCCAGGGGAGATTGGTGAGTTGGGGGTACACACAAATGGATCAAATATGATCTGTAACAAGAGACTGAAGGAAAATGCACTGTCTCCAGCTCCTTGCGCAGCATTTTACTGAAAAAAAAAAAGAAGGCTGAATATCCATTCAGTCTCAACAACTGATTGACCTGTCTTTTTTATCTTTAGAGAGCAAAAGCAGCCCAACATGAGCCAGCAGTGTGCACTAGCAGCCCAGAAAGCCACCCGTGTCCTGGGCTGCATCCCCAGCAGCATGACCAGCAGGGCGAGGGAGGGGATTCTGCCCCTCTGCCCCGCTCTGCTGAGACCCCCCTGCAGTGCTGCCTCCAGCTCGGGGGGCCCCAGGACAAGAAAGACATGGAGCTGCTGGAGCGAGTCCAGAGGAGGCCACAGAGCTGCTCAGAGGGCTGGAGCCCCTCTGCTATGAGGACAGGCTGAGAGAGTTGGGCTTGTTCAGCCTGGAGAAGAGAAGGCTCCAGGGAGACCTTCAAGCCCCTCCCAGTGCCTGCAGGGGCTGCAGGAAAGCTGGAGAGGGGCTGGTTGCAGGGCAGGGAGGGACAGGCCAAGGGGAAGGGCCTGAAGCTGCAGGAGGGGAGCTGGAGCTGAGCTGGGAGGCAGAAATCCTTCCCTGGGAGGGTGCTGAGGCCCTGGCACAGGGTGCCCCGAGAAGCTGTGGCTGCCCCTGGATCCCTGGCAGTGCCCAAGGCCAGGCTGGATGGGGCTTTGGGCACCCTGGGCTGGTGGGGGGTGTCCCTGCCCATGGCAGGAGCTTGGAACTACATGGGCTGTGAGGTCCCTTCCAACCCAAACCACTCTCTGATTCTATGATTCTAAAAGTCCTGACACATACAAACTCAAGTCTTCCTCAGGTTAACTCTACTAGCAAGGGACAGTGTCTCTGAGATACATTCTCTCTTCCAGCTTACCAGTAGTAGCACTCATAAACCTCATGTATCATCACCAAACCATTGATATACCAACGGTCCTGTTTATTCCTACTCATTTCATGGACTTCACGTAAGGCCTGTTGCATTTGCTAGATACTGTTTACAGGCCCAAACTGTCAAAGCTGAACCAAAAGTGTTCTATTCTGGAGCACCTCTTACCAATTAATGCTTTTAATGAGCTAAAAGCAATCAGCAGTGCTGCCTCATCAAAACCTCCAGAACTGCATGTCTGACCACACCTTTGTCTATTTTTCCCCAATTACACTAATTGGTCTCCTAGGGGATATTGACTCTACCTTCCCACCTTGCTTGCTTTGCTTTGCAGGCATGGCAGGGCTGCTACTAAATCACGAATGCAGTCAGCTCTTCAAAAGGCTGGTACTCCCCTTTCCTTCTGCTGTGCTTTCTGGACTCTCACAGTGTCACTCGAAGCAAGCAAGCTGTCCATCTCAACACGTTACCTCTTGGGTCTCCCAGGTCAGTGACCATCCTTAAATAACCCCGATTACTGATTATGCCCCTTTCTAGCATGTCTTTAGAAAGAAACAGCATTTATAGTTCTTGTAAGTCAGGATTTTATATGCCAACCCTGCTGGATTTAATATTTTCTCACAGATGATCGAGAGAAACAACACACTATTTATAGAAAAACTGTTGCAGGGTTTTACCAGGCTCTCACGCAAAGCCATTGTTTTGCTTTCTTATTTGTTGTCCCTGTGGAACTATAACCCCCCGCTCCAAATTATCCACTCACATCTATTCATACGCAGCAACGAATTTCAAGACATCACAGCTGGCTGCTAGTGCCAAAGTGCTGTAAGGACATTTACTGCCATCTCTTTACTTCAAAGGAAAGGATTAATGAAGATTATGGAAATGATCCTCAATCTCTGCCTTTCCACTGACCTGTTTTTCCCCCACGCATCACATCATGATTTGTTAAACTACGAGTAGAAATTTTTAGTGCAATGCAGAGTGGGCAATACAACCTTCCAGATGTACGTACTGCTTCCAACATAAAAATTCTTTGGAAACACTAATCCAACACCCTTGGCACTCAGATCCACTGTCCTGGACCAGCGTAGCACCAGCTGAGGCAATATAAGCTCCCGCAGCCTTTCCCCGTACCAAATAAATGTATATCAGTGCCACCAGAAAGCACAACTGCCAGCGCTGCCTCTGCACTCCTTGAGGAAAGCATTTGCTTCTGCAGACTTGCTCACTTCTGGCGGCTCTCGGAGCTGCAGATCCAACGTGAATCCACTGTCTTAGTGGCTTCATATACCCATGGAGATAGTAGGAAATGAAGTGAGAGAAAACAAGGTAACTGTACAGTAATGCATCTAAACACACAAAAGAAAGACAATTTAATCAATCAGATCAGCAATGACAATATCAGCAATACGCAAACTTTTTATCTTACTTCAGTTCTTAAGAGTACCTTGAAGTTTTGTGCCACATTATCTATATTCATAGAATCATAAAACCATAGATGGACCTCCCAGCCCATCCAGTCCCACCCCCCTGCCATGGGCAGGGACACCCCCCACCAGCCCAGGCTGCCCAAAGCCCCATCCAGCCTGGCCTTGGGCACTGCCAGGGAGCCAGGGGCAGCCACAGCTTCTCGGGGCACCCTGTGCCAGGGCCTCAGCACCCTCCCAGGGAAGGATTGCTGCCTCCCAGCTCAGCTCCAGCTCCCCTCCTGCAGCTTCAGGCCCTTCCCCTTGGCCTGGACCTCCCTGCCCTGGAACCAGCCCCTCTCCAGCTTTCCTGGAGCCCCTAAAGGGTGCTCAAAGGAGCCGGAGTCTTCTCTTCTCCAGGCTGAACAAGCTCAACTCCGTCAGCCTGTCTCCAGAGCCCTTGGATCATTTCCATGGCCTCCTCTGGACTCGCTCCAACATTATTGATGCTACCTACTCTACCTATCTATGTTGAACCCACCTTGACCTACATTACCAAAACTTTTATTTAAGGACATGAAGTATGTGTCAAATTCCAGTTACCTGCAGAGTCTTGTCATGCTTGAGAGTAATCAAATATTGGCACAAGTCACCTGGAGAGGTTGTAGAGTCTCCATGTTTGCAGATACTAAGAACCCAACTGAGCCTTCTCTAAGCTCACCTTGCTTTGACCAGATGACCTCCAGAGATCCCTTCCAATTTGTAATTTTCATAGGATCATTCAGGTTGGAAGGGACCTCAGGATGTCTCTAGTCCAAACTCCTAGTCAAAGCAGGGTTGGTTCTGAGGTCAGACCAGACTGCTCAGGGCTTCATCCAGTAGGGTCCTGAAAATGTCAAAGGATGCAGACTGCACAACCTCCAAGGTCTGATTGTCATCGTGGTGGAAAAGTTACTCCTTATATCCAGTCTGAATCTCTCACATCTAAGTTATGCCCCACCCACCCTGCACTACAGTGAAGAACTCCATCTTCTCAATAATCTCCTCATAGGTACTGGAGGCTGCTGTGACATCCTCCCCAAAAGTTGTCTCTTCTCCAGGCTGAGCAACCTCTTCCTCAGCTTCTCCTCACATAGCAAGTGCTCTGGCGCAGAGCATCTTGGTGGTCCTCCACTGAACTCGCTTCCGTTTACAGTCTTTCCTGTACTAGGAGCCCAGAACTGGACACAGTATCTGGATGTGTTCCACTGAGTGCTGATCAGAAGGGGGATAACCCCCACTGTGATCTGCTGCCAGGACACTGCGGACTCCCCTCAGCTCCCTGTCTCCAAACCCCAGCCCAGGCAGGCTCAGGCTAGATTGCTGCCAAAGGCCGCTCTCCCAGGGGCAGGGCTTTGCACTGAACTGACTTTCATAAGTTTCACCTCAGCCCATCCCTCCAGGCTGTGGAGCTCACTCTGAGTGGCAGTCCTGCTCTCAAACTGTCTCCTGGTACCCTGCGGTTGATGCCATTTGCAAACTTGATGAGACTGCTCTCCATAGCTTCCTCCAGGGCATTGATAAAGATGTTAATCAGGACAGGTCCAAGGACAGATACCTGCAGTACTCCACCTTGGATCAGTCTCCAGGTAGAGAACCAACTATTAACCATGTCCCTGTAAGCCTCATTATCTAAGTAGTTTTTCAAATGGATGGACAACCAGATGGGTAGGCTGTAACTCTTATTCCGTGTTTCAATGAACAATTTACTCTTTCATGTAATACAAAAAGGTTTGCATTTCCTTTCTCAGTGTATTCTGGAAGATGCTGGTCAAAGGATGCTGGAATCATTCAGAAGTGCAAATGTCCTCAGTATGCCGTGCAGGGAAGTCAGTACCAACTTCAGCAGAATATTTAATACAATTAACGCAGCTGATTTTATCGCAGTAGTGATGTGGACGAGTTCAAGATATTATGATGAAAAATTATTTGCCTGAGAAAATAATTGTAACTAGGTTTTGGGGTTTGCTATTTGCTTTTTTGATTGATTGGGTGTTGGGTTTTTTTTTAAGATCAGCTGTAAATAGAGCAAGTGCTGCTAGCACAACTGGTAGAAATCTAAAGGAAAAGGTTGTGGGAAAATCTGTGTGAGGACTGCCATATACCCGTGTAATTTGGTTTACAACCAGTCTCTTAGGTATGCTAAGTCATCAAGGAAAAGAGTAGAAAATGTGTCATCAGTCATTTCCCCCAAGGCCTGCTTATTTTCATCACAATATCAAACTTGAAAAACCACATTGTTTGGCTCACCCAGTCAGGTAGCAGACTGTGGTGATGTACTGGGGAAAGGGAAATCCCCCTTTCCCTTGCTTACTTACTAATACATTTGATTAGACAAAAACAACAGAGCGTATTCAAATACATTTGATGTAACGAATACAGATAGCACATTGTGCTGAACTGCCTTGCTTCCAAACAAGCAGAATGGGGGTGCTGTGCAAATTCAGGGTACGCTATTTGAAAAGCTACTTACGTTCCTTAAACAAAAACCCCCAACTTTTAGATATCTAAAGTTAGGTATAAGTCATCTCATCCTCAGAACTAAAGTCTTCTAAATCAGTAAATGGGATTGCCTGGACTTCACCGGGGTGATACTTTGGCTCTGTTTTGTTTAAATGTAGATGTATTTGCATTTCAAAACAACTCATTAAGTCTTATCGCATTTTGCTGCAACTGCAAGCACAGCAGACAAGTTTTAAAATAATTCTGTGTGCTGACATCTATTTTAGAAGGATTTTCAATGGCAGATGAGTTTCCTCTCAATGGAAGATGAATTTCAAATGCCAGATAGCGTGCCTGTATTTGGTAAGTGTTTGTCCTTTCATCTACCTGGTTTCCAATGATATTTTTACTAGTGTATGTATGCAACACCTTATGGATAAGAACTACACTCTCACTGCCAGAGGAAAAAGATAAATCTGCTGGAGAATCTTAATAGCCTCCTGTATAGCTCGTGGGTACAACTGTGTGTAACTATTGCAGGGTGGAGGTTTAATTTAGCGCAGAGACAGCCACATTATCCGGAGCTTCTTTCTTATACGTGCTCTGTGCCAGTCAAGGGCACTCAAAGCTTGACCCTGCCCCATGGTTGTGTGATCACAAACCTGATACGCAAACACAAGCTGGCTTTTAATTTCTGGTACATAAGAAACTGAATGAGCAACTTTTTTGTCCCTGCCAGTCAAACCTTATGTGCCCTGCAATTACAGTTGACAACAAATGGAAAATTGCAGTGACTAAACCCCAGAAGCCGGTGCTTTCCTACTTTTAAATTAATGGTTTAGTGGGTTAAGGTTAAACATTTGCCTATAGCTGGATCACCCTGAAAGTATGTTAAACACTGAGTTAGGGAACAACCCTGTGAGCAGCTAAGCAAACAAAATCTGGAACTAAACCTTGATTTGCAGGTACAAAGAGATCAGAAGACTCAAATAAAACTCCTACACCCACAAATGAGCTTCTCCGTGTTCTGTTAGAAGGACCATGTGAGAGTATGCAAAAAATAGTGCTCGTGAACATTTTACACATGCAAATCCAGCCCAGCTGAAGAGCTGACTTTTGATCTCTGGTAGCAGAGTTCTTGTGCAATACACACGTCTGCATCCCTCCGGGCCTTGGAGCCACACTACCAGATTTGCCTCGGTTCCTGCCAGGGGTTCTTTGTGCTTCAGGCTTTTTGTCCAGCCTGTGCTGGAAGCCTTGTTTCCACCCCAGAAGCATAGTAAGAATTGGATTTTGGTATTCAAAAGCTGAGGAATGGTTCTGTTTCCACCATAAGATGGGAAGAGGGAGGTAGTATGGAGAACCAAAAGGAAAGACTTAGAGCTGGACTGTTGATCCTGCTGCCAGGAAAAGATACAAAGAGTAGATTTAGATTAGATATACACACCCCATTCCCTCCCTTCTAGGGCAGCAGCCACCCTGTAAAGTAACAGGCAAGGCCACAGCAACCGTGCTGGTTGTAGTCAGCTGCGGCCTCAAACGATGAAATACTTTCCCAGCGATACAGCTCTCTGTGGGGAGGCTAAAGCCACATGCGTCTCAGGATTGTGTTACGTTTCTTGTTCTTTGGTCTGACATCTCCTTCCTGCAGTAGGAAAGCATCCAGTTGAAAGTCCAATTCAAAGTCCGTCACCAAAAGTCCTTCCTCAACACACTGGCAGCTGTTACGTGCTGTAGACAACAGACATCCTCAATTCCCTTGCACCAGTATTAAGAGAAAGCACAGTTCAGAGAACACTTCTCCATTTGCATTTTAACTCTGTTCCCTTTCAATAAGCTAAAGCTGTCAATACTCCAATTAACTTTTTCACCCCAGTCTGTTAGGGCAGAACAGAGATGCATAGCTGTTACTGTTACTTAGTGAGTAGAATTACAGGCAAGGTTGCCACGAGCTGCAGCCTTTGAAAGCAGGACCGGTAAGCAGGAGCTATCTGCTGTCTGGCAGCCTTCAGAACAGATGGAGAGAGGAGCCATTTTAGGACAGGTCAGAGAGAGAAGAACTGAGGCACCAGGAGCCTGAGGAGAAGGGAACAAAGTAATATAGGCAGCATAAGTTTAAAACTAGAAGTTCAGGCACTTCTGTAGTTCATATCACCATGACTTCTTTTGTCCTGTGTGACTCTTAGCTGGAGTTACAGGATCCAAGAGTGAAGTACTGGGGAAGAGACAACCCTAGCCACGAATAACTGAGAACAAAAGTAACAGATATCAAAGCTTTGCTGATTCAGCAAGAAGGCATGAAATTCTTCTCTTTCACTATTTAAACACTTACTCAAAATAGAACTATTAAGAACTAGAAGTAAGGATATTAGTGCAGCTAGGATACGCTGACAGCCCTCATTGATCTTATACTCTCATTTAATCTTTTAAAAGTGTAGGAACAGGGATGTGCGAACCATAAATTGCAAAGCCAGCATCTGCAAACCTTCGTTCAAGGTTCCTAATTGCTCTCTGATTCAACCAGACATGTGGCTCTCTTTATTTATTATTTGTGAGTATTCGGCAAGCTGGCTGGTATTAGCACGTGCTTGGGGAATGGCCTTTTTTCAGTGAGGTGTTGGCATATTTCCGTTTCGTTTTTAGGAGGTCAGTGGTTTGGGACTGGACTGAAACATTTCAAAACCAGCATAAACATTTCTTTTCTTTCAAATCATCCTCAGGGAAAAATAACAGTCTGGCCATTGCACAATTTTAAGAGTTAGAGCCTCACTTCTGCCAGCACTTTCATCCTTGACTTACGCTAACAACAGTACAATTCCACAACCCTCAAGGTGCAGTTCACCGCCTCAAAATGATCAGAAATTGCTTTGTAGCTCCGAGACCAAAGGCAGGTGCTGTTTCAGAGCGTGTACATGTAATACAAGGAGGACAATTAGTGCTATAGAAATAGTCTTCAGAGCCTGTATATTCACTTTAAAGAGGACAGTAATGCTGCATAATGCTCTAGGTCATTGATTTTATATATACAAAGATGTATGTGTTTTAATTGCACGATCCGTGGCAAGTACATAACAACGCTCCTCAGGAAGATACTGCAAACCCAAAGACAAAAGGAGATGAACCATGTTTTAAGCTCTCTCCTAAAACAAAGTGATGTGCATCAAAACCAGATATCCAGGTATGTCTCTATTTCACCTCAAGAAAATGATACACTCAGACATGAAAAATGGGACTAATTTCCCCTGGGCAAAAACCATACACATCCATTAACACTGTGCACGGTAATCTCAAGAGAAGCTGAGCTAGGTGACCCTGGTACAGCTCTGACTTAGCTGTCGGACTAAGGCTTGGGCTGACTTAGGCTAGCTCCTTCCATTTCTGTTAAAATGCTTCATTATGAGCACTGTGCTAATAAAATCCTTTTGAGTTATCTGAACAAATCTCCTAATTTGTTATCAGGTCACTAAAAGGAGAGAATTAAACTACAGGGATTTTACTTACTTTATCTGACATCCAAGCAAATAACTGAGAGAGAGGTTACTTCATAGATGGGTGGAGAATGGCTTTACATCATCAAAAAGCCAAACGCACCGCAAGGAGCGATAGCTCTTTTGAGACCTTTACAAACCTACATCCTGCACTCCTCCCCACTGACGTCATGCCAATGTGCAAGGGCTCAGAGCCATGCCTTAAGCCATCATTACTCAGCCCTTGGCTCACAAAACCTCAGAAAACAGTGGCAGAACAGCGCAAATTTCTCAAGACAGTACTGGGGGAAGGTAGAAGGAACCAAGCACTTACGTATTTCGTACATCCAGCCATTTTGCAGTTAAAGTTTTCTTTTGTAAAAGCAATCAGGTTGTTCACGTAAGTGCCAAGTTCTTTATCAAACTCATTTCTACAGCCAGGCTACAGTTGAATACAAAGCACGTGGAATCACAAGAGATTGAGAGAGGCAGCCTTTTGCCACCCTTCCAAGGTTGCTCTGAAGTGCTGGCTAGACGGTGCACCAGGCCCGTCTCTCTTGCTTTCAGCAAGATCAGGTCTGTCTCTTCCACTCGTGTGTCACAACGCCCTCCTCCTCACATGCTACAAACAGCATTACATCCTAGTGTTACAACACGCTAGTGTTACCATACCTTCTAGCTAATGCAGTCTTTCGTGCTTTTCACCTGCTCCCAGTTTTATGAACACAGAATCTCAATTTTCATTGAAAATAAAATATTGTAGCCTCATTGTTGAAGACATGAGCTTGAAAAGAACAACATAAAAAGATCTAGGACTTACATTGTTGTTGACTTAGTAGTCCTAACTTGTTAACCATCAGCAGTGGGCTGCAGAATTCCTTCTCCTCCATGTAGGGGATAAACACAAGCTGATTTCTGAGGCAGGTATAGTGATTGCTCCTGCAAGAAGACATTTTCCTATGGTCATCGTTTTCTTTAAAAAGGGGAAAATTATGAATGAGAATAGGTGTGTTATTTATCAATGGATTAAGTCAATTTAAATTCTGTGCTGCAAAAAAGGCATGCACCCACCTTTCCCAATTCCTGCCCTCAGAGCTGGCCCAACTCAGTAGATCCATCTGCTAATTAACAGAGGAAAAAATATAAATTGCTTTCCAGTCAGATCAACTCCCTCATCTGGCTGGCAATGAAGTCACATCATAGTGCTGCTGACTCAAGGAGAGGCATGACTAGCAATTTTAAAGAGAGCAAACTTCAGATCTCTGAAGACAATTGTAACAATGCATGTTCAGAGCATCCCAGAAGGTGACTTATTTTGCCTGAGCTTTGCTTGAAGAGTCCAGAAAGAATCACTTCGTCTCTCTCCCCTGAAGAGGAACCCAGGAAAAAAGGTCATGTATTATCAAAGACCAGCATTAGTGTTTGAGATACTTCAAACGTTTGGAGATACAGAGCCAGGGAGTATCTGGAAATGAGAAACTAAATGTGACATGAACTAGACAGTGAATTGGGAGGAGAGGCCTTTGACCATATGCCCTAAAGAGTTACAAAGAGAGTACGCCAGGAGAGAAAAACCTCTGAAACCGTGCCCAGCAAAGACAGAGTATGCTGGATAGAAAAGTACTGGTCCTGTAAGGGTGTACCCCACGCCTCCAACACAGCCTAATTCCTTTACTCATTCCTTAAGAACAGCTAATTCAGTTTCAGGCTGGCTTTATCTGTCACAGGCTGAAATTATCCACTCAAGCCACCAAAACATATTTTACATTCTATACAATTCTAGTCTATTTATATCCTATTAAAGGTCTTTGGACCTCTTACAGAAGCCTAGATTTCAGAAAAATGTGAGCAGAACCCTGTATCCCTAGAAAACAAGTTAACAATATTTATAAATAAATCCACTGATTTATAAATAACAATATTGTTATTTATAACAACAAACATATTCAGTTAATATTATTGCCAGCACTGTGAAGTCTGCTTTCTGCAACTTGACCAAAAAAAAATAAAAATCAGGCGTAACACAAAATAGGAAGAACCAAAGGAAACCACAACCACACATAAACAGTCTGAACTTCCTCCTCCTTCCCCAGCACGGGGCTTTGTTTTTCCCCTCACAACTGTTTACATGTTACAAGAGGTCAGAAATTCAGCTATAAACCACCTGAGTTCTCAGGCAGCTGAAGGTGAAGTAAATCCCTGCTCATCTCTGCATTAGAAAGCAGTGAACACCCTTTTTTTCCAAGCTGAGTTTCAGGAACTGCGGTAAGTCAGGTGCTGAGAGCCCAAAGAGGTCTAGAAACAGTCCTGCTGGTGTCAGTAGCTAACCTCCCATTGATTTCACTGGAGAAAGACAGTATTCAAAATACAGTTTTATATTCTCCCCAGCCTTTCCTTGCATGAGGAATGGTTCAGCTCAGCCAAAGTGTCCTGTTCTTCAGCAGAAAATGAGGCAGACGCCATGGGCAGAGAAGAGCGAAGAAAACAGGAATCCTTGGGGGTGGGGAGAAGGGAGGGAAGGAGAAGAAGACGACAAAATAAAAGAAAAAAAAAGGATTTCAGGTAACAAAATAGGCAGGGAGAAAGAGTCCAGTATATTATTAGTGCAGCAGTGACCACATCATGTGTGATTTGTAGCACACGTCCCACATTCAACTAACAGGAGCTGTAGTTATTCTTCTCCTTTACTTTTGTTACCTCCACATACAGTAAATCCCGCCCAGGAGAAACAAAAACAAAATGAGTGCTAGTGTATTTCAAAACATTTTAATAACAGGCAACCATATCAGCAAGAGATGTTGTTAAGCTGAAGGAGAGTAGATTTAGATTAGATATTAGGAGGAAATCCTTCCCTGTGAGGGCACTGAGGCCCTGGCACAGGGTGCCCCGAGAAGCTGTGGCTGCCCCTGGATCCCTGGCAGTGCCCAAGGCCAGGTTGGATGGGGCTTTGGGCAGCCTGGGCTGCTGGGGGCTGTCCCTGCCCATGGCAGGGGGTGGCACTGTGGGGGCTGTGAGGTCCCTTCCAACCCAAACCAGTCTGAGATTCTGTGATTCTATGAAATCTGGAACAAACCCAGCTCTCTGCTGGGAAAGATTCCAAGGCCTCTCAAGGCTAGCATGTGAAACACTTGTCCTTCATTTACCATAGGTGCAAGACTTCAATAAACACTTTTACAGAAGCAGATGGTTTAAATAAATGACAGAAAACCCTACAGGTCTGTGTGAATCCATGTGGAAATTTGAAACTTGTAGATGAGCAGCTTTGCTGGGGACAGAGACACAAGCATGCACATACAGCACACAAACATGTCACCTTATCCACATTTGTGTGCAAGACTGGTACAGAGCTAAGGGGCTGAGTGAAGAAGAAGTTTGAGAAGAATGAGGAGCTGAAGCATTACACAACTGCAGGACCGCCTGCAGTGCGACCTTGAAAGAGTGGCTCAGTGGTGTGTTATGGATCAGTAAGGACAGCCGAAAGAAAAAATAAAATTATCCTCTGGGACTCTGGAAAATGGGACTTCTATATACCTGGATGAAACCTGGGTAGTTCATAAGGATATACCTGACTTGATCACAAACAACTTCTACATCAGACAATCTGTAAGATCCCAAACTCCATCTGCTCATGCCGAAGGGTTAACGTGACCTCAGCTGTGCCGGTTAGATCTATAGACCATGAAGCATTTAAAAGACCAGTATAGTTTCACTGAAATGGGTAGAAAGAGGTGGGTGCTTCTTCAGAGCCTTGTGTTTTAATTGCTTGTAGAAGGTCCTATCATGCTAAAAATGTTGAGCAATTCACCTGCTTGTAGATAAACACTTATTGCAGGTAAATAACCTCATAACATAACCCTCCCCAAATTCCTGAGCTCTTTACCTCAGAAACTGTACAGGTTTAGCTGGGCCTCATATCCAACTGCAGAAGAAGGATATATGTCTCGATAAAAAGCAAGCCCACGGGTTAGATGACTCGGTCATTATTTTAGGATGCATAGAAACCTTTCAATATATTATGAAGCAGCATTTCTAATTTTGCGCCGGAGCAACAGGAGACTGAGTTTGCCTACAGCAGCTGGTGATCCACAGAGATTCCTCTTTGACAGCTCACGTTCTTGCATTGCCTAAACACAGTGAGAAAACAGTCTAATGTGATTTCAGCCCCCTGCCCCTTTCATCGCTAACCTAGAGTTGTTTGTGTATCCAAAGGAAGAACACACAACGTGCACTCAACCAGACAGAGCTGCACCGCCTGCAGCCAAAATACAAAAGATCGGATATATAATTTTTTTGGTAGTATAATCATTCTGTCGTGTATAATAGATGCACAGGCATAGTTTGGGCTTTTGAAAACCTAAAGCAAAGCTTTACTTTATTCCCGTAAATCTCACGGGCTTCAAATTAAAGCATTCACTTCTGTCAGCAGCACAATGCTTAGCAATGGAATTCCATGGCCCAAATCGGACTTTGAGGCCTTCGTTATACTTTGAAAACAGATTGCCATTT
Organism: Psophia crepitans; assembly: GCA_013399095.1. Classification (NCBI taxonomy): domain Eukaryota; kingdom Metazoa; phylum Chordata; class Aves; order Gruiformes; family Psophiidae; genus Psophia; species Psophia crepitans. The sequence goes on from VWZZ01006766.1 coordinate 115,557, forward strand.
ATGCTTTCGATATTTGGGGGACACGTGAGACACAAGAGCTTTAATACATCCGTACCCCCATAAGGGGTGTGGGAAGGAAGGGACCGAACCACAGATTACCCCAAAATTCTGTTTTCTTCAGGGGCATTTAAGACTAACATTTATTTTCTGATGATCTGAGAGTGAAGGAGGCTAAAGGTGTTGGGGGGTTGTGGGGGAGGGTACCAAATATCTGAATGTGGAAGGAATTGGTTGGCATGTTCTCCAGCCCTAAGGAATGAATGAGGCAATCCCTACCAGTGTGCTTCAAGTGGAGAAGGGGTGAAAGCGATGGAGAGTCAGGGCTTTTTGCTTAGTTGTGGAGTTTGGAGGGAGGTGGAGGAAGTAACACGAAGATTACAAGAAGAGATACTGCAAAGTCCCTCCCTAACCGAAGTGAACAATCAGGCTCGAAATAAATGAATGGATAACAATATTTTGTATAAAAATTTTTGGGTTTCTGCCTGACAAGACTGTTTACGGCTCATAAAGCCATATATCAAGTTACATCCAGTATGTGGCTTCATTTTCTTCATAAGATAACTAGAAACATTGCCAGCCTTGTTTTACAGAAAGAGAATTATGTCAAAAACAGACCGGGTGACATGCCCAGAGTCAGCCATGAAGTCTGTGGCAGAGGTGGCAAACAGTCAAGAGTCCTATCTTTTTTAGATGACATAAGTGCAAGATCACAGTTGCTTTCCTAAATGAAAATCCTATTTTCATAGTGATGAGGCTGGGCTGCAGTGCCCAAATTGTGATCAAAGCTTCTCATTGTCTGGCATCTAGGGCATTCAAAACTTTGTTTCAGAGTGATTCATTCCAAAGGAAGAGACTAGACACCACAATAGGATCCAGATTTTCAGATTTTGAAGAGGTCAGTACTAAAACGCTGGTTCTGACAGAACCTGCCCAAGCTTTGCCAGGTCCCCTTTGAAAAAAAATTACCTTCAAGAGATACAAGCCCTCCAAACAAATGAAAGCAGCCCATATGCTTATGACTCGGTCATAAAACCTCCTAAAGGGTTTATGACCTAGGAGGTCACAGACCTTCTACTGCTTGTTCTGCTTGGTGCTTGGTGCTCCTCCTGTATTTGCTCCTGTCTTGAGCAAGCACAGTCCAGTAACAGCACGTACGCAGCCGTAATTTCAGCCCTGATGAGTTTTCAGGCTCAGGAGAGTAGGGATGAAATTCCACAAGCACAAGCCGCTACAAGATTATCCAGAAGAGGGAGTGCATAGCATACGTACACATAAAGCTGGATTTTGCCAGCTATGTCCTCACTGCAGAGCGTAGAGGCTCTGCAAATGTCCAGCCCAGCTTTAGACTCTGCCTCACGCTCAGTGCTGCATACAGCTCAGTGAAATAACCACTGCACAGCTCATCCAACAATGTATCATTCCTCTCTGCTTTGTGTCAGTTTGAGATTTTCTTGGGAGTTTTTAAACAAAAAAAAAATTTAAAAAAAAATATTTTTGCTTTTTGATAAGCTTGTTTTACATATTGGCTTGCTAGTCAAAATTTCTCAAGCTACAATTTAAGTAAGTTTGGTTCCAAGTCCCTTACAATTGTTCTTGCTCCCTGATTTGATACATAACTTGTAAGAAATGCTGCAGAATGCAAATTCAGAGTTAATTCCTCAGACTTATTCAAGAGCAAAGTTTATAAATTTACTTTCTGTGAACAGTGGAGTTTTTCCAAGGAGAACTTCCACTTATGGCTATCTGGTTTTGTAGCAACAGACCAAAACGGTACCTGGACAGTGCTGGAGGTGCCCTTGACAATTAGAAATGCAGTCGACCACACGAACAAAGCCACAGGCAACCACCATGTACAGTAATAAACCAGTCAGACCTAGATTCTGAAAAGGAAGCAAGAAATAGGCAGGCAAGTTTATAAAGAAAACAATTCTGATAATGTTTGCATGTTTTCCTTAATTTGTACATTGAGACATGTTGTCTCCCTCCCCCTCAACACACACTGCTCAGTATCCTACTGAATTACGTTCTTTTTATATTGCACTAAATCTTTGACCTTGGTTAGACCTTTTTCCATTTTGCTTATCTTCATCCCTCTCTCTAGTTAAGAAAATCCCACACGACTTAATTTTGAAAGAAGGATTGAAAGGCTGTATTAACTTTGTTTAGCTCCCAGTAACAGCATAAATAGTTGGAACAGGATTCTTTAAGTGATTATTACACATTTTTATGGGCCCTCCTTACCTAACCTTGCTCTTTTTTTTTTCATGTCTTTCACAGATTATCAAGAGTTAGCATTCTGTTGACTTTCGTTATTCATTAAAAATGAAGTTCAAGGTCGTTGTAGTTACAACTGATAAATACATGTTGTTATTATGGTTTTGAAAATAAATAACTTCCATTGCAGGGCAGTGAGTAAGATTTCAAAAACAAAAAAAATTGAGAGAGACTTCCTGCCTGGATTATTAAGCAATTCTATACAAGTGGGTTAAAAAGAAAGTCACCGCTGTAATTTAAATTATCAGCACAATATACTGCTTTACCTTGCTCAACTTGCACCCTCTTTCTACAGAGGAATCAAAATGGCGAGTTCAGGTAAGAACCCTGCTTATCTTCAGCAAGGTAAGCAACTGAGTAAGTAATCAGTATTAACTTGCAATTTATTAACATTGTTTCAGCTCCGTTATCAAAAGTTTAAGGCCCAGGTCCAGACTGGATTCACCCGATCTCTGACTACATGAGGAGCAGAAGGAGCCCAAGGAAGGCACAACCTGACATGGTGGGCACCAGCAAAGTAGAGGCACCTCTTATAACAGTCCTGATTGCAGAACTGGTTATTTATTTGTTTAGGGGACTGGGAGAGGAGGCAGCAGTGGCTTCTCCCTTCGCCCAGCCCTAGCGCACTAGGCAGTTTGCTGGCTGCACACATAAGCGGGCCTGCGTTGCGACTCCTGGGCGAGTGTCAGGGAGCCTGCCGCTGGGAACCCGAAGGTCTCGTGACTCCCAGCGGCTGCGCAGGGCAACGATGGCATCCAGCACAGGCTGGTGCCGAGCGCGCACATGAGCCCTAAGTGATAAGGGACACGGCACCACACAACACCGGTTTAACAGCCCAGGCTTTGCAGTTCCATGCAAGAACTAGCAGAATGTCTGTGAACATCTGCAGAGCAGGAGATACGTGCCGCCCCGTGCTTGTTTCTTTTCCCTTTTAACAGGCCTAAGTCAGTGGCATGGGAAGAAGAGACCTTCCAAGGTGCTTTTCAGGAGAGAGACAGCAGCAGATTTTGCTTGCTGATAGAAAGCCGTTCTGACTTGTTTCCACACAACTCCTGAGGTTTTTCCAGCGTAAGGATGACTGGGCGCACACAACTTGCACCACAGTGCTTGGCAAAGATACTGGCTTTTGTTTAGTAGTGTCCAAAGGACTGATAAACCGCTTAATTATTTGCAATCAAACACACCGCAAAGCCATCTACAATAGCATCCTGCCTATCAATCGGTTTTGTCAACTGCCTCAACCTTTCGCTGTGGTTGCTATGAACAGGCTGGAAGTTCAAAGGCTTGCCACTAACAAAGGCTGAAAAAAAAATAATCCTCCTCTGTTTATAGGTATCAATTATTCAAACAAAATAAGGGAATGGCAGTAAATGACACTAGTTGAATAACTTCTATCAGTAAGAACAGTCGCGGAAAATGACGACCAACTCAGCGTCAGAGTGCTGGAATTACCCTCGCCTGGCTTTGACTTCTTTACAAGATGAGGGTGTGGTGTTCCTTTTACTACCTGCTCCAAGGATTAATTTGCTTATTCTTCTAGAAGCTGAACTTGTTTCCAAAAACAAAGAGTTGTTATTTTTATTTTACTTAATGTCTGAGCTAAGGTTCAGCTGAAAAAAAAACACCCAAACAAACCAAACATAAAATCTACACCATGGTGGAATGGAGCACAAGGTTTTCTGCAGGAGTTTCCCATGAGGAGAAAACAAGTCCCTCCCTGTCAACCAGTTTCTGCACTGACATATAGGAAGAACAAAAAGCTACAGAACATCTTTTTACACAAACCAGCTATTCTTAGTTTAACTTCAGAGCTGAAGCTCTCTGTGTAATCATTACAGTCTCCTGAGCTACTCAAAGCACCTGACTTAGACCTCTCTCATTCTCTTGAGCCCACGGGGTGTCTTGGTTGATAGGTTACGGCAATACCTCCCACAAACACTTACAAAATAGTTCTTCGGAATACCTTGCAGTTTTGACCTCTTTCAGTTTCTTTACTCCTTGAGTTTTTGCAGGGATTTGCATACTCATGTTAAAAGCAGGACAATCTATTTACCTGTCTGATCTGATAAGAAAATCCATTTCCTGCTAGAGTAGGAGTTTTATATTTTTCTTTAAATATGAATACACAGTGCTGGTGGGGTCGCCATCAAAGATAATGAAGTATTCCTAAGTTCATAAGGCCCTGATTTTAAGCAGCAAGAAGATACTAACACTGACAGTCTGTATTTTACCTTTTGTTTTCAAAGTTGTCAGGTAAACTTAATGCTTCCAAAGAGATTCACAGCATATTTGAGGTCCTACGGGTTGTCTGAAAAAGGAACTATGAAGACTTCAATGTACCTTTCCTTCCCTTTATGGTCTCAAAACAAACAGTACACAGACAGGTTAAACCGAGATAAGGAAGGAAGAAAGAAAATCAACAGAAAATCCTGTTGTACGGTTGTTTGCACAATTCCCATCTCACATGTTTGGAACATCAGATGTGCCCGTGTTCTTGCAGAGGGTTTGGGGGTCTTGGTTTATGGTTATTTGTTTTGTTTGGGGGGGTTTTTTTGGGAGGCCTTAAGCCTTACCAGCTGCCAGCAGGGACTCCACAAGATAAACCCAAATCAACAGTAACAATGAAAACAAATCTCCCCAAACATCCCTGTTCTTTGGGTTTGTATGTTTCGGGGGGGGGGGGGNTTGGTGTGGGGGGGGGGGGGGGGGGGGAATTTTTTCAGTTTTTAAATAGATCCTTTGCTAATTTGCCAGAATGACAGGAAACATTCAGCGAAGAGATCTGTGCTTTATCTGCACAGCTTAGGCACCAGAGCAATGAAATGCAACAACTAGCATTTCAATTCTCCAAGCAATTTCATTATTCCAAATCTGCAGAAGATCTTTGATCATGCAGAAAGTCTTCCCTCATTTGAAATCTGCTCGAAGTAGCAGTTCAGCAATACTAACAAACCTCTGGAACAGCAGCATTGGAGAAGGAGATAGGATTGGTTTTTTCAACCCAGTTGAGTGTATCTCAGCTAAGAGCTGCTCTGCTCTAATGTACTGGAAGTACAAAGCAAATGTTTATCTAAAAGGTTTGAGAAAGAGGTAAGAGAAAAAGGCATGGCTAAACAGAATAAGAGAAGTTATTAAGCAGGCATCCTTCAAAAAGCCGAAGTCAAGAACAAACGAAGACAACAGGAAGCACTGCAAACTCCGGCAGGTTAAATGGAAAACACAAACCGGAAAAAAAACCCTCACATGAAGGCAGGCCAAGACAAGGTTTTTTTAAGAACAATGTGCAAAAGGCAAAGAAGAGGTTATTGAGCAGAGACAAAAATTAACTGTGAGCTGACACCAGGTTCAGAACATGTTCATCCACAGACTGGTGACAGATTTTGAAGGATTCCAGTGACATGATCGATGGAACTATGGTACGGAGCATCTCTCTTGAAATGGAAACTTGGGACGTGGCAAGTAACACATCAACTTTTAACACAGATATTAACAGAGCTCTGGGGTATCTGACCTCCGAATTGGGCGAATTAATGTCAAAAACTTTTGATTTTAAGACTAAGATCTTCTAGAGGATCTGAAGTCTGATAAAACTCCACGTAAGGCACAGGGTTCCTGTGATCACATTGCTCATGTGTGCTTCTCCTCAAATGTGGATGGCTATGGATTGGAACAGGCAGGTTTTGTGTATTTTCCAGAGGTAACCGCCACCTGCGACAGTTTTACAGTAGTACAGGCTTGAAGTGACAAAGGCATAAATTCCTATGGCTAGCTTACTGGCCTCTGAAATAAAGAACAATTTCTTTTTCTCTTTTGACTCATGCTGGCAGTATCGCAGGCATTGGTTTTAATGTGTGATTTTGGCAGCTTCAAGGTGACCACATACCAGAGCCACTCAGAAGATCCATGTCTCTCCAGTTACTTTTGAATATGCACATTTGTGGGTTTGTTTTCTTTCTTTTTTTTTTTTAAAGAAGTAAGCTCCTTCAGTATCGACACATGCATTCTGTCTCATAACAATATTTAGAACTTCATGTTTCGTTACGTGTAGGGCAATTAAATGCCAATAAAGACCCAATAAATTTCGTATTCATTTATTCTGGTTGGAGTCCGTTTCCCACAAATGATAAGAAAGCGTCAGGGCTTGTTCTGCACTCTCCCCTAGCCATGATTACTGCTATCACCTAGGAGAAACATTGAAAATCAGCTCCTGCTGTTGGTGGTATAAGTATCCACCTGAGCGATTACTGACACAGCGTTAGACAGCTGCTCACAGGGTTAAGAAACTGCTGGAAACAAGTGCACTCAGTAATACTACTGCAAAGGTCTGAGTGGTTAGATGTAACCCCAGCTGACACAGGCTTGTTCTGTAAATCAGTGTCTTGGACAACAGAGATTATGTTTGATCAAGTCTTTCTTTGGTGCCCAATTTAAAATTCATACCAAACTTGTCCGTGAAGGCAGGTCCATTTATAACTTTTTCCTCTTTATTAATAGATCATAGGTATCAACATGAGGTCACGCTCATTTATTCTGTCCAGTCGTACTTCAGTTCTCTTGATTTTATATGGGTGAACTGCAGTGAGTCAGGAGAGGGAGAAAACAGTATAAACTTGTTCAACAAAAGATCAGTGTTGCTACCTCAGGATGTTGAGAGCACCTGGGTTCCTTTATGGTCATCCCCGGGACTGTGCGTAAATGGATTTAACAGCTTTTATAATGATACAGAATTAAAATGTACTATAAATTTGTGTGTGACTATGTATTTCACATTTTGAACAAAATGGATGTGGAAAGAAAAGCACTGGGGAAGTTACTCCTGACATTTAAAAACAAAGAGAGACTAATTAACCACACAAACCCTTAGTCATGTGAGTAATCCTTTCCCTGCAAATCATTTTATTGACGTCAGGTGACGCTCCTTGTGTGAGGTAGGATTATTTCTGTGACCAAGGGCTTGCAGGATTAGGTCCAAACATTACTTTAAAAAGAGTCCTTATAGGTCTCCAAGCTTATCTTAATTATTTTGTCCTTTGTAAAGTACTCATGCAACTCAAATTCCCTCTGATAAATCCAGTTTCTCCTCTAGGTTTTTTATCACCTTTTCATTGGTTTTTAGTTATTTTCTTGCAGTTGTAACAACTGGAAGAGTGGTATGAGGTTTAATTCAGCAACACAAGGTAACGCTATTGCCAGAATAGCTTACAGTAAACTCCTGATACGTCTGGGTTTAGTTCATCATTACGAAGAGTCAGAGCTTATATACTGTCTCTCACTGAGTTCAAGCAATGCCAGTATATTGCTATTTCCCTTTAAATGCTTGATCTAAGATTCCACTGTCAAATTATTACATCATAAATACAGAAATCCAGCTTGCAGAAGGCTTTAAAGCTTTTAATGTATAAATGACAAAAAAGAAAATCTCCTTTTCTCATGTAATTTCAATCATATTCTGCCTCTATAGTAAAAAAGATGGTCTGTATTGTAACAGCGCTTCACACACATCAGTAATGTATCATCATGATAAAGTCACAGCTTATATTCATCCTTTTTCTACTGAATTTTTAGCCTTGGTCCAATCTTACCCTATTTTATTATGAAATATATGGCAGTACAGTTAGAAGAACACTACCAGATTCTTAGTTCCACAGTGTATATGATGTTTGTTATGCACGGTGAAAAAGAGACAATAGGTTTTTTAGTTCAGAAACTATCTTTTTTGACACTTGTTGAAAAAGTATTGGTCCTTAAAATTGAGTGTATTAAATTACCCATCTACCAGAATACTCTAACAGAGTGAGTGATACTAAAGTGTTTTACATTGTGGCACCTTGGCCTCTCAAGCAATCCAAGGGAGCCTGGACACAAGGCCTGTGGATGTGCCTCTGTGTAAGTTTTCCCAGAAATGGGACAACTTTATGTTCACTTCTTTGGTCTCCTGCTGTAGTCTTGGCACTCAACTCAATTCCCCACTACCAGGTTTAAGATGATGGAAAGAAAAAAGGAGCTGACACTAATGTGAACGAGAAGAAGTGTTCCCAGAGCCACTTTTAAAGCATGGAAACGGGAAGTTCAGCTCTGGTGGATCTTGCAGAATACACCTTCATGGTCTCAAAACAGAAGGCAGTAGAAGGTGGTCTCTTTGGGACTGTTTTGTTTTAATCTTGATATAAAAGTATACACTGGCATCTCTTATCAATTAAGTCATCATCTAATGTCCATTATCCTCCATGACCACACAGAAACCTGCTGATCAAGTTCAGGATACGCCCAAAGATTACAGTTAAGTGGTTTCTGCATTCATTAGGGTCTGGGCTTTCTTCCTTTTGGGCTGAGGGGGAGCGAGGGGCTGGATGAGGGGAAAAAAGCCTCTTCTTCCAATAACCAACACCTCCGGTGTCTGAATTGCAAACAAAACTTGAAGAACGCAGCTCATGAGGGATGGAGCTGACAGCAAACTTCACCCTGACGGAAGCAAGGCAGCCTGTTAGCACGGTGCTGTACCTCGCTCACCCTGGGGGAAATTGCTCTTCCTAGCCCTGTCCCTTAGCAGCGCCCCGTGGCCGATTGGTATTCCTTCCTTTTCAGTACAGAAGATTACGTACAAATCAGGAATAAAGATCCAGGAAGCTTCAATCACAGAAAGTTATTTATACAAAAGGAATGGTCACACCACATTTGAGGTTTTCTGCTCGAGTTAATATCCTTTTCAGGTTTGTGTCAAATGTGGTGTAGCTCCTTTGCTAAGCCAAGAGACATGTACACAGTCCTAACCAAGGGCAAGAAGGGATGAGTAACATGTTGTTATGTCCTCAAGGCATTTCTTGAGGAATTCCTTTCTATCTAGAAGGAACTCAGCTGGCACAAATCCTCATCACTGCTAAAATGAACTTCTAAATTGTAAGTTTCCACCATTGCAACACCAGACCCAGCCTCAGCACAAGCAGGAGGAAAACCATTCTCAATTAAGAATTCATTTTCTCATAAGATGGATTCTTAAAAAAAAAATATTTTTTATATTTTTTATATTTTTTTAAACAGAGATTAGACTTTAGATTAGAGTTTCATGTACCTACAACCTACCCATTTAAGACTGGTGAAGAGTGACACACTGGGTTTAGTATTAAAACTAAAACGTAGGTCATGTCCTCACATGTCAGAGTGAGGAAGGTGTACCTGAAAATGCAGGGCTTTCCAATGAGTTTAGAGGGGAAGAAAACTACTCCATCTTGCATAGAATGCATCATGAAGGATGATAAAACACCTCATGGACAGATGAAGGGCAATTGATGCAGAACACCTGCAAAACAAGCATCTCTGCTGAGGCTCAGATTCACTACGTGCTTTACAACGTATTTCTCCTGAGAAGAGTAAAGCACTAGTACTGTCATCTAGAATCACAGAATGGTTTGGGTTGGAAGGGACCTCAAAGATCATCTGGTTCCAACCCCTGCCATGGGCAGGGACACCCCCCACCAGCCCAGCCTGCCCAAAGCCCCATCCAACCTGGCCTTGGACACTACCAGGGATCCAGGGGCAGCCACAGCTTCTCGGGGCACCCTGTGCCAGGGCCTCAGCACCCTCACAGGGAAGAAAATATTTCTAATATTTTATTCTAATATTCTAATAATAGCACAAGTGGCAAAGCATCCCTTTACCACTGAAGTCCAGGTTAATGAGCAATATTGAGTTGTTATGGTTTAAAACAATACCATTGGTGTTATCTTTGGGTCTCAAGCAGCAGTGCAGCAGGTCTGCCATAGGTTTAGGATTATTCACATACATACAGTAATACTGCTTGAGCAGTTGGCACATGTTTGAAGCAACTTACTGCATTTTTGTGTGAGTCATTTGTTTAGTGTCAGTTTTAGCAGATGAATCAATGACCCTGTGAATCAATGTCTCTAATGTTGATTTGTTTTTGTTTCTTTCTGGAATGTTAAACTGAAACATCTATTCCATTCATCAGGTGATCTTGCAAATTATTAACACTGCAATCCATAATAAAATAAATCATCAACAGCAAACCAGAAAGGTCTTACCAGAACAAACCCAATCATTTAATAAAAACCCAAGCGGTAAACACTGCATTATTTCTTTCTAATTTGAGTTGTTTGTATTTCTGGTTAGAAAACTGTGATTCCAAACGAAAAGCTTTTCCAGAAAAGATCATCAGTAGCCCACTCTCCAGCCTGTGTCTTTACAAGCTTCAGTTCTCTGAAAACAGCAAACAGCCTCATTGCAGGAAGAGGGGGGAAAGGCAGGACCAACAAATCTCCCAAGATCTGTGATGCTTACATCATGTCAGCTCAGTGTAGTTGATGGAAAACTGATCACAATGTTCCCTCCCTTCCTCCCTCAAGCATATTGTTTAAACTCAGCTAACAGTGGTTCACAGAGACCACTGTTCATAGACTATTTTTCTGGACTTGTGCTTTCTGCCCAAAGACAGCATGGCTTATCAGCACAGTAACCCCATGAGAGATTCCAAGGCACTGTTCTAAAAGAACGCATCAGACTCTGAAAATATTTTCCTTCTGGGACCAACACACTCATTTATATCAATAGAAAAAGAAAACATTTGCTGTGAGAAAAAGCCTTCACTGTATTATGAACATCATAAATTAGGCCTGACTGTTTGGAATTCTAATTTCTTCTAGGCAGCTAAAATAAATCTGCAAACAATTTGTCTGAACTCTATTTGTTCTTTCTCTGAGGACATTAATGCGGTAAGACCTAAAACTCCCCACACATACCTCTGTTTCTTTCTATTTACCTTTTAAAAATAGAAAAGAGTCTGATCAGCAATGCCCTGCGCAGGGCTTTCGGTGTTGGCCTTCCTCACTTTACCAAGTTCTTCAGGGACCAACAAAAATCCTAAGAAGTTAAGATACGGCTCCAAACAGGATTTAAGCCAGCAGTTTTGATATTGAATTCAGATTTGCATTCGAGCCTCTTTCTCCCTTTTAACAAAAGCGTAGGCTTTTTCATGAGATATTCAACTGCCTTTGCCCAAAGCAGACGCACAAATGCCACAAAGCAGTACCATCTCAGGAGCACTACTTCCAGGCTTAGACTTCATTTTCAGGCCCAAGGAATGCACGTCAGCAGTTCACTTGTGTTTTGTGAGAAATACACTTCCAGTGCGGCCACTTCCACCCCGAAGACTCAGCCTGCAGAGAAGCCAGTTTGGGATTATCAGGGACTTGCCACAAACTGAGCTCAGAGCCAGCAAATATGAAATGGGTACAGAGAGTGAATAAGAGTTTCGGCAACCAGACAGAAGGCTTTCAGGACATCCTACCTTACAAACCCCAAAGAAATGGACACCAAGGCTGGTTTTTGTTTTGTAGAGCCTTTGGCTATCAGGAAGTACCCACTGCCACCTTTCTGAACTCTTACGCCAAACTTTCTATAAGAGGAAACAGGGAAGAACGTCTTTCAAAAGGTGGTGTTAACATTGATTTACCACCCCATGTACTTGCATGACAGCTAAAAAAAGCAGCACGCAAGAGGCTCTATCTGCAAATTAAGGGATTTCCTCTGTAATCCTGTTTGCTTTAGATTTATACTTACGTAGTTAAAGAAATATCTTTATATAACTAATTAAATTTACATTTTTGCAACAGTTCACTTCCCCTCATGAAAGAAGTTTTCCGAGTTATTTTTCTTTAACACAACAAATATTGATATATTTCGTAAGACTGAAAGCCTCATGTGTTTTGTCTTTCTGCCTTATCTGACTCTTAACACGTGGCCTACATAATATGTCATGCCTTTTACAAAAGTAAATTTTTAATCGACTGCAGTCTTCGTGACCTCCTTTTGAGCATTCAAGGTACAATCCAGGCTCGGTTTACATATTGACAGGTCACTCCAGAACAAGATCAGCGAGCCATGGAAGCGTTTTCATACGAAACTGAGCCAATAGCATATGCTGCCAACAGTAGATCATAGTGAGAAACACCTGGAGCACGCGCGGTAACTACCTTTGCTAGCTGAGCCTGGTCCAGACCCCCTCCGGACAGTCATCAATCCGTTGCAGGTAGATCTAGCTGTGCCTCACATGATTTTCTCTGGATCCAGGCTGAATTCAGTCCCTGTTTCTCCTCAGAGAACTTTTAGGCATGCCTGAACACAGATCTCTTGTCCAAGAGCTTTCTAGACACGTTCACCTACAGTCAGCTTCAGTTCCGGAAAACCAGGGACTCATACACCTACATGTTACGGACACAAAAACACAACTTAACTCTTCGTGCAGCTGGCAGCAGAGAGTATCTTTAATACCAGTGGGAACTACTGTGTGTTTCACAGTAGAGAATCAACTGATGTACACATGATACATGTAAAACTGATGGTGGAGAGTCATCCTCACTTCCTGCTGTCCTGGGATGTTGGAAATGTGAAGGAAAGGCAGTTAGGCTGCAGCACTGAAGGGAAGGAGGCAAGGCAGAGGAGATGCTGGGCAGCAGAGAGACACAGCACTGCCTCCCAGGCCAGGGGAGCAGGAGATTTCCATGACATTTGGAAATGGATTATTTTTGGCAGCCTGGGAGCCAGAAGTAAGCAGCTATGGACACCCTATGCTCCTCCTGGGGGAATGGCTGCCTAGTTTGTCCTTAGGTGGTTGTACTTCAGGGAGAAATGGAGAAGTTGCCAGGCATACAAAAAACTTACAATAAAACCTATAAAAACACCTACATATTATAGCAAGAAGTGTTATTAAAACAAGTGACACAAGCATATGAATAGATAAATGTACACAAAGGCAAGGGAAAATACAGGTACAGACTCCTCAAAGTAAATCGGAAGTTTGCTCTTTTGGCAGCTACCATAGGTTATCCCACAGCTGTTCCTGGGCACCCTTGTAATATCTCTGTCTCGAATGCAGACTAAGCAGAAATATGTTTTCTTCATTTTATTGGAAGGATTTGCCCGAACCACCAGCAGGTTGATTTTATTTTATAGAAGTTTATACAAGGCTGCACTCTACAGCTAGGCAGAGAGATGGATGGAAATCTCGCGTTTCCATGCCTTTAGCCAGCTTGCTATTAGCTACTTTGCAAGCGTCCTGAGTAGATGCTGAATGGCAAAAATCTGGAGGACTAAATGCAATTGGATCTACTTCAGTGCTAATTGAACCGTGCTACCTACCACCACTTGTTTTGTATACAATAGATAAGGAGTACAAATAGTTTTGTGGAGTTACTATGGGAATAGTCTATTTCTGTTACCCTTCTCAAGGCTGCACAGAGTGTTCCCTCAGCTTCACACTTGTGCTAACATTGTGTTGATGTTTTCAATCACCTGAAATATATTTGTTTTAATGGCCCATATCCTGATGTCAACCTGGCCACAAAATAAGCAAGTTCGTAAAAAAGCTGCTGGGAAATAGAAGGTATGAGTTCAAAGACAGGAATGTCTGTTTCGCCTGGTTTAAGGCCGCCCTGGCAGGCTTCCAGGGAGCAATGGTTGCATCTTGTTTACACAGTGCTGAGCAGATAGCCCTCTCCTGCCATAGATATTTGAAAGCCTTCTAGCAAAGGGGCTACCTGCCAGGGGAAAGGAGCAAGGCAGGCTGAGACCTGTTGTCCAGAAAGGTCATTTTTCCCAGTCAGGAGGACAGCTGAAAACTGCCCTCTCCCCCCTCATGTTTTGTTTTCAGTTTGAATCAATATTGCACTCTTGAAAGTGCCAGACTCACTCCTGGAACCTGTAAACATTCTATTGCCTTTTAAATATTTACAGCAGAACAGAAAACAGCACAGGTTTTGGTCACTTTTCCCCAAAAGTGTGTAGAACCACCGTGCAGTTAAATCATTCATGCAGTCTAGGAGCCGCCTCACCTCCACCCAGGCCATAGGTCTGTGCAGCGCTTCCTGCAAAGAACTGGGCTAACCCAGTCCCGTATTTTACACAGATCACTTCATGGGGCCTCTCCAGTAAGGTACAATACATGGTGTGTCCTTGCAGAGATACGGGCTGTTTACCTAAGCTTGCTAAAACAGGATTTGATCTGCAGCATGTTGAGCAAATACACCACTGTCTTTAAAAAAAGGGTAAAAGGAAAACTGAGGTAATGTATCAGTCAGCCAATTTTTAATCCTTTGAAAACTCATGCACAAACAAATATGAAGCAAGAAACCAGGCTCATTTAAAAAAGGCAGAAAGTTTTGTCAAAGTAATACACTTACCTTCTTGGATGGGGCAAGTGGTGTAGCAGCAGAAGAGGAGGCCGCAGAGGTGTCTTCCCCTGCCTCGGTAAGGCACGCTCCCACGGGACGTTCTCTTAACGCACTCTTGGAGGGCAGCTGCCAAATCATGGATGTGCGAGACGCAGAAAAAAACTCCTCTCCAAACGCAACCATCATTAGAAGATTTACGATCAAACCCAAAGGTCACTGCAAGTCAAATCATATCAGATGTAGGGTGAGTCTACAAGTTGTATCTTAATGCAATGACTGGGATGAGAAAGAGGAAGTTCGCTTACGGAATTTGCAAAGCAATTGCAGATGCTTTGGAGGACAGCATCAGAACTCGAAGGTGTCTTGCCAAATTGAAAAGTAGGTCAAAAAGCAAGGACACAGGACCCCAAAGAGACTATCTTATCTACCCTCTGGCCCACGGGATCGGTTCTGTCAATACGATCGCTTCCAGTTGTTTGTCAGAATTGTTAAAATCCTCTTGTGGCAAAACAATTCCACGTGCTCCCTATATGGTTGGTTGTTGGGTATTTTTTTTCCCAAGGCTTAATCACATTTATTCCTAGAAGAGCTTTTCCAAAAAACAACCAGAATCTCCCTTAATGTAATTAGTCTTTTGTTTTGCCCACTGTGGACATAGAGGACATACTGTTTCCTCGGCTTTTTGCAGCAGCCTTTTAAGGTCTCACAGATTTATGTCCCACTCCCCTTCCTTTTTAATCTGAAAGAATCGGGGTTGTTTTAATCTTTCCCTAAGAATTAGATCTCTTGCCTACGCTCACTGCGTCTGTCCCAAAGCTCTCCAACCATCTCATGTCTCTTCTGAAACGTAGCATCCAAAGCTGGACCCAGCTCTCCAGTCGAGGTCTTACTCATGCCAAGTAGGGCAGATACAGTACTATGCTTCTTCAAATAAGGCTCCTTATTTCACACTCTCATACAATATTTACCTTCTCAATCACAGTAGAACACTGTTGATTAGCACTTGGTTTGTGATTCCCTCTACAGGCCTCAATTCCTTCACCGCAGAACACCTTCCTCAGTGCCTGTGGTCAAACTAAGCACTCTCTTGCGACCAAAGATGAGGCTCTACGTGAGATGTCCATATTGCCATTTTTCCAGGGAAGGCCAAGTCACACAGATAGTTATAAGCCTGGTTAGTGGTACAGTTGTGATGTTTTACGGGACTGGCAAATACTGTCGCTTTTGGGGTACCAGTAAGCAGAGTTTGCTGTTTTGCACAAGTGGATTCACCATTGCAACACGGAGTTGATTTGCAAAAGTAAAGACGGTGCAAAACCACCAAGACGCACGCTTGTGTGTGACATTTCCTTCAAGCACCTGCATAAACCTGACTAATCCTGATTTCTTTTTGAATCAAAGTGACAGCCTGCTTACCAAGGAACTTGATTCAATCAGTGCATGTCATCTCACTGCAGCCAACAACCTCTCCCCTCCGGTCTTTCAGGAAGGCCTTTGTACAGCTCGTGTCTCCTTTGATCCCTAAGCTCTCAGCTTTGGCAAAACAAGCTACATGACCCGGGTCAGCTAAGGTAATCTGAATCTTTAGATCTATTACCTTGCTGTTGTTTCAAAGAGCATTGTTTGGGAAGCTCCTTATTAGGCATTACACTGCACTGGTTCAGAGATGTCCTCCCATTGCCCAGGCCTTAAGCATACATGGGAATGTACAAAATCTCCCCTCTCTCCCTTTTGTTTCGTCTTCCTTTCCTGTACTTTCTTTCTTTTTCTGGCCTCTATTCTCTTTCTTCCTCCTTCTCTCTTCCTTCCTATACACGCACACACCCTGCCCATACCCACCACATATCTTACCAGCTACAGCTAATAGTAATAAGCCCAGTATGTTACAGACTCAATTATTCACTTGTGTGCCATGAACCACAGCAAGCACGCCTCCTGTTTCCCCTTGTCAGTGATGTCAGAAAGTCAATGCTGTAAAAGCCCACAGGCATTCTCGGCAAATACTGTAATCCCATTACAGATGGGATTTCTATTCAATTAGAAATAAACAAGGACACAAAAATAGCACAACGCCCCCACCCCTACCCCCAAGTCACGCTCTCACCTACCACTATTCCTGCTTAAAATCTATATACATTATTAAAGATGCTTTGCAAACATGACCACACAAGACTCCAGTCCTATACTTATCTATAGAGGGGTGACATATATAAACATAAGCATTTCCACATCGCCCTGTTGTTACGGTCCAACCTTTTAGAGGCAAAAGAACAAGTCAGCTGTTGTCAGCTTGAGGTGACTAATGATTTGTCAGCAAGAGCACTAAAGGGAGTGTGAACAGAGCAGGAGAGGGAAGGCGGGAGTAAGGTCAGCCTTCTAGTAATCCACCGTTGAGCTCCACTGGACGGAGATCTCTAAGTCACGCGAACTCACTAATGAGTTAGGAGATGGAAAATCATGCCAAAGCACCACATGAATTTCAAATCTCTCCAGTTGCCAAAGTAGAGAAAAAATATGCAATATAAATCACAGAATGAACGTCTGAAAGCTCTTCAGCTGAAAGCTTTCCAACAGAAAAGCAGGTTTCCAGACATTTAAAAATACACTGAGCTTTGCATCAAGTAAGGTTCTAGCTAAAACTGAAAGATATTCAGATTTCTACTTAGATCCTTTCTTGCCCTCAAATAAAAGTGTCAGTTTGCTACTTCTTCACCTCTCTCTCTTTTCCCAAAACCTTTTCCAACTGTCTTTTCAAATCTGCAAAAGTAATGATGTCAAAAGGAAAACATGTAAAGGACCTAAACATCATATTGCAAGCCTCGTAAAAAAAAGAAAAAGGCAGCAGGAAACCAAGGAAGAATGCAAGAAAAATTATTTTTAAATAGTGAATTTATGAACACAAGTGAATTTATGACATCCAATTCCCTTTCCAGCAGTTGTTTTATTATAAAAATTCATACAGAAAGCAAAAGTTTCCACCAGGAATTCTTCATTCATACTTCTGCAGAAGAAAATTGATTTTTCAGGGATCCTTAGCCACAAACTGCAATGCCCAGGAAGTACAATAAAACCTGCCATATCCTTTCATCTGACTTCATCAGACACAAGAAAAGTTCAAACTTTTTCCTTGAAAGCTTTCAAATCATGCATCACTGCTACTGCTAGTGTTTGATTATGCGATCTTAAATCAATAGAAAAGAACCTGACGCACTATTAGTTTTCTCGATCTATCTTTCTGTTGTAAGAAACCACACAGTAAATATAGCCCATAGACATTCATCCAGGAGAGCCAACCAGTTGTACTATTTCACTTGAAGAAAGTTAGAGGTGTTGGCTCACATTGCATCTCTTGCAGAAAACTAAGGGTGAGCAGGCTGTAAGCGCAACATAGTTTTATAACAACACCCTCTCCAAGTCTTTCACTTCTATTGAAGCCTTTAGGCATTGGATCCCATTTTCATGTATGCTATGATACTGTTTTGGAACAGACCTTTTTTTTCTTTTTAAAGGATAAATAAAAAAAAGTCTAGGAAAGGTTAAAAATAATCAAACAAGCAAACCCCATGAGCTTATCTTAAAATACAGATCAGGGAGAGCTTACCAGTGGGATTTTAAGCGGTAAAATGCTTACAGAAGTTCCACAGCGTCAATGGGAACATTTACATCAGCTGTTGGTATTTCTACTAACTTCCCATTACCAAACAGGTGAGGTGATGTTAGCAACAATGCATATTTTTCTGACTACACCCTTTTGAGTATGAAACCCAATCTGCTGACCAGGATTTCCAAATATATATAAAAACTAAACAAGTGGTCTTAGCAGGACTCTTATTATTGAGGTAAGGATTAAACTACAACAGAAAGAACTTCTTCCCCAGCTTTTTGATGTTATTTCTGTTAGATCCTAAAATTATGTGAGCCAGTCAGAAGACTGGTAGACATTTTAATTTTTAAAGAATATATTGAAAGAACAAAACTGATATTCTAAGTCTATCTAAATTCCCATGAGGGCACAGTTCTTGTTCATGGTAAATACAAGACACCTTCCTGTGTGCTCAAAGACATGATTAAGAGTATCCACGTGGTAAATTATCTGACTGACTTCAGAGTAACTGTCCCATCTAGGCAAGTCCTGGGTTTCACTATGGTTACTTCGGAAGATATCTAAAAATCTTCAGAAGTATTCAGATCTTCAGAACTGTTTATGTGGATAGTTGCAGTCAGGTTTAAAAAGATAACTGGTATCTGTTTTGCTAGTGATATCTTCTTTTTCTGGCTAGAGAATCTTTTTGATTTTTTAGAGCAACTTGCCCCTTGAATGGGATGAACCCATTTTCTTAAGCAGGGCAGTTACTGCTTTCCTTATCTGTGTTGCCTTGGATACACAGGCAAGATTAATTTTCTTAACCAGACTATTGATTTCCTCTGCCTTACATACTTATACTCTATTACAGCTGCAAGAGTTTTGCTCCAATGAAACTGAAAGCTCGCTTTAATGTCATCAAAATAGCTGATATCAGTAGGTGCTACTGATAGGATTCTTCCATTCCTATGTTTCATCCATGCCTGAAATACTAGCACAGAAAAAAGAAATCAATATGCATATTCAAATTTTCAGAAATTGTTGGGAAAGAATGCAGTTGGCGATTTTCAATGGCTTGATCCGACACGCAATTTATTTCATTTGCTCTTTAACTTCCCTCTTGCACTGTCCTTTCCTTCCTGCTAATAACCTTATGATCATAGGAAATTGGAAAAGCCAACATTTCATTTTAAACTCCACAGATTTTCACATTGTGTCGACTCTGAATTGGACACTGAATCTGACCCAGCTCATGAAAGTAATTTGTGGATGACACCAACTGTATTTCTGTTTGCAGCAGAAAGAGTGAAAGACCTGGGCAATGCCAATATTTCTAGTTTCTCAGGTAGTTGCAAACAAAACCAGTTCAGTAAGCATGCCTAAGCAACAGCCTAAGACTCCTTCCAAAATGCTGCACTGCAGAAACCATGATATCTATTGTCTGACTTTTGTCTATTTGCCTAAAAAAAGATTTGCAGGTTGTCTGTTCAGTGTAGTAGGCGGCAGAGAAAAAAACTCTGTGACTAAGATGAGCATCTACATCAGGTCCCCACAAAATAGTACACACAAGATCGGAATTCCTACCTCATCAGCCCTAGATTGCCTAATGACTTGTAAATCGGGACAGTTAACAACAAATTTGCGCTGAAGCTGTATCTTTAGTTTCACAGCACGCATTAGGACTTGTAATGATGAATCACCAAATGCATTTATTATACGTTCACATTAAAACTGGTGGCTAAAAAGGAAAAAAAGGCAGTAGGAAAATCACTGAGATTTAGCCCTTGTAGGGCTACAGAATGTACAGGGTACACAGAAACAAAATACAAATGCTTTGCTATGGATTTAGGGAGAATAATGTATAGATGAGAGCATTTACACCGAGACATCTATGTAACCTATGTCTGATGAGGGACACGTGGAAGAACTAAGAGAAGCAAGATAAACAAACATAAACACCACTGCAAAGCCAGTCCTATAACCTTGTCAAATGCAGGCTTTAAGCAGAGCAGTGGAGCTCAAGAAGTTCAAAGCCAGTTAGCTATTTTTAACCATTCACCGTTAAACAGTAAGAGACATTATTCCAAGTAAAGGTTTATCTGTGCTGACCATTTCTAATGTAACTGATAACTCGGTGGGAAATAACACTGATGTAGAGCGCTATGCATTTGCTTCTTCCGCTTCAGTCTTAGACCTTAAGAGCATTTAAGCAGAGACTCTTAAGTGAAGCAAGACATCTGGGAAGTTGCTTAACCTGTCACTCAGAAATACTGCACTCTAGATTCAGAAATAAATAAAAAATTGAAAGCCAATGTGAGGTTATTAAATGGAACCAAATTATTATATCCATTTAATATAATTATATCCATTTAATTGTAAGTGGTGTTTAACTGTAATGATACAGAGTAAAAGTGCTGCATTTCAGGCAAATTGGACTTTAATCATCCAGGCAAGTCTCTTACGAATGGTATTAGGTACTTTGTGAAAAAATCTTACTACAGGATGACGTTCATACACTGAACACAGCGCATTAGCGTACGTGCCACTTTCTTTGTACCATCTCCTAATATAGTCACTGACATGATGATATCTCTGAGCCCTACAGTGCCCCAGGAAATACAGCCACAGAAAAGACCAATGTATTTTTATTGATTTAGAGACAGCAGTGGCAAACCGGCATTGACAGCTGGAGATGAATGTAACCTACAGCCAGCAAGGGACACACTGGAAAAATAAAAGAAGTAGGGCAACAAAAAGCCAATCTCAATTGGCTTTTATTGGCCCTGTTGCATAAACAGACCGGATGGTAACATTAGTGTGGAACTCTAGATGCATTTTATTTTCCTTTGTTTGTTTTCCAAAATGTCCAAGGGAGCAGAGGTACCAAGAATATTACATCCTAGCTACATGCGCAGCACCATTCAGAGCCAACCTTAACACACTTAGAACCCAGAACAAGCCTAGAGAGTAGCTGAGTAATAGTCTGGGCATAGAGTTGAGGAAATTCTGGGGAAAAATAACAAAAACATTACAAAAAATTAAACTCAGGATAAGAGCTCTCATCAGTTTCTACAATATTTTCAAATGCAAACTCTATTTTTACAATGTGTTCCCTTACTACACTTAGAAAGCCAGAGTCCATCGCAAATTCTGCTGCCAACAAAGATGGCATTTCTAAGCAGTTCTGTATGGTATAAGAGTTGTTTTCTTCAAGAGGAGACTAGCAAAAAGAGCTTTAAAGTACTGAGTTTACAGGTGGGTATTTGGATAAGAAGAGGCTAACATTCCCAATTAAAAAGGTCACAACAAGTGATGCAAACACAGATCAAGATGTTAAACTCATCGTTAGTTACCTCAGCAACAAGTTTTATGACCAGTGCAGAGAGAACATAAATTAATTTTGTCCACCAAGGCAATGTTCGTTGATCAAAAATCATGCCAACCTGTCATTAAGACACTCATATGGCCAGGTATTGGTGGAGAGCCCAGAGCAGAAGTGATGATGATATTTACTGTTCTAGATAGAGACTGTAATAGATATTAAAAAAAGAAGCAATCTTAACACGCCAGCCAGTGGAGTTTGGCAGAGTCACTGCCACTACCTCACAGGCTAAGGGGAACAACTCCTGACTACCTGTAGTCAGCACGCTGCTGAAAGTAGGTGAGCTGTTTGAAAACAGGCACTGAAGGGGTTACATACAACAGCGCTGTGCATTATCCCCTGCTGGTAAGGAAACAGGAACACATCAGTTGCTGTACAATGTATTTGATCAACCCTGCAGGCAAACTAGTTTACACTTAATGTAAACATGGAAGAGATGCTCACCAGGCAGGTGCAGCAGGGAGCGGGGAGCACAGAGACTGGGGTTTGCTCTTGTAGAGAGCAACGAAGTTTTTAGCCTAAGCAGAAATGTGAACTGCAGTGAACTTGCTGAACCTGATACATAGATTGCTCTTGGTTTCTGTGGACTTGGGTATACGCTGTGTTCGTGTATTAGAGACACAAAAGGTCTCAGACAAGAGAAGTGATTTTCTGTTCTTTGTCTGGAGAGAGCCGTGCTTTCCACCTTGTCCAGGAGTTCTTTGGGAAAGCTGAGGATTGCCTTTTTATAAAACCCATTCTTCTCACGACTTTCCCCTCATATTTCCCAGTGGTTTTGCCCTCCTGATAGGAGGTGCAGTCCTAGTGACATCCATTCGGGCTCATCCATCCGTGGATCTTACAGCACTGGCCACATTTCACCTCAAGCACAAAGCTTAAGGTATGATACGCCAAGTGTACTAGAGCCTTTTGTCATGAAGAAACAGCATGGGATGAAGCATTCCTAATACATATGCTAAAGGACACCTCTTTTTCCAACCTCGTAAGGACTACTGCCGCTACTTCGAAGCAGGGTTTTAAAGCAAACATTCAGAGACAGATTTAAGCCACACAACTATGGAAAATAAACACGGTATTTAAGCATTTAACCACACTGCAGCAATCTTAGAAAAAAGAAAAAAACTCTATAAAAATATTTTCTCTGCTGCAAGACTCTTGGTAAAAAAAAACAAACAACCACAGCATGTTACTGCTGAGAAATGAAGTTGTCTTCATGCTGCAATTTATCTTTTTATTCCAGCTGTTTCTCTTCAGCACGGAAGAGCTGTTTATCGCTTCCACTGTTCTGAGGTGCGTTAAACATGCCAACTTGCCTTTCTTTGTAGGTACTGCATCTGCAATCACTGTCAGAACTTTGCCTCAAACAAAAGCTGGCAAATTCCGTTTCCTTAACCATCCTACTGTGATACTTTAAGCATAAACCACTGACTTCTTTCAATATTAATTTTTAAGAAATGACAGTAATGGTTATTTGGAATCACACTGTCTAGAAAGCAATCCTAGAGCCTGATTCTGATGTCATACTAATAAGAATTATCCTGGTAATAGCTTTTTCATGCTACTGGCTGCTCGAGAACTGTAAATGACTCACACAAAGCACAAGATCAGAATCAGGAATTTAAATCAGTCTCGTGACCAGCTATCAGAATATCACCTGTGTACAACAGGTAGGCAGTGTTTTGGCTCTTCAAAGTGCGTGACGTACACATTCTATAACGCATGCAATAACCCCGTAAGGAGTAAAGAGCATTTCTTATCATACACTACAACTGTGGAAAACAAATGCAGCACTAAGAACTAAAGTTTACCAACACTGAGGAACAACACACAAGCCACGGTTCAGTCACATCCTCCACAAATCATTTGAACTGTGCCCTCAGCTGAGAATTTCTTACATATTTAGGCCAGCAGTAGGATGAAAACTCACCAAATTTCTATGTTTTGGTCCTATTTTCAGGTCACTAAACCATATAATTACTGCCACTATATCTCCAGTGCTGACTGTTGTACAGAAAGAAAGGTAAGACCTCAAAAAGCAAAACTGGGAAGGGAGAAGGAAATCCAGTATTTCCTTTTTGTGATCATTGAGTACTAGAAGACACAGCTCTTCCAAATAAGGGGAATTAAAGAAACTGAAAAGATTCAGAAACAGAATGGTGAAATTAGGAAGCCTTCCTGCCCGAAGTGCTAACAAGCTTGCCAAACAACTTTTCAACAGACCAAAACCAGCTAATTTCCTCATTCGTGCTGACACAAGCAAGCTCTTCACATGCAAGCTCAAGCAGCCAACACGAGAAGCGTGAGATTCTTTGCTTCCTATAACCCTTTTTTTTTTCCTTTCAACAAGCAGCTGCAGAGTAAAAAGGCCACCAGCATTCTTATCCTAGGATCGCGCCTGGCCCACCAGCATGCCTTCTCTTTCTGTGTTGCTGCACCTTTCGGGACTTGAGATGAACTCCCCCAACTTCTGTCTTCGCCAAAATCCTCAAGAGACGGACCATTCCTCCACCTTGCACCTCCTCCTGCACCAGCTGTCATCACTGCTCACAGATTCTGCCACTGTGAGCCTTCCCTTCAGATTAGGTTAACATTGTGGTACCTACTTACCAGTATGTTCCTACAGTCACAGTATCTCCTCCATACACTTGAAATAATGATGCACTGACCCCCTCTTAGGGCATTTCTCCAAATTTGTTAAGGCATTCTCCTTTTGTAATAATTAATCCTACCATTTCCTCAGCTGCATCAAAATTCTTGCCCATCAAACTTTAAAGTTTTGTGTATTTTCTTTGATTTTGTTTCTGGAACGGACAAAGACTACTCAAGAAAGGACCTCAGATCCTGTGCCCTGTGGCAATCCTGTGCCAGCATTCAACGTATAACTCAGGCAGGTACACTGGCCAACAGGTAACATCAAAACAGAAGCTGCTGTATATTTTTCTTTTAATTTCCTTCTGTTCTGCAGTCCCAAAGGATTTTATGGAGCACCTGTGGCTACAAATGCTGGAAGTAATTAGAACACAACTCTGCAACTCCAAAAAGTTGTAACTTCTCTGGTCTTGAGCATAGATGTAAAAATAAACATGCTAAAAAAACTAAACAACGTGGTCCTAAAAATAAGTATATTAAAAAAATCAGGTTCCTCACAGGTATTGTTGTTTGTAATTAGGCTGTATGTTCTCACTGCACATGCACTTACACTTTTGGAAAAGCCTTCCTGGCCTCACCGCCTGCACAAATTTCAGAAACACCTCGTTTGAACAACTAATCTAAGAACTGGATCACGGAAGAATTTCATGGAGCTTTACACAGATTCTTGCAGTATTGTCCTTTTATTAGTATGTGTTTCAGAGAATGTTGTCTTAAAATTGCTGCATGTATTTTTACATTCATGGCAGCAAGACATCAAATTAACATGTGCGTAAGTCTTTGCATTATTACAGCCTAACAGAAAGCGATCCTTGCTGCCATACGTTTTCTGGTGTGTGCATCTGCTATAGAATTAGAGAGGTTCATTAAAGAGCCCACTTAAAAGCACATCACTTGCCATTAAACTCTTGTAACTGCTTTGATTATTGCAGAAGTTGCAATTGTTTCATGCTTATTAAATTCTCGAGAACTTGTTCATGAGAGAATTTTAATTGAGGCTGACAAACTGTGAAGATTTCAAAGATATTCTAAGCATTAGATTATTTACATCCTTAAGAACACTGTGCTCCAGACAGTGAAATTAATTTGAGCTGGCTTGCCCTAAATTTTTTCCAGTTTCTCAAAAGATTTTGCTACTGGGTTTAACAATATCGAGCTGATAAAGAACAATGTACCACAAGGTTTGTAGAACAATCTGTAAATCGCATCTAGAATAAAAGTTCAAGGAATTAGATCCATACAAAATAAAGGAATTATAATGCAATGAATAAAGTGAAAAAAACTTGCCAAAAACAGTGATGTTCTCACCAGACAGTAAGACCAGATATATAATTGGTTTTTTCTCTACAAAATGTCTTTGTAAACTATTATTTGACTACTTTTGCCAGTGATAGGCGAGGCTGGGAAGCATCTAAGAAGGTACACTCTCATACTCAAAATGGGATCAATTTCACCTAGCATTTGATATTGAAAGTTTGCAGAAGAGTGCCATAATATCAAATACCTTTTAAAATTGTCCCTCTCTCACTAAGAAGAACATACTAAAGCTCTTTCACAGTGAGAGCTTCCCCTGGAGCAGCAACAGCAGCAGCTCACCCTTTGCCTTTCACATAAGCAAGGCACGACAGATAATAATGACAAGGGACTCCTCTTCCCTAAGGGGCAAGGACTGGGGGACTGCGCACGTTCCTGTTGAGTGCAAGGATCAACAAGGTCTTTACTTGGTCTTATTTCTGGGAGAGGCAGGTATTCTTGAGTCCCAGGTGGTGCTGAGGTTGTAACCACATTCCTCGCTCTTCAGCTGCTGACTGACCTCATAACAGGAATAGCAGAACTTTGTTTCAAGACCTCTGCGGTGGAAACATGGCAGTTTCCCCAAAAACCTGCTACAAACTCATTTTTTCTTGATGTTGTGTATTAGAGATTTCACGGGCATGGAAAACAGAGTAGTCCCTTTGCCTTCACAGCACCTTTTATTCCTTGAAAACTGATGTTCTTCTTCAGTCTCCTTTTCCTTAAGCTACACAATCCTCATGCTTTCAGATTGCCTCATACACCTTATTTTCCATATTGCAGGTCACAGAATCATAGAACCACAGACTGGTTTGGGCTGGAAGGGACCTCAAAGCGCATCTAGTTCCAACCCCCTGCCATGGGCAGGGACACCCCCCACCAGCCCAGGGGGCCCAAAGCCCCATCCAGCCTGGCCTTGGACACTGCCAGGGAGCCAGGGGCAGCCACAGCTTCTCGGGGCACCCTGTGCCAGGGCCTCAGCACCCTCCCAGGGAAGGATTGCTGCCTCACAGCTCCCCTCTGTCAGTTTAAACCCATCCCCCTTGTCCTGTCCCTCCCTGCCCTGGAACCAGCCCCTCTCCAGCTTTCCTGCAGCCCCTGCAGGGACTGGAAGGTCGCAATTAGGTCTCCCTGGAGCCTTCTCTTCTCCAGGCTGACCAAGCCCAACCCTCTCAGCCTGTCCTTGTAGCAGAGGGGCTCCAGCCCTCAAACCTTCATCACTTGCTTATGGACTGATTGCACTGGTGTACCTCATTCTCGAACACTGAAAACTGAACACCTCTTTTGACTTACGGCCTTGCCAAAGGCAAAAGCTTCTTCCCTGAGACCAGTAAGCAAGTTTTTTCTATGGGAAAAAAGAGACTCAGACCGTGGGAGTTAGACTAAAGGAAAAGGAAGTTATGATCAATCCTGTAGTGACAGAATGAAAAAAAAACACCCACAAATATTACTTTTCAATTTCAGATTTCTATGATTAACCATAAGCATATGAATGTATTTCCAGTAACTTGAAGGTATCTCATTAATTATCCATTACAAAGACTGTAATTGCAGATGGCAGAGCTTTGTTTCACATATTCTGTGTTACACAACTATGATTATGGTGACCCCAAACTGCCACAAGAAGATATTTAACACTCATTCCTGGACAAAATTAAAAAAGATATTAAGATGCCTAAAGATGTAGATTGAAATCACTCAAACTATTAAAGCTAATTAAATTCAGTGTGCATATACAAGTATGATCTTGTAAATAGCTCTAATGAAAAATATTATTCCTTAGTTTTGGAATTATTAAATCAACATTTTGAACAGCTACAGGAAAACAGGCACAGCAAGAACTAGGGTTTGGATGAAGACTTTCATGAAATCCTCAACTCATTCTTGGCAGCTGTCAAAAAGGACAGCCAATTCTCAAGAGCAATTACGAAAGTAATAGAGCATCAAACAGAAAATAACATTATGCCATTGCACACATCCACATCCCTTTCACACCGAGTACTCTGTGAAGCTTCGGGCAACCATAAAACATTAAAAGTGGAAAAGGTTCGTAAGAGAGCAATGAGGATGATCAAATGTATGAAACAACTTCCATATGAGAAAGGAGTAAGCGGAAACTCTACAGCACAGAAAAGACTTGACTTCAAGGGGATATTTCAGATGTTTATGTACTCTCGAATAGCCTGGAGGAGGTGAATAAGAATCAACGATTCATCTCATGAGCTGGTTCCTGCACTGGAAGAGAAAGTGAAGCCAGTGAAAGTCGGGTTCAGAACAAACCGAGATTGTTGGTCCTTTCCAAAGCATTTGTTCAGCTCTCTTTCAAACTAATGTGATTGTTATGCATCTACAGCACCCTTTGGTGGAGAGCTGTACAAGTCCACCACAAGCTGTGTAACAAACTGTCTCCTTCTGTGTTTAGGCTGTGAAGTTCTACTCAACCAATTCACATGGACGTCGTTCTGTACCTTTGTTGCCCTTTCCATTTGTTGCCTTTTTAATTTTCAATAAGCAAAAAGCTTACAAGAGATGGCAAGGCAACGGGAGAAATGCTTAGGAAAGAGATGCAGTTGGGACAACAAAATTCACAAATACCATGAGCCTTGCCTGAAAATGGCTGGGAGGTGGGAGTAGGCAGAGGAAGAGTAGGAGAGGGAAAGGTATGATACATACTTACCAAACTTCTACCTTTTCTTTGTCATCCATCTGCTTCTGTCCGTTATTGGACTCAAAGTAGTGGGTCGTGCAATACCTTGGTCCGAATCAGCATGTCCGTTCTCATGATGCCTAAAATCAGAGTGAAATTTTTTTAAAAAATAATTTAATTTTTAAAATTTTTAAAATTTTTTAATTTTTTTAAATAAAAAATAATAATTTCATGTACCCAAAAAAAATGCATACAGCATGTTCTGTCTTGAGCTGATATGCTCTGAGCACCATGCTAACTTGTATCTAGTAATTAGTAATCAGTAGTTGGTAAAGAATTATCGATAGCATTGGGAATCTTGCTGTACAGTTTATAATTTATCAAGATGTTTTGTGAAGGTGCATTCTCATGATTCAGTTTACCAGGATAATCCTTTCCTTGAGGTCTCCTGTAAGTTTGCTGTGATGACTCATTCCTGTTATTTACTCTTCATGCTAAGGGCACAGCTGTTTTGTGAGAACAATTGCCCACACTGATGGATTATCATCAAGATCAAAGTAAAAGGGGATGGATGGCTTCAACCTTTCACACGGTTTTAATGTTATTAGAGAAACGGCCCATAAACTGATCTAAAGGACACAAACCAAGTCAGTCCAGATTTTGGGGTATGTTCAATATTCTGACACACTGACATTGTTAAGAGACATCTTACTGTCTTATCTTTCCTAAGGCAAAGGCCAGAAATGTGAGATTTTGTGTTGTAGAACAGACGATAAGCACACGCAGATGCTTCCTGCTTGACATTGCCAAGGATCGAGAGAGCCCTCAGTATCAGCAGTAAGACTTGACACTGGCAAACAAACTCTTTTATCTTTGCTGATATTTTGATTCCTTTGATCCTGTTATTTCAAATCTGGATCCAAAAATTCCCAATTTATCTTTATTTTAGGCTCCACTGAGAGAAAACATTCTTTTAAAATCCATGAAACTTCTGAGCAGTGACGAAACGGTTTATTCTGAAAACATTTTTTCAAACCCAGCAGCATTCAGAGGGGAGAGTTGGGCTCAGGAACAGGACTACTGTCCATGCCAGCATTTTTAAGGAAAATTCAGTTGTCTGTTATAGCACTACAGGCTCAAAGCATGTTGGCTTTTATAGCCCCTCACAGTGCAAGTACCAGACAAGCCTTACAGGTCTTTGGACTCTTCTGTTCAGCTTTAGTCTGCCATTTTCACACCAAGAATTTCCACATTCAAAAGAGGAGCATGAACCAATGCTGCAGTGTTTTTCTATCAGCAAATCAAGCACTTGCTCAGTACTTGTATTTGCAAAGCCATTTGCTACATTAGCTGACACGCCGGTCTGCTGCATTTATAAGTTCCTTTGCATGGCAATATTTGGGGAGCAGCAGGATGAAAACTTTCCATTGACAAACAAGCTCTCTATAATCAGGAAGTTAGTAAAACCTTGCCATGGAACAACAGCATAAGCTGCATAAACACTTTTATATTTCAAGACTGTGATAAACAAAGAACAGTATTTCTAGATTTAAAAGGGGAACAACTAAGAGATCAAAGTGAATGAAAAATATATTTACTGAATGCCCTGCGGAAACTTCCTTCCTGTGAGAGTGCATGTGGAGTCACCACCAAGCATTCAGTGAGCCCACTGCAGTTATATACAAGTCAACGGTAGCAGCCTGCACCTCATAAAATAGAGGATGCAAATTACATTCTTACAAGGTTTCATCAGATTCCTTTATTTGTAAGGAGACTAAAACAAGTGAACCGAGCTTAAACCCATCAGAAGCAAGACTTTATTTCTAGTGTAAATGTCAGTGGAGTGACAGCAGAGAGGAGAGACTTCACCGCAAATCCAATTTACATTGTCTGATCTTCTCCAGAGACAAACACTCTTAATTCCTGGAGAGGTAACCTCCGAGCAGTTTACAAGGCTGATCACCTTGTCTTTGTAGGCCAGCCCATCTTTACTAGCCCCAAGAGCTGTGACGCTAACCTTACCCGTAAATTTGGGTCACTTGTATTTTGTCTTTGTGACTACGCACACTTCATTTATTCCGCTTCATGGAAAAGCAAAGTGTGCACCAAGACCAACAGCGTCTCTCTCAAAGCAGAGAAGGAGGAGAGGGCTGCTGACAACAGTGGGGGAAAGAGAGATTTACTGGTAAAGATCATTCGGGAATGAAGCAATAGAATAATGTAGTCTGGCAACAGAACAGATGTTAGCAGGAAAATAGATTGTATGGTATAATATTTTTTCACAGAATGCATGATTTTTTACATGTTGTCCATTATTATAGTAAATTTAAAAGCTTAAAACCCGATATTTTTTTTCTAAGCTGGAAACACAATATTTTACTACACTGTTTATTTAAACTACTGTAATCAAAACTGTCACTTGCTGTGGCCAGACACTTAGGAAACACAGCAGTTCCCAAACGTCTGCAGAAAGGTTTATTTTTCCTTTGACCACTCAGACAGCATTTCCTTTTAGCCCTGTCACACTGCTCTTTCCACCAGATGGTTTGCTGGTTCCTATTCTAGCTAAGAAGGATTTAACCAGCTTGAATTAATCCTTACAGTTGTCATCAACTAAGTGTTAACGCTCTGACACTGACCTAATCCTTTGGGATTTCTTTCCTCTCTGTCCCCGATGTGCCTTTTGGAAGGGGAGGGAGGAGAATGCTGACGGAGAACAACACGACACTGGGCTCCATTTCAGCAACAAGGTTATGGTGCCCACCAGGCAGTGCCTGGATAATCGAACCAGGTACATTTGTACGGCAGGGACAAATGACTGGGAAAGAGCTTCTCATGGGAAAAGTCAATAATTTAAGCATTATATGTGAAGCAGAAGCCAATATTCATGTAAAATCTTGCTCATTTGGTTTGTCACTTTGTAGTTTACTGAGGCTACTTAGTGTCTTTCACGCTGTCCTGGTCTTTTTATTTTCCTGTGTTAATACATTCCTTTTCAACTTGCAAAACTAGAATCTCTTTTGAAATAGCTTTAGCTCTGTTTTCTTTCCTTCTAGAGTCCGTATTTCCTATTGTGTTGCTGAGATGATGAATCCAACACACCTCCGTGCCCTCTGTGTGCATTAAGAACAACTCTTGGAATTTGGGTCATTAGCATATCACTAATCTCTGGAAACTAATTATAAAGCGCATGCCCAGTTTGCACTGACCTTTTCACCATGTGATCCAGCTGAACAACTGACAGGCTCTTTCTTTTCTTTTCTTTTCCCACTGTCCCTCAGGGAAGGCAGGATTATTAGGTGTTTCCAGTAAATGCAGGCATCATCTGATGGGCGTTTAACATTCTGTAAGAAATGGTAATGTTTGTCACTGAAAAAAGCTAATATTCTGGGGGAAAAAAAGAAATAGATTAGAAGAAGCCTCTCGCTACTGATGGAGCCCCTCTATGGCAAACCTTGCCTCCAGAAAACATTTTAGCTGCCTCTGCAGAGCGCAGTGCTTCTGCTGTCCTAGCACGAAAGCGATGCATTATAGAGAAATTATTTGGACTGTTATATTTATGTTGGAAACCACTTTCTGGAGGAGTGATTTTAAACCACGCCGCATCAGATGTGTTTAATTGTGACAAAATCTTTTTGGCAAAAATGGGCAGTCTGCCACCCCAGATGTGAAAGCAGGGTATTTGATTTTTTTTTTTCAAATGCTTTGATTGATAGACTTATAATCTTCCCTAGGTAAAATGTCTCAATAGCAACCAGACAACCCTAGACCTGCTAGCTTTAGTAAACTAAACACAAAGTAATTCAGCAGAATTTAGACTGTGATCTCACATCCATAGAATTTAATAACCATTCATGAGTACAAAATTAATACTTTTAGATGTTTGCGGAATGA
This sequence comes from Psophia crepitans, assembly GCA_013399095.1. Lineage (NCBI taxonomy): Eukaryota > Metazoa > Chordata > Aves > Gruiformes > Psophiidae > Psophia > Psophia crepitans. Next base: position 147,461 of record VWZZ01006766.1, read on the forward strand.
AGGTTTTAAACAAACGTTTCCAGGTACTGAATGAGCAATTTCCAAACGAAATATAAGTCTTCTCTGGTTATGCCTGGCATTCTGAAAGAGTCATCCACACTTCAAATTTTGTCTTTTCTGTCAGTCTTTCTTTTAATTTTTGATTTAGCATTTTAAGGGGCATAATTAAAGGGATTTTACAATTGGAAAAATGTATATTTATTCTATTTTGTTGCCATGCTTTCAAGAAGTAAAGGAATTTTTGCTCAGGTTTTCTGACGCTAGTCTTCAAGCAGCAACAGGTCATGCAGGACTTCTGCCTAAAAATGAAGCGGGTGAAAACATGTCGGTATAATGGAAACTTTAGCAAGACTGCAGCTGGTATGACCAGCTTCCAGTATTAGGGTTTAGGTTATATTTTTAATTCTATATGTATATGATTTCCAAAGTCCTCCCCTATCCTTCCACATGTTTATACACGTTGTGTATTCCCTCTCTGTTGTCTGCCCTACTTTTAACTGGACCACTTCTCTTCCCCACTGCAGCACCTGGGCTCTGGCCTCTCATTCCTTCCACAAAGGAGAAGACAAACAAATATAACTTTTCAATTCATTTCTGTGAATTATGGCTCCTGAATTTATATAGTATAGTTAAATTTAAGCATACTGTTGAACAAGGATACTAGAAGATAAAAAGGTAATGCAATGACAAATGGGGGAAACGTTTAGTGTGCCAGGACAGCTTTTATTATCTGTTTTCATATTACACAGAAGTTTCTTGGGTACTTTTAGCTCAGACTAACATTTTTTTCTCCTGTTACTCTGCTCCAAATAATATTTTATGGTGGAAAGATCCTCACTGAACTGGGGTTAGGCCGAGGTGAATTTTGGTGGGCTTTGGATCAGGCTGGAACTGTTAATACTGAACATTTTTAGGTCTGAAAACCCTTTTTCCTCCCTCATGTAATAGGAAGTTTGCTTAGACCCAGGAACTGGCTCTCCTGTCTCCGTTTTTGCATTCAAGGGCTTTTTGTCAGTGAGCAGAAGCTCAGGCAGGGTTTACCCGGGTCCGGCTCAGCAAAGCACGGCTGCATGACTGATTTGCAACACCAAAGCAGGCCCAGTTTAAGTGAAATGATTACTCACACTGTTAAGACATACAAGCACATGAGTCGCAAACGCCGCCCTTCCTCTCATGTTACTCATCCCATTTTCGTAAAAGTTGAAAGTATAAATTTAAACATTAAAAGGAAAACTGGGGTTTTGCTCTGCTCTCCAATTTTCATGCCGCCCGCTGTAATGGAGACATGAATGGCCATTGCAGCACTGCCTCTTCCCACACACATGCAGCAAGAAACGCAGTTTGACTCGCGCTACATGAGCTCTCATAAAGAAAGCCCAATGATCATGATTAATTTACCCAAAATTTAACAACAGGCTGTTCTTGAGTGGGGGGTGCTGCCAGAAACCCCATCTCTGGTGTCCTCTCCAGTGCTACAGCCCCCACGCAGCACTTAAACCCACCTCCAGCCCCACGCCTGCTGTCATTTTGCATTCCCAGTGTCACCTGCACTGCAGATTTGCCCCAGATTTGCCTTGCCTTGGCCACCCGGGCATGTGGCTGGCCCTCCATTACCCACCTTATTGCCTCAGGCGTCTGTGTCTGCCGCAACTGGTGGGCTGTCAGACTTTGGCCCCTGAGCAGCCAAAATGGCTCGTGGCAGGCTGTCCCCTGAGGTGGGGACAAGCCAGGGCTGAGGACAACACGGACGCCACGGGGGCTGTGGGGAAACACAGGGATGGCAGCCAGTGCTGAGGGAGAAAGAAACTCTGCCATTGTGCAGAATTCTGAAGGGGGCTGAAAACAGGTGAGGAAAAAAATATCCTAAGCCAGAAAGGATGGAGTGACTGTTGGTGAAAGGCCATTTGGTGCCCTGTGGGGAGCAACTGGAGACTGCAGACTAAAGGAAGATGAAGAGAAGCTTTATGTTTTAAAATAGCACCTTTCGGGTCCCCTTTCTAACCCAAATGTCTTCTCAGTCTGAGGAGGAAAAATCCCTTTGGGAGGCCCCCACCAGAGCTGTGAGGGTGTCCCGCCATGAGGGTGTTCCTCACCTCAGCGGGGCTGGCTGTCTGGGGCCACGGTGCTGCAGGGGCTCTACCCCAGTGTCCCCCCTCATCTCAGCAGGACTGGCTGCCTGGGGCCATGGTGCTGCAGGGGCTCTGCCCCAGCGTCCCCCCTCACCTCAGCAGGACTGGCTGCCTGGGGCCATGGTGCTGCAGGGGCTCTGCCCCAGCGTCCCCCCTCACCTCAGCAGGACTGGCTGCCCAGGGCAAGGGTCCCAGCACTGTCTGATGGAGAACAAGCTCCTCCAGAGAAGGGAAACACGTCCCAGAATCAAGGCAGCTAGGGAAAGGTTCACACTCTGGATGAGTTTAAAAACACTGGCATTTTGCTCTGATGAAGGCACAGGTCATTGTGGGAGTGTGAGTTTCACAGAAAAGCAGACATGCTGCAGGCTGCCCCGTTGCCTGAGTTTTAATTAGCCATGTCTTTCCTCCACATCTCCATGTGAGTGATGTGCTAAACTGCTGTCATGGCAGCTACTGAGAGGGAAGCCCCCTGCAAAGCCACCACAGAGACACAGTGAAGCAACTGATGTAGAAGGCTGCTCTGCTCCCCTCGATCTGCACCGTGCCCCCAAACCCTTCCACCACACACTTGTCTCCATATGCAGATGGCATGCCCGCTGCTGATTGATGGGTGCGGATACCAACCTGTCCCCTCAGTCCAAAAAATGATAGGGTAGATGATGGGACTCACTCAATGTCAACAGCAGGGACAGTTCTACCTAACCTATAATTAAAGGCATTTCCAGTTCTTAACAGTTGTTCAGCAGATGTGATTAGTTACCTACTACCTCTAGTTTAATCATCCATAATGTCAGCTTATTTTATTCATGGGAATATGCGTATGTAGATATTCACTGTACCTCCTGCCACTGAATTCCCCCATCCATTAAGTACTGTGAGCCTATAAATAAGAACTGAACAGTGGTAAATAATCACATTGCAAATAATCGCAACAATTGGTGCTCCACCAAAGTAATTTCATCCAGCACTGTAGAAAGCCTGGGCCAAGTGGCTCGAGTCTCTGTGGCAAGAGTTTTGTCTGATAAAATGGTGTTGACCTACTGATTGATGCATGGTGATCTAACATTTATGATTTCTCCAAGGCGGCGATGGAAATAGCATTCCTCTTTAGGAGGATTACACTTTTATGGTAATGCCCCATCTCCTCAGACTATGTTCCTAACACTTGTTTCTCTCTGCTGTGCTCCAGAGCTTGAGGAGATTTACTTTGGTTACGTACAGTATATTTACTTGCAAATCTTTCAAAGTTTTGGCCATGATTCTTATCCCCTAAAGACTGTTAATTAAAAAAATCTCCTCATTAACACTGCAGCATTATTTTGCATAATGTCAATTATTACCTCTGCTATTACTCAGGACAACATCTTGTGTAAACCTGTGTCCCACAGTTAATAAGATAGTAACTCCAGGACAAGAAAGAGAGATGACAATTATTTTGCTCACATTCTTTACTGAATTTAAGCCCTGACATGTACACCTGCTCATCTGAAATACCATTACGGTTATGGGCTTTTATTCAAGCTAAGTATAAATGTATATTATTTTAACCAAACACAGAGATCTGGCTAGAACCTGTAGTAACTAAGTTCTTGGTCTTGTTGTAACCTGTAATGATCACCACACTTTCCAACGGTCTGGTTTAATGTTTGCTTTTATGAATATTTTCCTGTCTGCTCACGAGTTAAAATAGAAAGGGAGTTCACTCATACTAGTGGGTGCACGTTGCTCCACACACTGCCTCAGCTTCTGTGGCGAGATGTCGGAAAGGGGACAAAGGAGCAGACGTGCAGGACTGTACAGGAACGGAAAAAAGCACATATGCACACACAGAAAAAGACATGCCGTGGTGCTGCAGCCTCCCCACTCAACAGCCTCTCACAGAAAGCAGAAAGAAAAGACTTCAGAGAGCAGTTTGCTTCCCTGCAGGGAGACAAGGAAAAAGCAAAAAGAAGCGGTGGAGCTATTTCTGCACCCATGAGAGATAAAGCCTCTTCCTCCCAACTGTCCCTCTTAGGAGGAAGATTTGCAGAAGATAGGAAATGGTGTATGTCTCCTCCATTGAAACCACTAACCTGACCTTTACATACAGATTGAATGGGCGCTAGCAGAAAGGAAACGGATATTCTGCTCTCTGTATCATAAGCCCTCAGTCTGAAATATCCCCGTGCCTGAAGTAGCTGGCAGAGCTCCAGGGCAGCACGACACACCATACTCTTCTGTTCAAAAATAATCTAGTGGATGCAACAAACACTGTTTGATTTAGACACTGTCCCAGACCTCTGTCCTTTCTGGCCCCTCTAAGATTTGAAATAGTCTCACAACCTCAGTGTCTGTTCGGGTTGAGAAGTCCCATGCGGCTCTGGACTAACCAGCTAGTCACAGGACCTAAAGCCCTTTTTAGAGGTCCTCGGCCAAAAAAAATCACAGGTAAATTAAATATATGGTTATTCTATATCCCACTGCAGGTACTAATAGGAAACTGTACATTTATTCCTGTGAAATGTGCTGTAACTTAACCGTGTCAGATACTTTTGCTTTGCCAAGTTCACAACAGGCTTTTACATCCACGGCTTTATTACAGGAATCTAGAGCTCTGCTTTCAAAGGAAATAGCTTTAGGCTGCATCACATGTTATACCTCCATATGGTGGTAGTTATAAAACCCTTTTCTTAGACATAGCCAGAAAAACTCAGAGTTGCTGTCAAGGCTGACATAACAGTCTGCTTTACCTCCCCAGTGCATGAACAGACTAAAATAGCCTTTTTCTCACCGAATGCTAATACGGTTCTGTTTCTATATATAAGCTCATGGATTTATTGCAAATCTACTGATAAAACTAGCACTACAATAACTTCTGCAGACTGCTTAGTGGGGTTTTTTCCCTTTAGAAAATTTGGATATACTCCGAGTACTTCTCAGATTCTTTAAATCTTTTTAAAAGTTGCTTTAGGAAAAAATTTTCAGTGCACTCCAACATTCCCTAATGTGACAAGCATCTCAGAAAACAGACATGAACCGAAAAATGCTAATTCATGTATTTGGGCTGTGTCTGTCAGCTAGAGAAGGGAAATTAAAGTTCCATATATGCCTTAATTTACATAATGTCCATCTAAGAGTATCGTGCCCAAATCAAGTGCTAGACTTGTTGGCAGCAGCAATTTCTAACCCTGCCTGGCCAGAATTTAACCTGGTGACCGGCGTGCAGAAGACTGCATACCACTGCCAGTCACATGAGCTATGCGGCTCCCAAACACCTTCCTGTCCTTCACGGCTTTGCCTGGAGCATTTGTAAATCTTCCTTTTAGACCCATGTGCTGCACACTGTTAATAGCTGATGGTATGCCAGCACCCTTCTCCTCACCTATTTCCCCTTCTCCAAACAAACCTTGATGCAAATCTTTTTTTTTTAGTAAGCGGAAAATGATCTTAAGGGTCTTTTTGAACCTAAATGATTCTATGAAAAAAGAAAAAAAAAACACAGAGGTTATTTATGGCAAGCTTTTAGCTGGTTTTGTTTTTACTTTCTTCTTCCAAATGTCTTCTCTCTCTCTGCTGCAGTTCTTGGCAGGTTCTAACTACTTCCTCCCTCTGGATGCAAGTTCGAGATCTAATGCAATTCTAACAATAGACCACACCTTTCTAAGGTGTGGTAACAATTACTGTGCCGTGGGCTTGGAGGGATGGGTAAATAGGTAAAACGCAGCTGGATCGGTAAGTGCTATTATATAATGCACCAATTATCTAGTAATGCAATTTCATTTTTTTTTCTTCTGAGTAAGCTTTTTCCCTGTTAGATTAACATAGGCTGTAAATGTGAGAATCTTCCTTTAACACTACTCAGCAACCATTTTCCATTTCCTGGTAATTAGTAACTGCTGGCCTAGATATGCCAGAGCTAGAGCAGAACAAAGGGATAAAGGCAGAGGGGAGGGGTACTGTGCCTCGTTTTCTATCTCAACAACTTGTTTATGGTGCTCCTTTCTTTGTTGAATTTGCAATATGAGGTTTAGGGTTGGGGTTTTTTTTTTTTAATTACTTAATCACATTCGCAGGCAGCTGCGTTGGCCATCACTTGTACATGCTTACACCAGATCTAAGTCTGCACAGAAAATCCTTGGTTAGCCAGACATCTGAAGCAGATCTTGGCATTCAGGAGGAGGGGGGGTGGATGTCTGCATGTCAGATCTGGTATAGTGACACTTGCGTTATCCTTTATTACTCATACACTGACTACCTAGAAATCACTTTTAATTCAGATAATTATATTGCTGTTCAGCTCTAATATTTTGCTTTTAATGCTCCTGTATCTTGCTCACCTCCATTGTCAGGGGTTTTTTTGGGGAAGGGCAATTTAAAATCTGTCATAGAAACTGAAGCGGAGCCATCCAGGAAAGTGCAAGATGTTCCCTTCACTAAAAACATCCAGCAGAATAAAAATGAAGAATAGATCTGGCAGCACAGTTTGCATTTCCCATTATCATTTGCACTGTCTGCATGTCAGAGATGGCAAGAGAAAGTAAGCCTGCTCTGAAATCTCTTTTCACTGCTCCCAAAAAGTCTAGTTTGTCCATATAGGGGAGGTTCAGGTTGGAGATGAGGAGAAATTTCTTCTCGGAAAGGGTGGTCGGGCATTGGAACAGGTTGCCCAGGGAGGTGGGGGACTCCCTGTCCCTGGGGCTGTTTAAGGAAAGGTTGGATGTGGTACTGAAGGACATGGTTTAGTGGGGAATGGGTGGTGGGGGGACGGTTGGACTAGATGATCCTGGACGTCTCTTCCAACCTTAATGATTCTGTGATTCTGTGATTATTCAGACACTCCTACTGTTTTCACCTCCTTGCTTTGTTTATCCATGATAGCATGACGGAGTACATTTCTCCCCTACCATGCCAAGTAGGTGTTATGATTTATGCTTTGTTTTCTTAAATAACCTCCTACAACAGACAACTCCTCCTTCAAAACACAATCTCCACTGCACAGTCATCAGAATAGGTACGTTCACGTTGTCACTTCTCCAACCCCAGAAGAGAGGCAGCCCGGGTAGAACCGGGCGGTACTTATTCATTACTTACGGAGAGCTGTCTCTCAGCCACAGTCTTGATGTAAGAAGCTGATTGAGGGGCCATGGAGTGAAAGGAAGAGTTTGGTCTTCAAACCTCTTCAATCATCATCCTTTTTATTGAAACATTTGGGAGCAGAAATACTCGTTCCTCTGGAATAGAACAGAAACTACATTTCCACCTGGCCAGCACATGGCAGCCCGAATGGGAACTGATAACTTCATAGCAAAAAGTAATAAAATCTCGTCCTTCAAACCAACGATGCTTTATCATCAAACATTTTCAACTACTGAAGAGAATTAAATCATTGTGTTCTGCACATGTCTGCCCACAGCAATTTCAGGTTGTAGGCACTAGTGCTGATCTATGACTTTGCTGGTTTACAAGTCAAAATGACAGAAATCTTCCATGATACAGTACAAGAATTTCCCAACCAGCTAAAAAATATGTACCTTTGTAGATGAAAATAAGTATTATGTTACTTCAGAGAAAAAAATTACTTGACAGCTACTGCTGAAATAAAGCGGAGTAAATACAGGACGTCACACTGTACATATGATTGGATACACAGTTCTCAGTTAGATCTGGTATTCCCCGAATACATGGATAGTATTCACATTACAGATTAATTATACTCAGAGTGAAAACATTCTGAAAACTTTGCCACTAGTTAAATACCTTAAGCAAAATGTTTAAGTTAAATTTAAAACCCTTTTGTCCAGTTATATTTCATCACGTCCTACTGGGCGATGTTTTTCCATTAAACATCTTTCTGAATTGGCTTTGCATTATTCTTAAACAATCCCTCAAGGATGTTCACAGGATAGGGATTTATCATGCCTTTCCAAATAAAAATGCCTCTCCTAAACTCCGCTGGCATAACAGCCACGAGGTCTCCCAGCTCAGTTAGTGTGCATGTTTTAAGAAACAAGAAAAATATTGTACTTAAAACCTTAGGAACCTATAAACAGAGCACAGAGAGACAAATCTAGATGTGGGCTATCTTAACTCGAACACCCGGTATAGCTTGCCTAAAAACCCTGTGCTTTGCCACAGGTCAGTGCCGAGATCTACGTGGGAAGCAGATGTTGAGACAAAGTACTTTTACTTCCCTGCTCTTCATCTTCAGCTGAAGCTACCTGACCTCCTTTGTAGAAGGCCACTTGATACTCTTGTGTATAAAGTATATACACTGTATATATAGACTCAGAGTGTATATACTCTGAGTTTGCCATGTGCAGAAGCTGTTTTGTAATGTAACCTCATCAAAGCCCTCTGCATTCGAGGAATGAAAGGTTGCAGTAATAAAGCAGATTTCTTCTTTTTTTTCTGATAAAGTCAGCAAGTTTATGTTGCTTCACCAGTACAAGACAGCTTCTACTCAGCTAAAACTTCTCTAACCCAAACTACATTCACGTTTTTTGTTTTCTCCTGGAATCTGGACAGTTCAGCCAACTGCAGATCTGTTCTTTCAACATATAATGTCATCAATAGTTCTCTGTTCTCTGACCATGAGAACTAAATTATATGCACCACATAACATCCTGCTTCCTTCAAAAATCTAACAGCTCTTCATCTCTGTGTTAGTTATCTTTTCATCACTCTCATTATAAAAATGGATACGTAGCTGAAAATGGGTCATGTTAAAAAGAAAAAAAAAAAAGACTTTCCAGAAATAATGTCCCAAGACATAATCAGAATCCTTAAATATCTGTATTTCACTGGGTTTGGTGCTTGAAGTAATTCTTTTTATGGCAGTCAATGGTCAGAAAATATTTCTGCATTTTCAGTAATCATAGAATCACAGAACCATTAAGGTTGGAAGAGACGTCCAGGATCATCCAGTCCAACCATCCCCCCACCACCTATTACCCACTAAACCATGTCCCTAAGTACCACATCCAGCCTGTCCTTAAACACCCCCAGGGACGGTGACTCCTCCACCTCCCTGGGCAACCCATTCCAATGCCCGACCACCCTTTCTGAGAAGAAATTTCTCCTCATCTCCAACCTGAACCTCCCCTGGCGCAACTTGCAGCCCTTCCCCCTTGTCCTGTCACTAGTTATCTGCGAGAAGAGGCCAACCCCCAGCTCACCACAACTTCCTTTCAGGTAGTTGTAGAGGGCAATAAGGCCTCCCCTGAGCCTCCTCTTCTCCAGACTGAACCCCCCCAGTTCCCTCAGCTGCTCCTCATCAGACCTGTGCTCCAGACCCTTAATGCTAATCATGCTTCATCATTCATTCTCTACACACTATAATAGTTTGGTTTTCAATTTATACTACGAATTTCATCTCAGGAGGTTAGTGGTATTTTCAGATATTCATATAAGCTCTTAGTTTCATAAATGTAGTGTCATGAATAATTGTCATCACCCAAGAGGGATATAAAGCCAACCAAGTTCTTTTTTAAAAAATTGAATAAACCTTATCTCACACCAGGGATTTCTTAGGTTTAAGTGACTCCAATTAATTACTGTTGCCTAGCAGAGTCACAAGCTATCCAATATTTCCTAGAGAGACAGAGAAGCAGAATTCCTTCAGAGAAGCACATTCAGAAAATAACACTTACAGAGAATGCTTCCCACTGATTGCGTTAACAGCTAATGTTTCTTACATCTTCAACAATTACAGTCTTGAAAATATTTACAACTTTTTTTAATCATCCCTGCCCCCCCCC
>VWZZ01006766.1:157337-178853 GCA_013399095.1 Psophia crepitans
TATGAGATCTGATTGTGTATCACTAACTTTGTGAAATGACCCGGATATAATTTGGAGCCAGCCTGTTTTCACGTGAAATTATTTTAATGGATTTTAAGTAAGAAGCTCTTACTCCGTCTACTAAATATGGTTTATGTTAGCTTCACCTTTCAAACTGCCTGAATGCATGAAGTCTCCTGAAAATTTACAATGTATATACTACGAGGTGACACCTAATTTAGTTTATACTATCGAAGTCTGATCCAGTTCCCATGGAAATAAATGAAAAGCAATGTGTTGCCTTAATGAAAATGGGATTCGACTCTAAAAGGATAGGACACTGCGTATATGAACAGAAAGGAGAATGTGGTTATTTCTTTCAATGTTTAAAGTGAGAATGAAAATTCAGGACTCTCTTATTAGAGAGGAGAGAGATAAAGACGTAACACCATTGAAGTCAGCAGAGATAAACTGATAGGAATGCTTTCACATGAATCCTCCCATCCTGACAAATTATGCAAGCCCATAGTAGCTGTTACAGCCTCAGGTTAAAATCAAGACACAAAATAAAAATGTTTTGTGTGATAGAGACTCTGCTGCATTTATGAACACAAGAACAGATATTTAGCTCAGCGTTTTCATCTTTTTCATTTCATACTTGCCTTTATGATCTCGTCTAGGTTTTCTACCCTTGTTTTCTCAGTGGCCATAAACGTGCTGTACTCCCTGCTTAGGGCCTTTGTGAGCTATTACGGACTCTGCTTGGAGAATATATGTTTCAGTCCCTATGGAGCACTGCATCAGCACGATAAACTGCGTGGGTTTTTTGGTTTAACTCATGCTACGGCTTTTGTATTTTGCAAATAGCACTTAAAGTAGGGATGAAGAGTTCACTGAACAAAAAACCCTTGGTCACCTCAGTGGAGGTCCAGAGTCTTCCTGTGCTCTATACACAATAGGTTGGAGAAAACAGTCTTCCTGAAGTTTTTGGCAATGCTGTTCTTGCTCCCTTGGATCTTCCAGAGGGAAGTATAGCAGCAGAAAAACTCAAATTATTCTGCGGCATTGAGACTGTGTGTGACTGGGCGGTGTGGGCTACCGTAATTAGCTATGAACCCCTTTCCGATGGCTTCCACACAGCATGGGCCTGAAGCTGTCACCACCCAGTGAGTGTGAAATGATGGGGCACCCGTTTTTTTCCTCCTTATCTAAAACTCTCTACAGCATTAATCTCTAATAGGATAATTACTGTGGACCAAGATCCACCCTGTAACAAGGCTGGTCTTTACAATGTGACTAATCACCTCCAATGAAATGCTGAAGCAGAATCTATTAAAGCTTCAAATACATTTATGTTTACAAAATACAGAGTGGTACACTCACCCCAAATCTGGATTTTTGGAAAATTGTGCTCAAAGCCTGGTAGCCACCATCAGAGAAAGTAAAGTTGCTGAGCCTACAGCTAGCTTATATCCTTTTTCTAGTTAAATGATTTGATTCTGCAAGTGGAAAAGCGTATCGGATGTTAAGCAAAGTTGTTCTTCAGTGGGACAGTTCCCATAACTGGGAACTACAAGGAGAGAAAAAAAATCACATGTTCATTTCAACTTTGAGGTTCTTCATTAAAAAGGCTACACATTACGCATGGAATATAAATATTAATTTTAGAAGAAGGGCAAATGAGGCAGTATTAGGAAAGACAGTGAAGAAGGAAACATAGCTGAGATGGATTTGATTAATACATTAGCAAAAACAAAATAACCCAAGTAATGTTAAGTTTCCCAGCACTAAGTAACCTTAATTACATTCTAGTTCTTGAATATACACACAGATGCTTACCATGGGGAGGCTACCCATTATGTTGAACAGTAAATCTAAGTATTTATTTACATAATTCTTGGTTATCAGCAGTCTATTTTTAAACACAAAGTTAAGCTAATGCAATGCTTTGTATTTAGGGTCTGCTCTGCAGCCCACTGCAGTCAGATGCAGTCTCCCACTGCACCCCCAGCACTAAGCTGAGCCACATTCATGTGGGATGTTTCTGCGAGATTGCTCTCAGGTCTGTCTGCCATCTGCTGAAATAGTGGATTTACCCCTTTTCTGTAGGTGAGAACGTGAGTACCAAAATTATGACGCAAGCTCTCCACCAGGTTTTACAGTTCTGTGTCGCCGGGAGGCTGTGGGGAGCAGCAGTGACCAGGAAAGACTGGTTGCTGCCCGACCCTCAGCAGCCCGGTCTCAGCAAAACCTGGAGTGAAGGCAAATTGCCGTCAATTCTCCCACTTGCACAAGGCCAGTAATGAATTTTATGCTCACAGATGTTGTGTGTGGTGGAGCCAGGGACCCCACTGGTGCTTCCCAGCTGCGCTGTGTCTTTTCCTCCTTCACGGGGAGAAGGCTGGCCAGCCTGATTCTGCTGACTGCGCAGCTCTCAGCATCTGCCATCACTCTTTAGCAACGGAACGCTGCCGGTTGACTGAAGACCCAAACCCCAAATGAACTGTTAAAAGACAGAGACAAGATAAGAGTTAACATGAAACATTTGAAACCATATTCTCCTATTTGTAAACTCTCCATATATTTTGCTGAATGAACATTATTTGTGAAGGGAAAGAGATAATAGCTGTTTATAAAAGTGGCAGTATTTGTTATCGCTGTTGAAATAAGAGCAAATCCTGAAAAAAGTAAAATTATCTAAATTGTGAGAGAAGCAGTCAAACCCCACAGTGCTGATATTTAAAATTGCAAACACTGGAATGAAGCAAACAAGTGAATAATGCCTTTGCACAAAACACTGCTGGTAGGAACTGACATTTTCAGTCCCTATTTTAACACCTTGTTGCGTGTTTAATACTATTGCCGCATTAAAGTATAAATTTCAAATTCGAAATGTTACCGAAATAACTTCTCACTACCTTGAGGAAAGATGTTAATGTCAAACAAAAGTAACTCACCAGCAAAACCGGCTTCTCTTCTGTTACGCATGGACCGCACAGGAATAAGAAGATGTTTGTACAGAGGTAAACAGTTTTGGAGTAGGGGGTTATAGTACCCTTCTGGAGAAATCTGCGTGTACTATTATCCATTACATTTTGTCTGTGTTGTATTGAGCCCATCAGGTGCTGTACATCCAGTTTGGGGCAGTGAACACCTGAGGTTTATTAGTAAGTACTTTTAATATTTACACTGTTACAACCGAAGCCAGTTTTGCAATTCAAAGGGAATCACTGCATTTATTCCCCCATTAAACAACCCACTTTTCACCTGGTGACAGGTTTCATATTTTGGAGTGTTAACATTTAAAACTAGTATCTTCTAACACTGAGGATGTTACCTACTGATTAAAACAAGGATCCAGCTCAACTGGTCAAGTGACTTCGCATATCTCCGAGATGTCAGCACTCGTAAGATGAGATTGATAATGCTTGCCTCCTTCCTGCAAAGATGGGACAAGGTCTGTCAGCTCTTGGTAAAGCTTAAGTGAAGGATATTGATCCTGTGATGTGAGGAAGATTTTGTTCTTCCTCCCAAGCAGTGTAAGATTCATGTTTCGCAGTGGCTGGGCTTTAGCCTATTGACCCACTAATTTGCTGAGACACTAACGAAAGATAAGCAGCGTGTAGCTGAGCATTTAAACATCAGAACTTCTACTGTAAAAGGTAAGTTGATGCCACATTAAGTAGCTCCATGCAGTTTGGCTTTCGCACTGAAGAGCACACCTCACATGCGAGACAGAGCAGCTCTGTTTGAGGTTTCCTGTTAGGGATGACTTTTCTTGCTCTGTCACCACCCTGAAGGTGAAGGTCCTGCTACTGTGACCTTTTTAGGGCTTAACAGAATTATTTTTTTTTAATATTCGTTCTCAGGAAGTATTTGCACAAAGCTTTACAAGCATGTTGTTTCCAGTGAAGGAGGCGTGTTCGTTTATTCTGATTGCTTTTGGCCTACAGACCTTTTCCAGCTCAACGGTTATATCTGAATTACATTCCTGATTCCGAGCTTAAGCAGAACAAGCTAATTGCTAAGAGACTTCGTGTACACAGAGCTACTAATTGCAATTAGCCTATGACACACAAGAAGGTTGACAGAGATTAAATTTTGTTATCTGGCCTCAATCAATTCACATGGACTGGGGTTGTAAACTTTATTTCCCACCACATGACTACTGCGTATATTCCTTGGGAGTCAGCCTTGAAAGACACTGGTTATAATCTACAAGCCCTATTAAATTTTCATAGAAATTCAACTTCAGTGGTGATTTGCCGAGCACCCTGTACTTGATGTTCTCTTTCACCCTGCAGTAATTTCCCTAGATAAACATTGATGAAAATGCAACCAGAGTTAATTGACAACAATTTCACTTTTTCATTCTGAGGGCATTTGCTCTCGGTTTTACTCCGTTTGCCCGTGCCAAGGATCAGCTGCCTCAGAGAAGAATCTCTGCCTGAGAGAGAATCTCCCCCTTAACCACGACATCTTTCCACAGGCATCTCTGTGACAATCTCCTCCAGTCAGCCAGAAGTCTTTTGCCAGCCGTTTTCTTACTCCAGCATTGCACTAACCTTGTGGTGGAAAACCATATAAAAATGACAGCTGTTGTTAGCAATCAAGAAGCCCTCCTTACCTTTCACGCAACCCTGTAACTTCCCCACGAGATGATGCTTCCCAGAAAACAGGCATTTCTAACTCTGTTTTAACCAGAAATAGTTAGGAGTACTTTTTTGGAAAGGTACTTGTTAGAGGTTTAGTTTCCCTCTAAGAGCCACGGTATCAGGAGCATCATCATGAAGTTTGGCAGTGTTTCACCTCTCCTAATGAGGACTGATAGCACTGACTTGTCTCTAGTCAGAGCCCACTCAATACTTAGTGACGATACCAGCTTCACTTGCTTAAAAATAACAGCACCAACCGCCACGTTCCTGAAGGTTTTTACAACATTTGATATCAAGACTTCAAAACAGGAAGATAACCGGAAAATATAAATGTATTTTTGTTACACTTAACTTTGTTTATGATGGCATTATGCACACAGCATGCTTTCTGTAGACAGCCCTCCAGCTTACATACTATTTCCTTGCTCGAAGCCTTCCAAAGATTAGCGAGGATGTCAACATCGGTTTATACAAAAGCAGCCTCTAGGGCCAAAACATGACGCTTGTAAGGTTTGAAATTCTACAGTTGAAACATCTTAAAGATGAGTGTCTTGCTTTACTAAAAAGCATTATCATTATGTTAAGAATTTCTGATGTTTACTGTTCCCTTCTGTTTCACGGGAAACTTGTCACCATGCCCCTAAAGATTCCTGGTTTTCAGCAATTTTCAAAAGCTTCTCTGCAAAATTTTCTGATTTTGTTCCCTTCCATTTCCCAGGCAGTATTCCTGGTTTCCTTTTTTTCTGCAGCTGCAGGAGCCAACCTGGTTGCCTTTAGTTTGCATGAGCAAGACCGCGCAGAGGTAATCAGACAAACGAACCTGCTGGGGAACGGGCAGAGTCAGAGCATCAAGACAATCTGTGTGTTCCGTTCTCTCTGATGGCTGCAAGGCCAGCTCCACCGAGTTCCCCCTGCCACGGGAACGAAGATGCCTGAGCACTGTGCAATGCTGGGCTGGTTCTTTGTTGGTTACCTGTGATCAAACCATAAGGAAAATCAGCACTGAGGCATTTCTGAGGGGTACAAACATTACAATTTCCCTTTTTTTTGGCTTTCTTTTTTTTTTTGTTACTGGAATTGCATAGCAAACTAATCCATTCCCTGTTGACTGGATTTTCAAAGTAAGGCCACAATTTTACCATCCAAAGTTGTTTAAGTTGTTTTTCTTTAAAATTAAATCCCTAATACCAGATGTTTGGAAGTATTTAAGCCTTGAAGGAAAGAAAGAGCTTCAGGTGCTTTGGAAAATATAAGCAGGCCTCCGTATTTTTCACATGTGAACCTGCAAGTGCTTTTGTTGGAAGAGGCACAGGGGTCAGTCTCTTTGCCCCAGAGTTTCTAGATCAGCAGAGAAAGAAAAAGATGGGGCTTGTATGTTGCATTCAGCATCTGGGGGGAATTTATGCTTCTTTAGAGAGGTATTGGGCCATGAGTATGTGTACTGCAGTTAAGAAATATGAAGAGATGCATACAGAGACACGTACAGGGTATTAGCCTGTAGGGATTTACTCCACAGCCAGACTGGGCAGAAAGATGTTAAGGGAGCATTTGCAAAGAGAAGCTTTTTTTCCCCCCCTGCAGATTGTAAAACTTCCACATTAGGAAGCAGGCACAGAAAAGGAAATGGAAGCCATGTCTTGGGTAGCACATATTCACAGGTGAGCGGATCCAAACCAGGGATTTTCTGCATTCCGGTGATGACACGGGAGCGGGGAGGTGAATGGAAGAGGTAAAACAGCCCATCCTCATACCTGAGAGTGAGCATCCTCCCACAGAGCAGCTGTGGGATTAGTATTTGCTGTGCAGAGATACGAACCTGGTCCAATATAACAATAGCCCAATTCCAAACCTCCTGAAGTTAGCGGGGTGACTCCCATAGATTTCAAGGGGGTTTTGCTCAGCTTCAGAGGACAGGATTTTTCCCAAGATATTTAGATGCCTAATGACATTTTCAAAAGTGCCTTAATAGATTAAGCATTTAGTTGCCCTGATATTTAGCCACCTAATTTTCCTTTCATTAGATTTTCTTTTGAAAATGTCATGTCTGGGTGCCAGCTTCGTCTGCAGGGATGCCAAGATCTCTGAAAATTGAACTCTTAGCAATTTGCCCGAGAGCACACGGGGTGTCAGTAAGTGAACTCAAGAGCAGCATGCAGGATGCTGGCTGACGCTCTCGTTTTGAAGCTTGCCTGGTTATTCCTGGGCGTTAATGAAATTTCAGTGCACGAGTACGCCTGGTTGACATGATTAAAAATAACTGTAAATAAAGATATCAAAAGTAATTCCTTGTCCTCTCCATTCCACATTAAGTTTTGTGGAAGAAATAACACAATGTGTAATTATTACTTGTGGAGGAAAAAAAAGGAAAATTTTAAATCCACTTCAAATTTTGGCTTTAAAAGTCTGAATGAATTTAGTTTTATCTCTTCTGGAGGTCTTTTTTATTTTCCATAGTGGCTGAAAACTTCCTGCGCATCATATTTATTTCCTATTTATTTATTTTTTAAATCCCTCCTTTAAACCTCTGTGTCCTATTACTCCTTCTCATTTTTCACAGAAATTTTTACTGTGAAAAAAAGAGGAGCAGACAGAGTTAGGGTAAAGAATACCACTTTATTTAACTTGGTCTCTGCATGGACCTACATATTTGTTCATGATTTGCAAGGTTTCTGCTTTTATCCAGGCAGAAAATGGTTGCTAAGCAGCAGCATTGCTTTTTAAAAGGCAGAGCCAGGGCCTGATCCTGCACTGACTTGTGCATGTGGTTATTCCCAGGGCTGTGCCCAAGGAACGGGAGGAAGCTAAATTACACCTACCTCCCACCAATGCACTAATACATGTCTCACATAGGCCTGTGAATATATATATGTACCTAAAGAGAGAAAAAGAAATGATGTTTGTGTTCTTGTACATATTTCTGGCTGCGCAGATACAATTTGACTTAAATCCCAGTATCTGCCCTCTGAAATGAATTAATAATTGCCCAAACTGCAGTGGCAGGGTGGAGCAGGTCCACTGATTTTTGCCTTAGAAAAATCCATCATAAAAACCTTGCATCAGGTTTGGGGGTTTTTTTGAGTTTCTCACCAGACTTCAAACACAAAAGTGAAAAGCTTTGAAGCAAAGCAGAGAGGTTCGTAAAATATACAAGAACTATCAAGTAATGTCTCAGCCTTTCTTGCATTGTTGTGCCCCTGCCATTATTTTTACCCAAAATTACTCATTTGTTGAAATTTATGCAAGGGTGCAAGATGCTTGAAACTGTAAAAACATTTGGCAATTTCCCTCATTAATCCTTTGCTGAATTTTTACATTTGATCTCAAACACAGCAGTCAGAAGGATGCATGCTGTCCTCCCAGCTCATAAAACAAACCAAAAGGCTTAGAGGAGATGAGTGCAAATATAGAGCTTTCATATATTTATCTCATGAGTATAATACGATACATGGATATCATATAATTTTAGATGTGCAGGTGATGTGACTTCAGCAAATCCAATCTAAACTGCTGGCAAACCACCACTCCCACACAGTACCTAGAACTGCTGTGCTTTTAATCTTCAGAGCGTTTATACACTTTACCCAATTCTCAGTATTGCTCTTGAGAGGCAAGCCGAGTACCTGGGTGCTGGCACAGCACCTGGGAAGCCAGTCAACACTCTGCAGGGGCTTTGCTAAACCCGTAGGAGGGAGTTAGATTGAAGAGAGCTGTCGTACATTCCTTGCTCCCTGAGCATTGCAGTAAACAGGCCAGACTGCAACCCATAAAGCTCATGAAATTCCCCGGATTTGGCACAGATAGCCAGGTGACTTGAGAGGAATCGCGTGGATTATCCACATCTTGTTTTCTTTGTGTGTATAATGTACGCTGGCTCAGCTCAGTGGGCAGCCAGGAGATACTGCGATAACAGACACGCACCTGCCAGGCTGCCCTGTCTTGGGATCACAGCAGGACTACACATGGCCACACGCCTACGTAACTCTTCAGATCCCTGCTCTCTCTTTCCTGCACCACCACCCGCATCACTGCGGCAAATCACACAGTCACTAGTATTAAAAGGCGGGGAGCTGAGCATTTTCAAGTGTAGCCACAATGTCTGACAAGGAACAAGGCCATTTTTAAAACCAGCTGCTATTTTTATAAAAACCAAGAGACTCAGTGAATGGCCGAGAGGACTGCAGCTTCTCTGTGCCACTGGAGAAGTTCTGGGCATCAAACAAAGGCCATGGCCACAGTCTTGTCCAATTGAGCCCCTGTGTGCAATCCCAGGGACCCAGCAGAGCAATGAGATGACCCTACTTCAGAAGAGCACGAAGGATGTACCTCCCTTTGGAGGTACACGCAGGTCGGGCTAGATCCCTGGCAAAACGGCTGAAGCAAAACAAAACAAGGTTCAAAAGCAAATGCTCTCACACTGGCGTGGCATGAAGACCAGGCTGTTACACCTCTGTTCAAAGTACTACAGAGAGAGGACGAGGAAAAGCTAGTCTGAATCATCAGTGGTTGCTTTGCTACTCCAGATGGGATTACACAAGATACTTCAGTGAGAATTTCAGTCTCACCCTGCACCTGTCCTTACTATTTTTTCAGTCTACCCACCTTCATAGGCTTCAATACCTAATTAACTATAGGTGAACACATTGCCACAACACTGGGAGTGTAGCCTCAACTTCTCAGTTTTTCCCAGTGCTGCTAACATGAATTTGCCTCTGCAGGGTGTTCTAGCAACCCACTTTTAAGCACTCTGATGCCTAACTTGGTCAGAGAACATCTAGACTGCCTGGTTACCTAAGCCCTCCAGCAACTGTGGTTTACTATTGCTTAAATAAGACAATTCTAGTACCTCCACCATGAATTTAGATGTATGTAATCATATGTATTACTCTGCTGGTATACTATAACATTGTGTCAGTGTGACAGTTTAAAACAATTTTGCAATACAACCTTTTCAGCATATGAAAACTTAGGTTTTTGCCCAAATCTCCAGTTCTTGGGAAAACTTAGTGCTGTTTCTCTGTGGTGTTGAAAAGCAAAACTGATTTAAAGTATATTTTTAAAAAGCCAGTGGGAAGTTAAAAAGAGAAGTCATATACATGACTCATGGCCCTGGAAACAGCTGTACTGCTTTTGGTGACAAAGGGCTGGTTTTATGCCTTATGTAACTTCAGAAAAATGGATATGCAGCAAATGTACTGAGCCAGAAAGGAATTTGATCCAAAACTTCAAAAATAATACACGCTGTTGCATCCTATCTCTTTAAATGGGAGGTTCTTTGTCTCTCCAAATATCTTAATTTCTATCATGTCCTAAGAAAACGATGAGCGATGGGTTTCCAGTAGATTGGGTCACTTGGAAACAGTGTAGGTCACAACAGGTTCAAAGTTAATCACTGTTGTATCGTCAGGGTTTAACAACATAGACAGTACGTTGGTCAATAAAAAAATGTCCAAACTCCAAGTTGCACCCAGCCTAACTACAGGCATCTTCATCAGAGATAAAAAGGGCTGCATGGTACAACTACATCTGTACAGCAGTTACCTTCCAAATATGTTGGACCATGGAAGAGTAACCTTTCTTCGGTATATGTTTGAAATTGTTATTTTTGCTGACTGTAGTTTGTTTCCCAAGACCCCTAACAATGTTTTATCTTGTCTTTATCACTACAGTATTCTGTTCACGTACTATTGGGTATTGTACTACTCAAAACTAAAGCAAGTCCACATATCTGAGATATACATTTAACAACCCCAGGCCTATTTATATAGTGAGTATAAGAAATGCCCTTAAGCCAACAGTCCATCTTGCCAAGGTTTCTGCCTCCATCGGTAACAACAGGAAAATGTGGTTTCGGAGAGCAGCCCATGAGCCCAACCACCTTCTGTGGTCCCTCACCCACAGCTGTGTTAGGGATGTTAGAGGATACACCTCTGTCTATTCCCTGTAGTAGCTGTTTATGTACCTGCCATCCATGAATTCAAATAATCCCATTTTAAACTGGTCTCCATCACCTCCTGCGGATACAGATTTTAGAAGTTCATTAGATGCCTTGTAAAGAAGTACTTTCTTCAGTCAAAGTTTTAAACCTACCTCTTGTTTCTACACATGCCCCCTACTACTAAAGGATTTAGCGAGTAACAGTTGGTCATGCACCTACCATCTTCATTACTCTGTACTGATTTTGTCCTGCTGATAAAAGAATTACAGGTAGCCACTTTATGATATGGCACTGCTTGTGCCTTCTCCTGGTCTTCTTAAATATCATGGCGGTCATATCTAGGGGTACATCATACATAATACTGTTATCCTGACACTGTCGTCATTGTATGTTGGCTGTAGTAGCGAAAGTAGGCGTAAGAATTGCCAGCCAGCCGCCCCTTCCCATGCAAACTCAATCTGTGGAATGATTCAGGCTGAAAAACAGAAAAACCTTCTCAGAAAAAAAGTTGTTTCTTAGCTTAGGTAATTTCGTTCTCCTGTGTTCCAGCATGTCCCAGCAAATCATTGCATTTGGGTGACAGGGGGTGATAAAAATACAATGATGAGGCCATAGGGGTTGCTCTTCTCAATCATTTGTTTCTTCAGCTGGATTTACAGAACTACGGCCGCAGTGGTAACATATAATGAAGGGAAACATGTTTGCCATATTTCTGTTTTGTTAGAAACAGATCCAAATCGCTGTGAAAACACCCTCTCCTTTCTTCATTATGAATGGAATTACAGACAACTGTAGAATACATCCTCTTTGCTCCTTTCTTTAACCCTAATTTGCCTAACCCCGTAACTCCGTGTCCTACAGAGGTACGTGCTGAAGTCCCTGTCCTGTCAAACCTCCCAAAGTTACTGCAGGTTTTGGATTTGTTCCTGAAAAATAAAAAGTCATTCCAAGTAATCCAACAGGCTGTGCAATAAACTGTTGTACATTATCTCCGCTGTTGTGCAGGAGAGTCCTGTACAGTGCATCTGCTTCGCACCCAGCACTCCCAGTCCCACAGCACGCAGAGGAGGCCAGAGGTGAAGGATGCAGGATTACTCCACAGAGCTGACCTCCTTCAGCCACACAAGCTCAGGACACGTTTTCCCTGTCTAGGAACAGTTTTCTCACTGCCTTATCTCCTGCACAGTGCAGGCGGTCTGAGATAGGAGAGGAAGCGTTTCTGCATCTGTCAAGGGGTTTGTGGAGCAATAACATCTAACTTCACCAGCTGCTTCTCTGACCTAAACTCTGAGTAAGGGAGGGAGGCAGTAAGGAGCTTGGGAGCATGCAGAGAGCACTCAGAAATGAGAGATGCTGAGGGGTTCGGTAATACACGAAAGGTTTTGGGCAAAGGAGTTGGAGGTGTGCCTGGAAATGTGAGTGGAAAGGGGGGGAAATGGTTGGGGATGATAATGAGCTAAGCAAGTCCTAAAGTAAGGAGGAGTCAGGAACGGCAAGGTCAAATTGGTCAAGAGAGTGAGTTTGCGGATGAAGATGAGTCTGTAGGTGGAGAAGGGTAAAGGAAAATGATGGGAGGCTGAAAGGAAAGGTGTCACAAAGTGTCAAATAATTTCTTCATTATGCCTTTTCGGTTTGCTTTGGTTTTTTAATTCTGAAATTCAGAAATTCGAGAAATCTTGAGAATATTTCCTTCTTTTAATCCCTCCACTGGACTTTTCATTATGATCATGCCGTTACCCCTTCTTTCACCAAATACACAGTTTCCCAGTTCCAACGTTTCATATTTTAAAGCGGTAGCTAGGAAGTATAGGAAGACACTACAGCGTTACCTGCTGCTAGCCTGTTATATTGGCCATCAGCCTTTGCAGATGACTTAATACATCTCAAGTTTTTAATCTTACTCAAACGATAACACAGCTTTCTGGATGTTTCCTCGTTAAGATCATGCTGGGTTATTCATATTTGTAAGGTGGTCCTCTTCTAAATGGTTCTATAGAAGAGAAAAAGAAGCATACAAGCACGAGTCACTTATATCATTCTTTGTGTCACAACAGAACAATAACTTCAGGGTGAAAATGTTGATACAGGACTTGGGTGGTCCAAATTTAACTCTTCCTTTGTAACTTCAACCAATGGCTTAGCCTTTTTGAGTCCCAGTTTCTTAAACTGTGAAATGAGGTCTACAAATCTCTCAGAGTTGTGAGACTACGATCATTAATCTCGGTGATGAGATCTGATATTACAGTGGGGAAAACTTCAGAAAACTATAGTAGAATTCCAAATAATGACAGGGCATAATCCTTATTTGCTCATGCAGAGGGAGTGACTACAAAACCAAAAGGGATCCAGCTTTCACTTACAGATTTGAAATGTGTTTTCCTTCTTGACACTGTGGCTGTGACTTTATAAATGGTTATGCCACTTCCCCTTTCCCATCAAACACATTTCAGATCTTATTCATTTATAAGCAAAAGATAAGGCATCCCATAAAAGTACCGCAAGAGTAAAGCCACTGGTGATTGTTGGCTCTTACGAAGAGTCTGTAATTTATCACCTTGGTTTTAGCCAAGAGCCATAAAAGCAGACAAGGAAAATTACTGAAGAAAGGTTTTTCAAAAGACAGATAATAAATGAAGAAGAGAAAACAAGAGAAATCAACAAGAGGCAAAAATTAAGAGATTAAGATAGATTAGCAGTTAACTTATTTTGGGGAAATGCAAGACATCATTGCCCGTTTCATTTCAGAACTTCAGGTCTCAGCAATACAGAATGAACGTGTTTCTTTAGACTGATATAAAACGATCATCTGCTCTAGTAACTACTGGAATTCACAACAGCTGAACACACACTACGTATTTTGGAGTGGCTCTATGGGTTCTTTTGGTCTATGTGTCTTATTTGAACATGCTTGTAGAAAATCACTAATATGTCTCTCTCTTTTTTCCTAAATACACATCATTCCTAAAGTTAGAGGCTCGCGTGATAATTAAAAACGTAAAACCATAAGTAAACCACGCTGCGATTACTTGAGTAATTTGGTTTCAACCAACCTGCTGATCGCAGTGAAGTAAATGTTACTAAAAAGTTATTATTTCACACAGTTACCCAAGGGGCCAGTTCTTGTTCCCACAGAGTTCAAAGGTAAACATGCTTTTAACTATGATAGGAGTAGGAACTTCATGTTGGGATGGCTGAAGAGCTTTGAAGCTGGAACAAAATACAATCATCAGTAATTATCTTGGCACCATAAACATTTATATATCAGCATGTGACAAACTCTTCATCTTAGGTATGATAATAAAGTAACTGAGTCCTTAACATGAGGGTCAAAATACAGTATTTCATCTTTAATAAAAACTGAGTTTATTGTTTAACTTCCTAAGTACCTTGGTATTTTAATACAGGATAGGTAAGAATGGCACTATGTAATGCACAGATTTAAATACGTATTTAAAGAAATAAGCTGGTCATTTCACCGCACTGTTTGGCCAGATAACGACACTATTAATACTAGTGTAACATGAGGCAGCCTGTCTCATTCTCCACGCTAAAACAATGGAACCAAAAACTGAGACATATGACCTCATAATGGAATTTGCAGCCCTTGGGAGAGCAGATATACATGACACTGAGTGTACGTTACATACTCTTGTGGCATTTAGTTCATTCGCATCGGCAGCCATCACACTGGGATTTTAAATCTCTGCAGCCTCTTTGTCTCATCTCAAGGCTATGTGGCAATTCAGATCCTTGAAGGGACACTGGTGCTGCAGAAAAAGTACTTCTTGCTCCAAATGCACTCCTTTACAATTTCCCCCTGTAAATCTCTTAGCGCTCGTCCTGTTTACACTTGTGTGCATGTCTTCAAAGGGCATGGTTTTTTGATTATGCAGATTCTCTGTGACTGCATTACAAGGTGTTGGCAACCTAAGGTTGCTTCTGTGCATGAACTGACTCCTGATTAAATCAATACGTGGGTTGACTAGTTCTAAAATAAGACCACTTTGTCCCTTTTAAATTGAGTATTCTTGTTAAGGGGTCTTAACAAGACTAAACTTGCGGCACCTCGTGTCCTTTTATTTTAATGGTGGCAATTTCCTTAAGTATAAGCAGGTCACACTACAGATATTAAATATGAACATCTCCCATTTAAATTGTCAGAGATTTGCTCACAAAGAGCAAAAGAGCTCATGGAGATTAGCATTGCAATCAGAAGCTAGCAGCCGAATACGGAAAACAAATAAAAGCTGGAAACAGTGAACTGCTTCGTTTTCAAAGGAAGCATGCAAGCAGAGAGGCCTCAGCTGCCTCAGTTATCCTTTTAGCCCAACCATTAAAGTGAATCCCACTACGATAAGGACTATAATAAGGTCTGTATAGCCCCCAGCTACTGAAGCATTCCTTACACAGGCCCCGTTCCCCAGATCCCTTCTGGTGAGCCCTAGCCTCGTCAAGGCTCCAGGGAGAAGGGAGACTAGCTCAGGACATGGGTAGTTATGGCCCCTGCAGAATGGAGGAGTTCCAGGCAGCAAAGATCCAGCCCCAGTGCAGATCTCGGGAGGGAGCACTTGGGTCGATACGCCGGGATTATCAATGCGACAGTCAGGGCTGCGCCGGAAGCAGTTCGGTATGGCTCAGCACAACCAGCTGTGAAAATCACAGGCAGTTCCCCAACCTGCTCTTAAATATCATTCTCATCATTTGCTTTCTGCTGCAGCCCCTTCTCGTTTTTCCCTCCCAGGTCTTTCAGGTCACCCCTGAAAGATGCACGCCACGCATCAGACACGCACCGTATGCTGCACTTGCAGAAGTCCCACAAAAATTCTGGTGAGTGTAGACTGCCCCGATTTTCATTTTATTGTATTCTCTCTAGATTCAAGAGTTGGGAAACTTCCTTTCTGTCAGTATTGTGGTTCTTGCACATTGGTGATCTCAGGCAAGTCAGACAGTTCTCTTCATGCAGTCCACTCATCTGCAAAAACAAAAAACCAAAGCATAAATATAAACCAGTAATGTCCTCCTACACACTTCTACGCTGCTGAGTTAATTTGCCTACAGTTCTGAGGTCTTCAAACAGAAAGCGTTACAGAATTGCAAAATATCATGAGTCATGTGACAGAAATCATTTCAACACAAGCTCTGCCAGCTAAACTCTACCTTTGGTTCAAAGAGATCTCATTTCTGCGGAAGCGTTCCTCTGCCCATCCGAAACCCATCATCTACAGCAGGACAGTTGTCACACTCATCAGTGGATTTGGAAACAAATCATACCGGTAAGAGAGACTCGTCCCAAATGTTAAACAAAACCCCCCATGTTGAATGAACTCCTGACAGTGATGAAACCAAAGAGGATCTATACAAAACAGTTATTATTTTCAGACGCCATCGAGGTGCAGCGCAACACAGAGCGAGGACACAGTTATAATACATTTCTGTGTTCTTTTGAATAAATTATGAGGTTTTAAGATTAATTAGTTGCTCTTGATCAAGAAACAGTATAGGATCTTTGGCTTGTCCCTGTGCACATGTGAAAAACAGCCTTAGAGGAGGCTTTCTCATTAACCTTCTGCATTCCTGCTACCATGGATATACAATGGGAAAAGCTTTCCTTTCACAGGACATAAAGGTTTTTCTAAATATATATATATATTTAATTAAGTTAGTCATAGCATTATTGTGGCTAAGACATGTATGCAGAACTAAAGTGACCTTCCTTTTCTGCTTGTGCAGATATTACAAATGCATAGTCCAACTCTTAAATCAATTTTGTTCTCATTAGCTTTAGATGTTAGCATTAATTAAATAAATAAAAAAAAACCAACAAAAAAATGACAAAACAAAACTGAAGGACACTGGTTCTTCTGCAAAAGCTGAAAAAAAGAGCTTTGCTTGAAAAAAAAAAGCATGAAAACAAGAGTTTTGGACCTACTAGTACAAATCTTTGGTCATTGCCTGGAACATTTTCTGAACTCATGACAGAACAGGATGTTTAATTCTCTTTTATTTTCCCAGGAAAGCAGATAAATCACTACCTGGTCGTTCCTGCACTCACAGCCTTTATGTTACTGTAAAAGCTAACCTGAGTCACAGATTGAGATGACAGATCATGTATTCCTCACAGCCACAGGAATGAAAACGGTCTGTCTTGGAGCACAGACATGATCTCCCAGTCTGCTAGGATAGCGCTGTGCCTGCTACCGGTGTTGTATCCTAGTGCTTCTAATTACAGTCATCACTTAATGACCAGATTAGGGATGTAACAGCCTGCAGAGCCGTAAGTGACACGCCAGCCTTTTCCAGTTGCAGTGGCATACCGGGAGTCAATGATTCTTTGGCACAAGAGGCAGCCGCTGGGATTTACACATCCCTCTTTCTGCTGCCCGCGTGCCTCTGTGCTAACATCGCTTTTCTTTGGGTAACAGGCAATTAGCTGTTTGTTTGTTTTCCAGACAATCCAAGTGCTACTGTTCTTAGTAGCTGAAGAAACATTCTCATAACTGAAAATTTCTAAATTATTTTTCCTTACATTTTAATTTTTCATTAGGACCCTGAGTGAAAGTAATGATTTCGTTTCAGGGGGAGGAGTAAAAAATAACTGGGAGCTACTGGACTGCAGTAGAGCCAACAAACATATTTTGTGAATGCAACACCAAGGACAAAGAGTACAAAGCTCTAACTTGCATGCACAGTCAGAAGCTGGCAGAAAGCTTAAGGGTCACGAAGGCAAACAATTTAAGAGCAAACTGCTTTACAGCCTTTTATTGTAACACTGAACAGGATGTTTCAGCCAAAGAAACTATTGTCCTTATGGCAGGAAGACAGACATACAGGTGTAAGGAACAAGTCAGCGTTTTTATAATGAACAAGTAGAATGTATTTGCAAATATCACCACCCAGCAATCATAAATTAATACAGCTGGAAAGCATGGGAGAGTTCATTTAATTTTAATGAGGCTTCCAGTCCTAAAGAACCAATAACAAAATTCCAAGTTCTAGAGGAAAGCCACAAACTAGAGAATTTTTTAAAGGCTGATTCCTGATCCCGCCCTTCAGAAGCTCCCAAGGACGAGACTTTAAGTACATCTCCCACCACACTGGCTGAGGAATCAGACTTGAAAATCAAATTTTGATTTTTTTTGCTCAGAGAATGATGCCAGGACAGATACTGTTTTGTGAACATTATTATGCAGTTTGCATAAGCACATCCATGCTTTCAAATTGGTGTTACATCTGGGTTAAAAACTGTTACAGCTGTCCCAGGTCAAGTAAAAAATATCTCATAACATAAATAAAGGTACTATCTCCATGTACAGAATGGAGCTTCTGACAGGTGCCTGGTGAGAATTGTCCTGAAAGAGCTATAAAAGCTATAATTTTTCAAAAATCATAGCTATTTTCTCTATGCGAGATATATTTGCAGCTGGTAGCTCCCATGATGCTTCATCCTGAAAGCTGTGTTTTGGAGATCACAGGATTGATCCTTCAAGGACAGGTACTCAGAAGAGGGGGTTTTTTAAGACATTAACTAGCGGCTCTGTCAGAATCCTCTGTATGTCTCCTATGGACTTAATCCAATGGAATTAATTAAAAAGACTTCTGTTTGCTTAATGGAAGTGAGACAAGACATAATTTATAACCCTGGCATGGAAGACAGTCTCTGGTTTTCCATCCAACACAAAACTATTTGAAATCA
Source organism: Psophia crepitans (assembly GCA_013399095.1). Classification (NCBI taxonomy): domain Eukaryota; kingdom Metazoa; phylum Chordata; class Aves; order Gruiformes; family Psophiidae; genus Psophia; species Psophia crepitans. The sequence continues at coordinate 175,600 of VWZZ01006766.1, forward strand.
AGGAAGGTCACTGGGGTGGAAGAATGCCGTCTCCTGAAATGAAGCAGCAAAGTTGTTTACGCTGTTTAAGAAGGATGAATGCAGACTTGATAGAGAACCTGCCTTTAAAATTTAAGGCCACAGTTATTAAAACTGCACCTTTTAATATTATTTAATATTGTGTCTAAATTCCCTTCAATCTTTGCTCCTAAGTACAGACTCCATCCCAGATGATCATTGCTTTGCGTAAAAACAGGGAATGGAAAGGAGACGACCTTCCCTCCTCGGAGTGGCTGTTATCAGCCAGCCAGATGGCAAACGATGTGCCAGAATTTACAGGAAACAGTCCAACGCAGACCATCAATTCCAACACAGCCTCTACACCCCAAATGCCATTAAAATGTCACTGTGAAGGACTCTAAGAACCAAGACACCAACAAAACATGTTCTACACAAGGATTTCTGCAATTATAATGAATTACCAGAAGTCCTTCCCAAACGCAGCAAGGAAAAGTTATGGAACGAGTAGATTGGTATAGGTGATAATTATGGAGAATGCAAGTGACCTTCAATTGCAATACATATGGTATGTATTTTAAATACATATACAATACATGACATTTCACCAAATTGTACTTCACAGAACATGTTGTTTGTTCATAAAAACTGTTTTCTTTTTAAAAGAAAACCATGGACCACATCCTTGACTGGTAGCGTACGTCGCTCAGGTGGTATAGTTCACTGAGCTGTACTAATCTGTGTCCAAAGAGAAACGCTACATGACGCTTGATTTGAAGATATATTGTAGAGTGGCTTACGTGAAAACAGGTCTTGTTCTTCTAGGACTAACATCTTTTTCAATTCATTAATTAGCAAGACTATGTTCCGTGGTGGGAGACAACAGGTATGCACAACATCCAGAGCTTCCACAAGCAGAACTTCACATATTTATTTTTCTATGTTCTCTTACTAACACCGTTACAGGGTAGGACAGTTTTCAAATCAGGAGATCTAAGACCTTAATCAACATCACCGCTCTGGTGGCTGCATGTGTGCTAACTAGTTCCTCTGGCTCAGCTCCCAGTAACTCAGTTGTCTGGTATCAATCCCACTGATCCCTTTCAATGAAGTGTTCTTCTTTATAAATCAATTAAGATATAGCATACATTTCACTCAGAAGGACTGGAAAGTATTGAGCAAACCGAAATAAAGTAATTTGCATGTATTTCCCATCATCATAGGAAACAGAGTCACATCTCAGCTGGAACAACGGTGGTTTAATGATGTAAACCAATTCTGTGTTGATTACAAAGCAAGAAGTAGAGAAACCCCCCCTTTTCTTCAGTGGGAGGTGAGTTTGGCTGATCAGAACACAACTGGGCCAGAGGAGACGCTGCCTGAGCTCCCAGCCTAGGCACCATTCCCAAAATCCCAAACGCGTTCCTCTGTCACAGGGCTCTATGTGAAAAGAACAGCAAACACCCATCTGTTAAGTCTGTGCTGTCAGGAAGGTGCCACACTTGCTCTCTGACGTCACAAGCAGTGGCTGGTAATGAAAACTAATGGGGATTCATAAAGACATCTCCTTTCGTAAGAATACTGGAACAGCAGGTTGTGTAATCCTGAGATTTACTTAATTAAGGATCATCCCCAGCACTGTTTTATTTGACCACAGTTCCTGTCGCTTTTCTTCACCTCCCTCTCCCTCCCAGTTTTATGACAAATGCCTTTGATTAGCACGGCCCTAATAAGAAGCTTCATTCACAAAGAAAGCAGAGAGTGGGAAGGCGGGCACTGAGGTGTGGCTGATGATTTAAAAACTGAAAGGAGGAGGGAGTGGAAATGTACCCGAGAGGCAAGAAGTGAAGATGGTCCTGTTTGCTGCCACAGCGTGGGTGCTGCACTATGGGGTATGTCTCCAGAGCGCGGAGGGAATCACGCAGGTGAGGAATGTACTTACAGCTCAGTGCCTCCGCTCGCTTCTGAGGAGACAGGACTGCCACATTCCGTATTTTGAAGCGCTTTCTGCTTGAAACCTCAGAATCATCCAACTTCAGTGTTTTGAAACACGCTTCTCCACCGAGATTCTGGAAGAATGTTGGAGAAATGGGGAAATATTATCATTTATGTCACACACCTTTGAGACGCTAACATAATCTCTCACAGGTTTCCTACCTCCTGACCTAGGCGGTCTCCGAAACAGGAGAAGGCGGTGGGAGAGGCGCATCGCTGCCTTCCAGCTGACCTTGGTGTTTCAAATCAGAAAGCAAGGAAGCTCAGACTTCCCCCAGCTCCATGTTTTATTTATTATGCTATTGCAGCAGCACTCAGGGACCCAGCCATGAATCAGAAACCCATTACGCTATCTAGCATGCAGACACATAACAAACAGACAAGACTTCAAACACCCCTCATTTATCAGCAGTGATGTTTTAAAACTACTTTGCCTAGCAAGAGAGGATTTATCATGAAAAGCAAGGGGGGGATGTTCCTCATCCAGAGGGGAAAACGCTTTTCCCAGAGCAGTTCAGGGGCGCTGGAGCCAGAGGCGCGGTGAAGCGCAGCCGGGCCGCCTGCGCCTTCAGGACAGGCGCCAGGGAGTTTCCAGCATTAAATACGAGATTTTTTTTGGTTAAACAAATATGACGCCTTGAACTACAGATCCAAGCAACCAGAGCGAGTCATCGTTGTGGAGAAAAGGCAACGCCGCATTTGAAAAACAGAATTACTGAAGCAGGTGGGCTTGTGGCTACGAGCAACGAATGCGGTGGCACTTACTCGTACAAACGTGGCACGGTCGGGCCGGCCCCGGCCTCTCCCGCACCTCTAACCCGCCCCGCGCCCTTCCCGCCCCTCAGCCGCCTCAGGCGAAAGGCCCCGGCCGCAGCTCCCTTCCCGCCCCCGGCCCGCGGAGGGAGAGTCGCGGCCGGACTTGTTTCCCGGCGGAGCGATGCCGGATGCCTCAGCACCGCCTCCCGTCCGCCCCCTCGGAGGCGGAGGGTTACAGGGCGCAGTGCCGCGCCCGCGCAGGCGGTGTGGGGAATCCTCCGGCTCCAGCGGCGGGTCCGTCGGCTCCGTGTCCGCGCTGCGCTCTGCTTCGCTCCCGCTGCCCCCTTCCTCCCTCAGCAGGGCCTCGCTTCGTCTCGCTGCGTCTTCACCGCGCCTTCCACTCCCCGGCGGGCTGGGGCTGTCTGTCCGTGTCGGCCTCTCCCTCAGCCTGGAGGCTCCCAATATGAACAGCATCGTCTGCGCTCAGAGGCACCAGGTACGGCGTG
>VWZZ01006766.1:178898-234483 GCA_013399095.1 Psophia crepitans
CAGGAGCCCCTCCGTCTCGGCGGTTTTTCGTCGCTTATTTGAGGGCGGTTTCTCAAAGGCTGGCCAGATCTCGAAGTTGCCACGCTCATGGAGGCGAAGTTGTGTGTGTGGCCTGGCTGGCCGGGGATCGATTCCCTCACGGCTGCCGCCGCGGGTGGCGGGAGTTTGGCGGCGCTGCCCTGGCCCCGCGTGCTGGGAGTGTCCCTGGGCCCCGCAAACCGGGGGCTGCCCCCAGGGATGGGTGTTGTGCCCCAGGTCAGGCGCTGCCTGCGCGCCGTCCCAGCGCCACGCTGCAGTCGCGTAGCGGCACCTCTCTTAAACCGTTTGTACTAAGTGTGGGGGGTTAAAAAAAGGAGAATCGCAAAAATTCTGGACTTGAATGAAGAAAATAACTGTTTCAGGCTGAAGAACGTGTGCTGACAGCTGGTTGCCAATGTCATGACCCTCCGTGTCATCTGTACCAGCCCTAGGAAATAGGAGATAGTACGGCCAAAGCAGTGGCTGTCAGCCCACGTTAGTGCTTCTGGAGGAAGGTGACGAGTATGAATGACCAGAAGGGTTGGTTTTTTGGTTTTTTTTTGGGTTTTTTTGGTTGTGCTAGGGGAGAAGTACAGTATTATCTGCCTGCATGCACAAATTTCCAGCAGCCTTTTAAAATTTTTCAGAAGCACTTGAAGGTAGAAAATACCTTCACATTGGCAGCTTCACTATTCCTTCACCCAGGATTCCCATAGACATTAAAAACTGAATTGGTTACAATTTCATGCAGGATGGAAAAATGTTGACGAAGTGAGAGGTGAGGCAGCTGAGTTATTTACGAAGGAGGATAGCAAAACTGAGTGGTGACAGACTAGTGGAAATTCAGTATCATGTCACTCTCCTTATTTGTGGTTTGTGAAGGAAAGGATTTTTTTTTTTTTTTTCCAGTGATGGGTGTGTAGACACCACATCTCTTCTGTCAGGGATCTACAAAATAAGAAAGCAAGCAGGATGTGATGCTTTGATGATGAGATTGGTTTAATTTTAGAAAGCGGATTTTGTAGCCACAAGCCTAACTCCTGGAGGACTGAGCGCAACAGTCAGTGAACGCTTTCCAGTTAGGAAACAGTACTTAGCTACTGTAAATAGGTCTAATTTTTTTTTCCTCAGCTTCTTAAGGAGCAGAAGATGGTAAGAAAGGCAAAAACTGCCTAGAATGGGGGGTGGGAGGCAACAATAACACAAACAAAAAACCCACCAGTTTGCTGGTTGTGTGACAAATGTTTGAAGAACTGTGGAAAGTGTGTATTAGTAGAAAAAAAAACACACATGGAGGGGGAGAAAGAAGGAAAGAGCTTTCAAAGATTAAAGATTGACAGATTTTAAGAGCACATGTGAGGCAGAAGGTAGAAAAAGAGGTGTAAAGATGGTGACGACAACAAAAAAAGGTGTAACGTGGTGGAAAAGGAGAAGAGGAAGCACAGAACCAGTATGGAAAAGGGGACATAGTGACCAGTACCGAAACCCAGTATATTCAAGGCGTGGAGGGATAGCCTTGGAAGGGAGTACTAAATGGGCAGCTGGTGTGTTACAGCCGAGTGTTGTACTTAAAAGAGAAGTAAGAGTCAAGCATAAAACCCTGCTTCTCATAAATTTTTTAAGTCTACATACATAAATGAGTGTTTGAAAGAGCTCCTTAGGCTTGCTCTCTATAGAGGACAGTCCAAGTATTGCACCTTCTTGGGCTGCATAGAAAAAATGTTGGAAAATGTCCACAGTACTTTTTCCTGCCCCTTCAGTTCTTAACTGGTATCAGCAAATCCTCTCTTCTCTGTTGGTGTGGGAGCACAACTGAGGTTGTTTTGCAGTGAAATAGAAGAGGTTTTTTTTGTAAGTCGTAGTTATCAATGAGATGAAATATTAAGTGGAAAACAACTGAAAAATAAATATGCAAACCAAAATTGATACAAATTCTATGACTCTTATTTTTAACACACTGGTGTGAAGAAGTTGGGCCTGTTTAGTGGTGTAAAGTGTGTTGATATGTATCTTGGTTCATGATATTTTGCCCAAATGCGAACTCAGGCGTGAAGAGATCATATTTTCACCATAAATAAATGCTAACATATGAAAGAACATTTTTGAGGACGTCTGGTTTTATCTGCTGATACAGGTGACGGACAATGAACAGTGATAGGTGTGACCTATATTTCTTCTGAACTGAGCTGTGAAAAGCCAGAAAGCCCACAGCAACTAAAGTGCACCAACTGCGGTGTTAAATTCCATTTTTCTTTCACTGGGTCGTCAAATGTCCATCATTATATCAACAAGTATCGAGTTTTAATCAGAAGATTAAAAATATCTCCCCCAAGTTAGTGTTTTACTTGAGTTGCATGACAAAAAAAGGTGTGCAAAATTGGCACTAAGCAAAGGCTTTGTTTACTTCTTTAAATGAAATAGTGCATGTGGAAAGTACCAAAGGAGTATACTAAAGATGAGAATTCTCAGGTGGGAGGAAAAATGTTGCTAGCTGTGTTGTTAGGTCATGGGCAAGGTGACTTTTGCCCCAGTATGCGTCTCTGGGACCTGTCTTCTTGGTACCCTGCCTGAGAGCACAGCTTGTATGTCCTCTGAAAGTCACTCTGCAGTGGAGAGTCCTAGAGAGTGGGTTTCAGATCTCGGAGAAGTTCCACAGTAATCATGCAGCAGGGTTTTCAAATGCTGGAACATTTTCTGCAGTAAACAACTGCTTAAAAAATTGGGGTGAACAGACCCTAAATTCTAAACACAAATTTAAAATGTGTTAATTATGACATTTATTTGCTCTTGTGGTTGAGCTAATCGTATTTCAGTAGTATTTGCAAGATAAATGTAAGAGGATAGTGTAGTGAAGGATCAGAAGACTTAGTATCATTGTCATTTAGGTGAGTCTTCTTAAATGCATCTTAAAATGTATATAGAGTGAAATTGAAAGATGAGTTTAGAAGGGGGCAGTTTCTCTTCTGGAGTCAGTTATGTGCAGCAAATTTATGCCTGTATTACGAGCCATGAATCTTTCATGGTCTGGTGGTATGTGTCTGTAGCAAATGAAAATCTCAGTCTGTGCATAACAGTATGTGTGTAGGGAATGCAATTATGTTTAAATTGAAGGACGGGCAGACGTTTGAGTAGTGGCATCCCTCTGCTTAGGTACAGCCATATCATCGAAACATGCCGTGGGAATGCCGCATGGCTTTTGGCCTGTCTCGGGCCTCACCTAGGGACGGCGGCATCTCCAGGCTCAACACCAGTATTGATCTTTAATGTTAAAACTAGAACAGAAATACAGAGTTTATATATCCCTTATTTTTTTGCTTCATTTTAAAAATAAGTGCCGGAAATAGGCCTGCTCTCAAGCAAGAATTTTCTCATATGTGTCGTGCTCATTCTGCAGCTTTAACATGTTTAAATAGTTGCATTTTGACGGTGCTTGAAAAGTAATCATTTCAGAGGCATAGGACTTCCTACACTTTACCTAGTTGACAGTGATCTGTGAACGTCACACTTTGTTTAAAAAATCCAAAATCCTGGAAAATTGTAAAAAAAAGCAGCTCACCGTTCTTGGTGTGGTGAGCTAGAAGGAAATATAAGCAAGGGGGGAATGAAGGTGATGACAAAAGTATTTAGATGCTTAAAATAAATTAAGAAAGGAATTTATCTGCAATGCGTGTTTATAACCTTTAATGCAGAAAATGCGGCATTCTTGGCTTTTCATTGAATTTTGGCTGATTGTTTGGTTTTGTTCTAGCAGGGTATACTAAATGAAAGAATGCAGAAAGTAATGACTGTGCTTGTGCTATTTAATGCCATTTTGAGTAGTTGCATCAACCATGGTTCACACACAACAGTATTAAAACTTTGTGTCGATAATTAAGATGTTCAAATTCCTAGATATTCAAATTGGATAATACTATCAGGTGCCTAAATGCAGAATGTGTGGTTTAGAGCTCAAGCGCCACGGAGGACTTGAAAAGACAAATCTTCCATTTCAGTCCAGAATTATTTTGGATGTCCTTTACAGGTGTTGAAGGGCATAAGCAAGTACATCAGACAAAGTTGAAACACTGCACTGGAAGTAAAGTTCTTCCGTTAGAGCAGAACGTGACAAAACATGCCCAGAGATGTAAACTGAACAGGGACGATTCTGGAATTTAGTTGAAATTGTTTGAATAGTTGTTGTGTAACTTGAAATCTCCCCAGAGCCTCAGTACTGGTAATTAACAGCAATCCCAATGAATATTGAACGAGGGAATGCATAATGTGATGCACAAGCAGACTGGTAGCTGGTTTGTCTGAACTTGTGGTTGCAATATACATTTCATTTGCTTTGGTAATCACGGTCCTCTACCCAGTTAACAACGGCATTTCTTTGAGAGATCTGGCAGGCAAGAAGAAGCTGGTTTATAACCAGCATTACCAAGGTGGGCAATCTGATGTGTGATGTGCCGCTTTCTGCTCAGGATCAGGCAAGTGATGACCGGGTTGGTCCAAGGCTTTTCACCAAAACGGTCTGACACTGCACCGATCACCCAGTGCAGCTCCTGCCTGGAAGTCGGAGCTTGTCTCCTGGCTTTCCTTTTTGGATGGCTGCTGTAGTTTGCGTTTGGCTAGATAAGTCTAGCCATTGTGTCTACAGCAGAAATGGAAGGTTTAAAACCTGAAATGGTAGTTATATGTCTCTTGGTGATAATTCTCTTACACATTTGTGGATAGTCTTGATGAAGTGTAACTTTAATAACCTTCTGTAACTTTTAAGTTAATTTGTTACAACGGTGGTGTTGAAATAATATCTCTGTATCTTTGAACAACACAGTGTTTCAGATGAGGTGAATCTGGTTTTAAGAAGTGGAAGGTTTTGTGTGCTTTAGAAACTCACATGGTTACACTAGTTGTACCAACAAGAGGAGTGTTGACTTCCAAATACTTAGTTGAATAATATTTGGTAAATAGAGCTTAGGTTCTGTTTCATACCTTGCCTATAGGATTATAAAAAGAACATACATTTAATCTGCAGATGTTTTTTCCTGGCAAAATACGCTGACACTAAAGCATGTTGTACAAAGTTGCAATACATGTACTCTTCCCGCAGCCTTCCTGCGTTCAGGGGTACCATATGATAGACGGACACCGCTGCTGCTCTGGAGCAGTTGTTTCCTTCTTTACACGTTTGTTCTAGAAGCCAAACTTCTACCCGGTTATGTGCTGGCTGAAATAAGCTGTCTTCGAGGTTGCAAGAAGCTGTTAAGGATGAAGTGGTTCTCCTGTGGAGCTGGTATGTTGTGGGATAATGCCCCCTGCCGCTCTCAAGAATCAGCCTCGCGCTTGAGCTGCTGATTACTTGGAGACCAAAGCAGGTACGATTCCTGCCAAAACAATCCCCTGTGTCAGCGCTGGCCTGGCAGCAGGGTCGCGAGGCTCTCATGCCTACAACATAGGTGACTTCTAATTTTTGACGAGGAGAAATGAGCTGCGTGTATTTTTAGGAAACCTGATTCCCAGTGTGGCATTTAATCTGTAGATACAAATATAGTTTTGGAACTGCCGTGGGGAACTCAAGTGGATGAAATGCTCAATGTTTTCCTGAGATGACATCAGGGTCATGGAAAGTTCCACAGTGGGTGTTTATTGCCTGTTGCCTCCCTGTTGCTCCTCCCCTTCTCCCCTCCCCGAAAAAGCACCGCATAAAGAGCCCACTCGGCTCCGGAATCCCAACAGCGTTACCCTAGTCTGCACTGCCAGTGCAGAGCTTGACCAGAACCGAACAGATTCTGTTTGCAGGGTAGCAAAGAGACTTTCTATCTAACTACGTTATCATCGAAATAGTGATTTCTGAGTTTATAATTTTTTTGGAAGTACCGAAGACTGGAGACATGCCCAGTCATTTCAGAGATGTCCTTAATCCATCTTCAGTCCATTTTAGGCATTCAGTAGAAGAAGGATATAAGTAGATGAGTACAGGAAAAGCAAAAGGTAGGAGGCATGTGGATTGGTTTCTTTTTTAAAATCTAGTTGTTTTCATTTGGTTACTTAAGAGTTGCCTACTTGTGTAAGCAAGCGATAATGTTCTAGATATAGGAAGTGCTGAAGGTTAGAGTTGGTAAGGAATTGTCTAAAAATGGGACTCTGCTGTTCTAGCTTTTTCTCTAAGCACTAATTTAGCTACTTTCTTGTCTCTGTGGGTATAAAAATTGATGCGGTTAACCTCTCGTTAGGCACGAGAATGCATTGGTGTCAATATGGAATTTTTCAGTCTGTTTTTGTGAAGAAACTTGTTGGTTTGGGTCAGGAACTTCTACTTTAAGACACTATGAAAGTTTTGTCTGAAATACATGGTAGTAATACCTGTTGTCCTTACTTGATAACTTCTCCTTTACTGCAGGTTATGATGCATGATTATCACAGAAGAAATTCATGTCTATAGCTCTTAAGGACTTTATTACATCATCTTCAAGCCTGATAGTTTTGGAATCCATATTGCAGCTGCAAAAACACATCTGCTTCTGCATTTTAACAAACATCTTCCCTACCAGAAGATACTGGAACCGAAGCGCTCTGTTTTAACACAGTGATACCATTGGATTATTTTAATATCTCCCAGTTAAAAGTTACAGTAATATATTTGCTAGGTAAGTTGGTACTGTTAGCTGTGTGTACAGTAGTTAATAGTTTTGCTGAAATGCCGTGACTTGAAAACTTTACTTTTTTTTTTTTTTCTTAATAAAACACAGCCAATGAAAATGTATACAGATGGATAATGGTCATGTAAGTAAAATAATTGTTGCCAGTTTAGGGTCAAATGCTTTCAGTAGTAAGTGAATTTAAAACAATACTGGTTCTAATGTTCTTTCGTGACTTCCAGCTACTGTAAAATATTGAATTCAGTGATTACTCATAAAATGAAACAAAAATTTATTTCTATACCTATCCCACTTCACTAGTTACTTTAAATTCTCAGTTCTTATTTTTGCAAAAAAAAATTAACTGACCAGTGTGACAGATTTCTTGCAGCAAGTGAGCAGAAAATCGTGATGAATGTACCAAATCCCATCTTTGTAGAGGAGAATAAAGCTGCTTCTGTAATCTGGTGGTTTTCCAACCTTCTTCCACAGAGAAAGCGCAGGTTCAGCGTGTGGTTGTGGAGCTGGTAACGGCTGAAGTGATGTCGATAAGTTAGAAGTTGTGGCCTCACTCTCTGAAAATCCTTAATCTAGTCAATCCAGAGGTCAACATGTACTCTTCAGCAGTAGCACTCTTCAGACTTTTTTTTCGAGATTTTTTTTAATTCCCCATGACTGTTTGTTTGCAAATGTGTTAATAGTACTTCGATACTGAAGCGAAATGTTGGTCTCTAAACTTTATATGTTCTGTTTTCAGCCAGACCAACACCAAAATGATTCCTAACGGATATTTGATGTTCGAAGATGAAAACTTCATTGAGTCATCTGTTGCCAAACTAAATGCCTTACGTAAAAGTGGTCAGTTCTGCGATGTCCGTCTCCAGGTAACTTGTTTCTGTCTGAGCGTGGTGGTTGCGTGTGGTGGGGTTTTTGTTGCACTCTGTAATACTATGTGCCTTGCTGATTGTAAGGCTGAGATTTTAGAATCTGATTTTTCTGAAAAATGCATACCTTAAAAAAAAATTAGATATACTTTGAGAGAAGCAAGGCTAACCTTTTTTTTGGCTGACATAAATTGGAGACTATTGATTTGAACGGTTGATTTGAACTGTGGCATTCGCTTGAGTAGGTCTTTATACTATTATAATAGAAATGTACTTCAAAAAGTTCTTATCAGCATGTGGATTCTTACTTGTGTTTTAAATAAAGGTATGCGGACATGAGATGTTGGCGCACCGAGCCGTGCTAGCTTGCTGCAGTCCCTACCTGTTTGAAATCTTCAACAGTGATAGTGATTCTCATGGAATCTCCCATGTTAAGTTTGATGATCTCAATCCAGAAGCTGTTGAAGTTCTGTTGAATTATGCCTATACTGCTCAGTAAGTAGTTTTCACTGAAACTAGAGAGAGCAGATTTTAATTTAAAAAAATTAAAAATAACAAAGAAAAATTTATTTCTTTACTAGGTTAAAAGCTGATAAAGAACTGGTGAAAGATGTGTACTCTGCAGCAAAGAAGTTGAAGATGGAGAGAGTTAAGCAGGTACGGTTCTCAGCTCTTCCGGAAGTCCATTCTGTTTTCTCAGGCTGACACCACGATGCTTTTTGGTGTTAATGAGACAAAAAAATTATTATTCTGTCAAAAAAGTGCTCAGTGGATGAGCTTCTTTAGATGTTCATTAGCACTGTATGGATTTGAGTGACACAGGTTTGTATCACTTCCATTTGTGTTCTCTTTGTGCTGAAGGGTTCTCCCAAGTGAGTTTTTGTATTTGTGCACGTGTATAAGCCATAGCTGGTTTGTCACATTCATGGAAGCGGTGCTGTGCTTGGTTGCTTTGGAGGCATCGTTAAACCTGTAAATCTGTGGCAGTGTCATGTGGAAAAATAAAAATCCACGCACTCCTGAACAGCAGTTTGGTAGGGCTCGGCTTTAGAACTTTCCCTTGCCGCCATGGGGGTACCTTTGGTAAGGGAATGGGGATTCTTACCGTCACTTGACTGCAGATAAGCAGTTTTGAATAAGCGTTCACTGGAAGAGCATGGGGTCAGTGTATCTGTGAGTAGCTTTTAAATGTGTATCACTTTTTTCTTCTAATATACACATACTCATAGGGAGGGTGACGTTCTGTTTACGGTGGGGGGATGACAACGGGCAGTCACTATTCTGCAGTTACAAACCAGCTGTTGCTGTATGTCGGGATGGATCATTTGGATGTTCAAAAATCTCATCTGCTTGTAAACTAAAACGCAGTCTTTTTTCTTAAAAGGTTTGTGGTGACTACTTGCTCTCCAAGATGGATGTTCAGAGCTGCATCTCTTACCGAAACTTCGCAAGTTGCATGGGAGATTCACGTTTGTTGAACAAGATCGATGGCTACATTCAGGAACATCTTTTACAGATTTCAGAACAGGAAGAATTTCTCAAACTTCCACGGTTAAAGGTCAGCTTAAGTTTGTAGGCTTCCTTCTGGGGCGCGATTTCCAAAAAGCAACCCATGGAGCAACTATTACGGCTTCCTTTTGGGCAGTGGGAAAACTTGGTGTATGGACTCGCCAACCACGTGAAAATCTGGCTCTGTAAAATATTCATGCTGCTGTGAACCTTAACCACAGAGGATACGTACTATCATGCTTTCTAATGTCAAAGATAACTGCAGTTGTACTTTAACTTGCTTCCTAGTTTCAGTGGTACAGGCTGCTCATAGATGGTATTTCCTAGCTCCATGGTAAGGTGAGAGTAGTGGTCGCTATGTGAAGTACAGTATGCTACGAGTACGAGGGTAATACCTGTAGAGTAAATCCTCCTCTCCTCTTCCAATTCAAGCTTGAAGTAATGCTGGAAGACAATGTCGGCCTACCCAGCAACGGCAAATTGTACACAAAGGTAATCAACTGGGTACAGCGCAGCATCTGGGAGAATGGAGACAGCCTGGAAGATCTAATGGAAGAGGTTAGTCTTTAAGAAAATGGGATTAAACATCATCTTTTTTTTTTTTTTTTAAATAAATAAGTGAATATGAAGGATGATCCCTTTTTCTTTTAATTTTTTTTTCTTTCACTTTTTTTAACTATGACCCTAAAGAATTTAAATTTTACTGTAGGTACCCCTAAGCTGAGAAACTGGGGGGGTGTTCAGGTGAGCTGAATGAACTGTTCAGTCCGGTCTTCCGCTTTCCTTTTTTGCTCACTACGTGCTGTATAGTAACCTCAGAGTGGCGTGTATCTCGCTTTAGAATTGGGGAGGTGGTACTGAAACTTGCCGTAGAGTCTTGATGTTTTCCTTTGCAGGTTTTGCTTGTAAATGCGAAGTAGGTAAAAGCTTCTAATGGTTGTTCCTCCCCATTGATTTATCTCCCCATAGGTTTATTAACAAAACTAGGATACCAAGGCTGAAGAACCAAGAAGAAACCTCAAGTGTATTGACACGTACAGAAGCAGCAGTCCTGCCCCAGTTCTCCTAAGAAAATCCGCTGTGGGCAGAGAACGATGATGATGATTTAATGGTGTTTACTTACTTCTTTACAGGATGCATTCTTTTAAAAGTTGTGTGTTATTAAATGGCTTTACTCATGAATACTAATACTAGATGTAGCCTGGGCAGTGTTTAATGGAAAAATTAGCGGGGAGTCTAAATTTTTAATTGGCCGGAGAAAACGGACTTTACAAAAACCTGGGAAACGTCAAATCTTTCCCAGTTTGTTATTACAAGCACGATAGATCTTCAGAAAGACTTGTATAGGCAAAAGTACATGTTGATACTGTCGTATATTCTCAAGTGTATATTTCCTTTTGGAATAACTCATTTGAAAAGCTTTGATCATGTTGAAATTCAGATGCGTTTCACTGAAACGGTTGCATCTGATGTTTAGTTGTGGACAACAGTTTCCTCCAGAACTTTTTGTGTTGTCTTCCCTCATCCCCATACCTTTCTCTTGGAGTCCACTGTTGGCTTCTCGTGAACTTTTTTTTTGATCAAGATAAATACGTGTATTTTTCAAAGCAGAAAACTTGTTTGCGGGGATAACGAAAATGCTTGCATGAGATTTGTGAATTTGTGTAATTCTGCAAATTAATGTGCCTCTTGCTTGTCTGATGTTTCTGTGCTGGAAAAACAGTAGAAGTCCTTGGAAAACGAAGATTTCTCTCAAGCTGAGAAAGTAAGGAGCCTTCATCCAGTGTTTGAAGATTGCCACCATGACATCTGCTTCCTTTTAGTTTTGTCATTCTGCTAGATTGAGATGAGATGACGAGAAGTATGCTGGCGACTGCCTTTTGTAATCTGCCTGTAGCTAAGTGGCAATGGAGACAGTAGCCACATGGGTGTTCTGTTGTTGTTTTTGCAGGTTCAAACGCTGTACTACTCAGCTGATCACAAGCTGCTTGATGGAAATCTGCTAGATGGACAGGCTGAGGTGTATGGCAGTGATGATGACCACATTCAGTTTGTGCAGGTACAAATTGCAGACAGTCTGAGGTAACCCCAGATAGACTGGAGCAGTTTACAGCACACCTGAAGTCTCGCGTACTGTAGCAGAGAAAGCAGCGGTAGTTTTAACGGAGACATACGTGACCAAAAAGTATCTGTCTTGAAACTGCTGGAGGCGATGATTTAGTCTCTGCTGCTGGTTTTTCAGTAGACTGACTCTGAGCCTTTGTGAAACGGAGTGCTTTAGGTTTGACTGCAAAATAAATCTTAGGCTGTTAGAAGAAAGAAGAGGTAGAAGAGCAGTCAGCTGTAACAGGTCAGCTGTGCCGTTGTAGCGATACTCGAGAGACTGTAAAGAACCACGGACTGCTTGGCTTGCAGTGGAGAATGGCTCATGCGTCGGCTAAATTTTGGCACAGAGAAAGACACCAGACATAAAATTCTAATCGTTCAGCTGCACTAGCGATGTGTAAGAGAGATATTAAAACCTAGCAGCAGAAAACTTCTGATCCAGAGACAGCCAGTGCTTTGCCTGTGTACAAACCTTGCGCTTTTTGAGATTATTTTTTTCAGTTCTAGCCAAATCTAGTAATTCTCAACTCCTGATAAACGCATAGCTTAGCCCAGTGGAGACTTTTTAAGAAACGAGGACTAACCGATGGCTAATAGATGTAAATTATCAATTGCTTTATACAGATTAAGGTTGTTCGAATTCTCTGAGTTAGAAGCAATTATACTGTAATATTTTTAACTTGTAGCAGTGGAATACAAAAGTACGCATCTTGAAATTTTTAGCTAATGTTTATGTGAAACGCTCTTCATCCTGGAACGTGGACTGTAAAAGTGAAAAGAAAATGAAAAGCCAGCTCATTTTCCCATCTCATGGCTGTTTTCAGTAAGCCTTCACCGACTTTGCCACCTCTGGGTACTACTCCTTGTAATGCTTGAAAGCTGCGAGGTGAACGGTTAGAAAGTTGATTTTCAGAAATAAGGCTAAGAGTTCTCAAATCTTTAAAATACTTTCTGATAATAAGAATCGCCAACTTCAGAAATTCTAAACGAGTGAGAGAATTAGCACCAGCAAACCCAGAGATGACAGTTCTGGAGGAACTGTAACTTTTAAATTTTTTAATTGCAAGCTTGTAGTTTCTGTGACTGTCGAGGTTAGTTAAGGATAAGAGAATAAGCTTTTAATTGGATGAAGGCTCAGAAATAACAAAAATGCCATCCACAGATGAATTGGGTTTCATTTCATGGCCAGCAGAGCATAGCAATCCAGCCCTGCTGTCTAAGGTGATCTGTGAGTTGGATGATGTATTTCAGAAGTCTTACGACAGTTTCCATAGAGATCAGACTCCGGGGAACTGTGCGAGCATTGCGGATTTGGTACTGTGGTGCTGAAGAGAACAGGCAGAATGTTAACGTGTTGTGTTTGGTTCTTACAATTCAGAGAAAGCCTGAACGACCCAACCAACTGTGCGGTGTGGGGTGAAATGTGAAATTTGGGGGGGTTTCTTAATTGAACAAAATAATGCTACAGTATAAATTTAATTGAAGAAGAAAAGGAAGCAGAAATCTCTGGTTAGTGGGAAGTATCAAGGGAGTAAAATCCAAGAAACAGCTAATCTGAGCACAGAGAGGAACTGAGGCGCAATTAATTTGTCTTCAGGGAATGAAGAGAATAGTTAATTCACTTCCAAATAGCATTACACAATTAAGTTCCAGAAGCAGAGCTTGCGAGAGAGGCTTCCAGTTTGTAGATTGCTTCTCTCCAACCGGGTGTAGGGTTTTCCTTTAGATTAGAATATCCCGCTGGTAATGCTTGCAGCCTTCTATGACTCTGAACTGGTTGCTCATCAGACACCAGCAGTGTAAAGGTGCAGTCAGAGGATGAAATGAGTACCACGATGAGGTGTAGGATGGGTTTTGGCCAGTGTTGCTGCGTAGGCAAGGTGTTCTGTTGGAAATTTACGTGCACTGTAAGTGATGCTCTGCGGAGGTGGTAGACGAAGCATTCAATAGTTACGTATTAGCTCAGAGAAGCAAAGGTAGAAGGAGGTGCAGTCTCTGGCTAGGTTTCTGTAGCTGCCTTTTGATTTTGCAGAAGAAGCCACCACGTGAGAATGATCACAAGCAGATTAGTAGCAGCTCCTCTGGAAGCCTTTCTCCAAATGCTACTGTTCAGAGCCCTAAACACGAGTGGAAAATCATTGCTTCAGAGAGAACGTCAAGTGAGTAACTGGGGCAGGGTTTGTCTAAAAAATGCCTCTGGTACTGTGTACCTACCGCCCCTCGCTCCCTGGGGATCTCCTTCAGCATCCACGAGAGATGCAGCAGTGCTTTTTCTTACTGATGGTGCGAGTTGACTAACTGGCCCAGGAATTTCTGGGATGTCTGTAGCGTAACTGGGATCACGCACATCTCGGTTCCTTACTGACGGGGCCGTGCCGAATCCCGTGGGGTGTATAACGTAGCCAGAAAGTCCCACGGAGATGGGCAGCGTCTGATCAATTCACAGAGCTGTTTGCTGCGTGCGTGCGAGGAGACCGTCTCCCAGCACGTCTGGGATTGTTGTCTTATGTCCTTTGAATCTAAAGTGCTTATTTTTCAGTAACTAGGCTAACACTTGGAACCACTAACCATAAAAAATAGGGTTTTCACGCTGAAAAGGGGAGAAGCGTCATCAGCAGACCCAGCTGGCATTAACCTAAAACTTTTTATTATATTGGTGGTCTCTCCTTTTCTCCTGACAACAGGTAACACCTACCTGTGTCTCGCTGTTCTGGATGGCGTGTTGTGCGTGATATTCCTGCACGGCCGCAACAGCCCGCAGAGCTCTCCCACGAGCACGCCGCGACTGCTGAAGAGCCTGAGCTTTGAGCTTCAGCCAAACGATATCATAGAGAAGCCCATGTCTCCCATGCAGTATGCTCGGTCTGGACTGGGCACGGCTGAGCTCAACGGCAAGCTGATCGCTGCGGGTAAATAAATAATAACAATTCTTTTAATATCTCACTTGGTTTGGGTCGGGGGGGATGGTGGCTCCTAACTCTGTACAGCACATTAGTCCGTGCTCTTCAGCGTCAAAGCGCTTGCTCTTGGGACACGTGATATCCCCTCACCTTCTGCTTTTAGGTGGATACAACAGAGAGGAGTGTTTGCGCACAGTGGAATGCTACGATCCGCAGGAGGACACCTGGACCTTCATTGCGCCGATGAGAACACCACGAGCTCGGTTCCAGATGGCCGTTCTAATGGTGGGTGGGACGTGACATGATGGAAGTGTGGGTAGGGCAAACTGGGAGCAGTAAATGCAGAGCTGCAATTAAGCAACATCTAAGATGTTAATGATGTGAGTTGTTGGGTACTTACGTGTGAAGCAGGCATTTTAATTTTTTCCATGCAGGGGCAGCTGTATGTCGTGGGTGGGTCAAATGGTCACTCAGATGACTTGAGCTGTGGAGAGATGTACGAGCCCGACATAGATGACTGGACTCCTGTTCCAGAACTGAGAACCAATCGCTGTAACGCAGGTAACGCAGCCGCAGCTGGCTGACTTGGCGTCGTTTAAATTCTTTCATTTATTAGCTGACTTACTCTCCTCTCCTGTACAAACAGGAGTCTGTGCCCTGAATGGAAAACTGTACATTGTCGGTGGTTCGGATCCGTATGGCCAAAAGGGACTTAAGAACTGTGACGTGTTTGATCCCGTAACAAAATCATGGACAAGCTGCGCTCCCCTTAATATCCGTAAGTTTGCTGTGTAGTTTGGGAGGGAGGGGGAACGAAAAGGGCGATCGCCAACCTGCCGCTAAAAACCCGTTTAAACCTCAGCTGCTGCGGCGTGCTGTTGCACAGGGCTCCCCTGTAACGCCTGCTGTTGGGTTGCAGGGAGACACCAGTCTGCAGTGTGTGAGCTGGGGGGGTACTTGTACATCATCGGAGGAGCAGAGTCCTGGAACTGCCTGAACAGCGTGGAGCGTTACAACCCAGAGAACAACACCTGGACTCTGATCGCGCCCATGAACGTGGCTCGGCGGGGAGCCGGCGTGGCTGTTCGTGATGGTAGGCTTCCGCTCGCTTCAGAAAACTCTTGCGCTTGACGCATTTTTCATGTTAAGATGCAAGTAGACGACAAAGCTGTGTTCCTCCATCTCCGGGAGGAGCCAAGGCAGTAAGAGCCTGGCTGTGCCTCCAATTTAATTAAAAACTAACCAGAAAAAAAACCCTAAACTCTTGATTTTGTTTTGGGGCTTTCCCTTCCACCCCAAATTTCCAAAATGAATTCCCAAAACATCCCTGTGCAGCTTCAAAACTGCTTCTGTTGGAATTTGGACTGGACTTCGCACTTACGCTGCAGTAACTTCCAGGCAGCGCTAATGTTCGAGAGACCCCAGGCAGGTGCCTGCTGTAGCTTCGGCCCTCGAGCAAGGCAGAGGCTTCTGCCGGAACGCCTTCAAGTTCCTTGACTTTGCTTGGTTTGTCTCCCAAGAGAGGAGAGAGGCCAGCGGGGGGCTGCGAGGATGATGAGGGAACTGGAGCATCCCTTGTATGAGGGAAGGCTGAGAGAGCTGGGGCTGTTCAGCCTGGAGAAGGGAACACTGGAGAGGGGATCTGATCAGTATCTGCAGGGTGGGCGTCCAGAGGAAGGGGCCAGACTCTGCCCAGTGGTGCCCAGGGACAGGCCAAGGGCCAACGGGCACAAACTGGGACATGGGAAGTTCCACCTGAACATGAGGAAAAACTTCTTCCCTCTGCGGGTGCCGGAGCCCTGGGCCAGGCTGCCCAGAGAGGGTGTGGGGTCTCCTTCTCGGGAGAGGTCCCAACCCCGCCTGGATGCCGTCCTGTGCCCCCTGCTGGGGGTGATCTCCAGAGGGCCCTGCCGACCCCCACCAACCTGTGAGGCCACGCTTGGTGACGCAGCTGCTGCTTAGCAGTGAAACACTCACTCTGTTTTCTTTCAACAGGAAAACTCTTTGTCGGTGGAGGCTTCGACGGCTCTCACGCGGTGAGCTGTGTGGAGATGTACGACCCCGCTAAGAACGAGTGGAAGATGATGGGAAGTATGACTACTCCGAGGAGCAACGCCGGCATCACGACGGTGGCAAACACTATTTATGCAGTTGGAGGATTCGATGGCAACGAATTCTTGAACACAGTTGAAGTCTACAATCCGGAGTCAAACGAATGGAGCCCCTACACAAAAATCTACAAGTTTTAAGTGAATTAAATTCCCTTTTCAAACTAACAGGCTTAGTGATGTAATGGTGTTTTAGTAGAGGTACATGTGAATAGGGCTGGGGAGGGCGTAGACGTTGCCGACAGCAACACAGAGCTTTTGCATATTGCATATTAACGTGCTGTACATACTTGTTTGGGGAAGAATATCGAGACGAAGGGGTTTGTGTATTTTAGAACTTTGTTTTAGGGCGGGTTTTTTTTAAAAAAAAAAAAAGATTTTGACGATAACGCAAGAGAAACTAGACTGGGCATATCATTTCAGGAGCTTCCCCCGGTGTTTGTTTTGTCACTTTGCACATGAAACGACTTTTCCTGCAGGATGTGGTCTCAGGGCAGGAAGCGTAAGGTTTAGGGGGGATCGTTTTCTCATCAGGCCTTGTTTTCCTTCAGTAACTGGAACAGTCCGTAACAAGAAGCCTTATTTAAATAGATACACTGGCTATTTTTTTTATGGGAAAAAAAAAAAGCTGACATGCCTGCCAATACCTTATCTTTTATGATTGCCTTTTTATAACAGTTTTTATATACTCAGCAGAGTATTTTATCCGTTGAAATGAAAGGGCAGACGAACGGTTACTGGAGCAGAGACAGCCTTGGAGGTGGTGGAGGCCGAGTGGGAGGACTGCCGGACCGCAGGACCCAAGCTGCTGCGTGCTCGCCTCCGCCGCGCCACAGTAACGCAGTACGGTACGCGGCACCGGCCTCGTCATGGAACAGAGCTTCTCAGCATGACGGAGCTGGGACATTGTAGGGTGGGAACGTGATCTCGGCTCCTCATCCTTTGAGGAAGGGGGCAGAGGGTGCTTCTGGGCGGGCGTTTTGTTACTGCGGGCGAGCTAACCTTTGTACAACACGCTTACCGGGACCTCAAAGCCCACTGGGCAATGAAAATACTCACCTGGTAGACTTAAGTTTATTTTTCTAATGTAACAAGCTGAAAGTGTGACAGAACACACGTAACTTGATTTCGTACGTGCTCATAGTACTCTGTTTTAGTTCACTTTCTCTATTCACACGGATAAAACGTTGGTTGGGATGACTTGGTGTCTAATGTGTAGTGCTGCACATCTAACTCTGGTGCCAAAGCTAGCACTGACCGCTTGCTGCTGCTGCGAACACATTAAAGGTACCTTCCGATCCTCGCACCGCAGGCTGCGTCTCCTTTTCTTTAACCGGGCCCCCCACAGCCCGAGGACTGCGCAGAGGCAGGGAGGGGCAGGGCCAAGCAGGACAGCTTGCTCTTTGGGCTGAACAGCTCAGAGCTGCCCCCCCTTCCAGGCTGCTTGGGATCAGTTCAGTGCCCAGCAGGTGCGAATTCTGTGCGGCCTTCTGGGGTGAGATGAGAAAAGGGCCAGGGAAGATGAAGAAAATGAAAATTAAGCGTGTAACGGGGCTGAGAAGCTGTGCCCAGCACTGCTGTGAGAGATACTGCCCCCTCAGGGAAACTAAGCCACAGCCATGGCACGGACTTCAGGCCCCAGCAGAGTCACAGAATCCTAAAATAGAACCCCAGATTGGTTTGGGTTGGAAGGGACCTCAAAGCCCACCCAGTGCCACCCCCTGCCATGGGCAGGGACACCCCCCACCAGCCCAGGCTGCCCAAAGCCCCATCCAGCCTGGCCTTGGACACTGCCAGGGAGCCAGGGGCAGCCACAGCTTCTCGGGGCACCCTGTGCCAGGGCCTCAGCACCCTCCCAGGGAAGGATTGCTGCCTCCCAGCTCAGCTCCAGCTCCCCTCTGTTACTTTAAACCCATCCCCCTTGTCCTGTCCCTCCCTGCCCTGGAACCAGCCCCTCTCCAGTTCTCCTGCAGTGCCTGTCCTTGTTCACTGCTTACAAACCTCTGCTGAGGGGGCAGGAGCACACTGCTCCATCCCTACACCAGGGTGACTACTGCCAGCCATGAAGCTGAGGGTGGGTGACCTGGGGGTGTCACTGGGAGACAATAGGTGTCACTCCCCTGCCCCCCAGCAGTGTTCCCATGTCTGGGGCAAGAACTGCATTCAACTTCCATCTGCAGGAACTGGGCAAAGTGAGACCAGAGCTGAGCAGAGGAACTGCCCCATACAATCACGGGCTGTTTACTGAAACAATAAATTAGATTTTAACAATAAAGATTTTACAAATACATCCAAAAGTTAATAAATATCAAAATAAACACTTGCTGAACTTTGCCAGTCCTCTCACATCTGTACAAATCCACCCACAGAAGAGGTAGCTCAAAAGGCCACAGTAGCATCAAAAATGGCTTTTCTAAAGTTTCTTCCACTTCAAGCAGTTCCGGGAAGCAACAAAGAGCAGAGTCAGAGCGAGATGGCACCGGAGAGCGGCCAGAGCCCAGCGCTGGGGGAACCGCTCCTGCCCTGGCAGGAGCAGGGGGCAAGGGAAGGGCCAGGAGGTGCCCGAAAGGTTCCTGCTGGGTGATGAGGGAGGGGTGCTGCCAACAGCCACCCTGCTAAAGGGGAACCCGCTGTGCTGGTGAGTGTACTTCACCTGCCTCGCTGCACACATCCTTACTGGCTTCACTGCTGTTCCCAGCACAGAGGTTTCCTCAGAAACAGTCACACGGGGTACGCTGACAGAAGCACCAAGAGGTCCAGGACAGCCCCCCCCCTGCCGAGGGTGGGGGCAGGCTGGGGGGGTTGGTTGGGTGGTTTTTTTACAAACCAGCACCACTCCCTCCCCCTCCCCTTCTGTATCCCCTGCCGAGCCTTACACAGGATCCAGCCAGCACCCCCCCTTCAGTCCTTCGCCGCGACGGGGGGAGGAAGGGCCACCGGCGCCTGGCTCGGCGTCCAGCTGCCCTCCTTCCAGAGCCCGGGTAGTGCAACACCTTCTTTATTCTCGCTCAGTCTCCAGTCCAGCAGCACAGAGGCCCGCCCTGGCCTTTCCCACCCGGCCCAGCGCAAACGCTGGGGATTCAGAGCAGCAGCCCGGCACATCGGGGCACCAGACCTGCAGCATGGAGCCAGGGCCCCTCACTCACGGGAGGCGACTCTACCCCTCACGCTTCTGAGCTGAAACTCTGACATTTAACGTACGTACGTAACCAGCCGGGCTTCTTTGCCTTCAACTCCAAAGCAGAAGGGCACCATGGAGAAGGCAGCAGCAGATATTCTGGCTCCTCGAGCAGTTCCTGCACCCCCCGGAGGCGCTGGGTTTCTTTTGGGTGAGGAAGTTGCAGCCACGAGCGCCGCAGCCCCAGCCCCTGACCCCGGCGTCACAGCCAGCCTCTGCTCTTGGCTTCCGTCTGAGCCGAGGCGTGGCACTGCTTAACCGTGTGCTCCAGTTGGGCCAGCTGGCAGCATCCCACCTCCAGCCGCTCCCTGGGGAAGGGAAGACAACAACCGTTATCGGACATGGCGGGGGGGCACCTTTTTACAGGCAGGAATCCTTCCGCACATCCCTTTAAAACCCAGCTCCAAGGATGCTGATGCCAAGCTCAGCTCTGCCGATGGCAGAGGATCCCCGGTACCGCTGGAAATCCCGGCCTGTTTTCATCTTCAGAGGGCAAGGTGACGGTTATCACTGCGCGTTCCCAGCTGCCCCCCGCAGCAACACCCCGCGTGAGGAACAACCCAAGAGCCGCCCAGCAGACACGAGTTCAGTCTTAACCCAAACCCAAGCCCTCAGCTGGGAGAAAACGTTCCCGGGTTTTCCCAGCTGCGTTTGAGCTGAAAGTCAACTCCACATCTCCGAGAGGTTTACGTGGTGCAGACAGAAACACGTCCTGTCCACGGTCAGAGTCAGGTTTGGGGCTTCTGGGACAACCCGAGCTGGGTCTGCAGCCAGTCCTGCTCCTCCTGCTTGTGTCCCACATCTGCAGCTTCTCTGATCGCCTGCGGAGCGTCACCACCTTGAGACAACATTTTACAGCCTTACGCTCCTACAAGTTAAATATTGTTTAAATCAGCTGCTCCTGGAGGGCCTTACGGTCACATAGTCAGCATGGGACACCTGTGCTGAGAAAAAAACCACCACTCTAAGAAACCTTTTTTTGGATACAAAACACCCCCAGGCACGCACCTACAGTGGCCACCGTGGCGGCCGGTTCGGCCCGCACGGCCGGCTGGCCAGCGCTGGTGGCATTTTCACACAGCAGCCACTCCGGTTTGAGCTAGACACGCGAGAAGTTGCCAAAATACCCGCTGCTGGCTTTTTATTTGAACTTGGAATTCGATGGTCAAATTGGTTAAACACTAAACAGCAAGGGAAAAATAAAAATCCTCATTTCTACAGCAAACCTATTTGCACTTGGGGAGAGGGGAAAAAGAGGCAGCTGCAGGTAAGGCAGCTCAAGCCTGAGAGTTTAAAACCCGACCTCGTGCACAGGTAAAAACTGCTCCTTTAAACAACCGGCACAGATGTTTATGGCCTTGCTCACGCCAGCACCATGTGGAGGAGATGTGAAGATCCCCTTCAGCCCCGCGCTCTGTGAGGATCCCCGCGCCCTCACAACGGCACCCGAGGTCCTGTGGGACCAGCGGCCGCTCCCCACGCTCTCCCCTGGTCGCTTCTGGTATCTGCAGCCGACCGTGAGCTCCGGGGAGCAGCAGCTGCTCGGAGTCATTTGTTGCTGTCCTACTGGGAAAGCGGCTACAAAGCTCGAAAGCCGTCGTCCTGCCTCAGAATACGATTTAACACGGCTTTTCTACGCAGAGCGTGTTGGCACGCAGAACACGCCTCTTGACTCCGCCGGTTTATTCCCTACTGTTGTTTCAAAAGAGGAATCTAAACCCCACTACGCAGAAAACATTCGGTAACTTTGGTTTTCCAAAAGCTACATTCTCAAAAGACCATTGAGAAGGTGCTCCTCAAAGGAAAGCTAAAAAAGCTCATGGGTACGTCACACAAGCGCAGCCCGAGGGCACCACACCAGCCTCTGAAATCATTTCTTCTTACTCCGCTGAGCACAAGTTTACAGTGTTTTCCTCAGGCCTGTGTCGGTGCAGATCTGTATCCAACAGCTACGATCTGGCAGGGGGTTTTCCACTTTTTTACTCTTTCAATGTACATACACAAGTATTTTTAAATACAACTCAAACTAAGGGTGTTTTTAAAAGGAGACACCCCGTACCCGCCCAGTGCTGTTTGCTCCCACAAGCAGCACAGCATGGGGTCAGCCCGATGGAGCAGGTGGTGGGTTCCGTCACAGTCTCTGTACAGCACCGCCCCCGCAATGACCTACAGCACCGGCACCGCAGGGCGTCCATCGGGCCCCACGCATCAGCTGCAAACCGCACCCGGCCTCAGCGTCGAGCACGGCAGTGCCGGGCAGCCAGCCGGGAGCACTCTCGGGCCTTACTCAGGCTATCGGTCAAGTCGGTGCACGGCACGAGAGCGACCGCCGGGCTGCTCGGCACTACGGGCCACAACCCGCAGCAGCGAGCGCTCTTGAAAACTAGCGCAGGAAAATCTCTCTGCTGAGACAAGAGCGTTTCGTTGTCCTCATCTCGATTAACACTTTCCCCGCGTTCTCCTGGTGGCCGCCGCGTAGCGGTTGGAACGGTAACTTGTACCATACCACACGCCGGCTTTCACAGCCAAGGTCAGTGCCATCGGTTCATTCCCATGTAGGTACTACAGGACGCAGAAATAACCTTACACAGGTCTCTGCGCCCTCAAAACCGCCACGGTGGGTAGGGGATGACAACTGCCATGGAAACGCGCGTGGGCGCGGGACACGCGGGGCACCAGGGAACGGGGAAAGGGCACCGCCGGGCAGGCCCACGCTTCGCCACCGCCTGCGTACGGGGCGCCAAAGCAGAGCGCGCCCTGACCGTGCCGCGCAGGACGCCCGCCCCGCTCGGTGGGATGGGAGGACAGGGCGCTGTCCAGGGGTGGCGCACGCTGGTGGGGCTGCGTGGGCACCGCGTGGGCACCGCACCAACGGTCACCCCCGCCTCCTTTGGCGGTTTGCTGCGAGGAGACGCGCCAGGTGGAAGAGCCCAAAGAGCAGCGTGAGAGTCACGCGCGGCTTTCCAGAGACCTCCTCGGACGCCCATACACACGATGTATCTCAGCTCACACAAGGTCATACGCTTGCAAAACGAAGCCTGAACAATTTTTTCCACCACTTATCCTTTACATCAAGCTGTCATTTATTAAATGACAGAAGCTGTTCACTGCTCAACAGCGAAAACTCAAAAGCTAGTACGAAATGAGGAACTTTATATCTTCTTGCCATGAAACCTAGGCACCTGCCTGAAACCCTGCGTGCAGCCCTGCAACCTACTGCCCGCAGCGCGCACCTGAACGGCCGGGGGGGGGAGAAACGAGGGCTTTAGCTCAGTCCCTACCAACATCAGGACTGGGGAAGTGTGGAAGCAACGGAGGGGAACCCCAAACCCACACCAGAAAAGGAGAAGCCAACACTACTCAGATCGGAGAGAGGAAAACTGGAATCTTACCAGGCAACTAGTGGGCAAGCGCAGAAAAGGAGGGGGGGGGTTTGAATCAATCACAAGTTTCTGATGGAAAAATCTTATTTTGTGACTTTGCTGAAGACATGAAAAACTGTTGCAGCGGATCTTGGGAGCAGGGCCAGTCTTTCGTTCCGCCTACACCCTAAAGATCTGGACCCTCGTCCTTGGCTGGCACTTCTTGGTGCTCCTGTGGCACCAAAGCCGATAGCACGTACGTACCAAGAGGTCCGAGAGCAGCCAGCATCGCCACGCAGCTTGGGCTGTTCAGCTTCAAGCGCTCCCTTCCCTCCTCCAGATACAGGAAAACACTGCAGATCAACCCTTTGAGGCAAAAGTATCTTCTCCCGAAGCATTCGGAGGCCGGGCCGAAGGAAACGTGCCGGCTGGCAGCTGCAGGAAGGGAAAACGCTCCGTGCGGCATGTCTCTGCCGCAGCAGGAGCAGCGCGGCCTGCCTTAAGGCAGCCCCCTCCCTGCGCCACTGCTCTTGGAACGCCTCCTCTTAAATGAGGTTCCAAACACGAGCCGTTAACACCTCTGCTTTCCTGGGTGGTCGTACTTCATTTCACTTCTGCACCACCACGTGGCCTGGTTGCTGTGACAGCTGAGATCAAGATCAGGCATCAGAAGTCCTCTGAAAATCTGTGGATTGGATTTATAGCCACAGATCTCAAACTGTGCTGCATTTCCTCTGTATGTTGTCAACAGACATCACTTACACCCAACAAAACCATCACCGCTCACCCAGACAGTGACAGTTCTGGCCAGAATGGTTTTTTGGGCCGTGAAACCCACTGTGGTACGCAGAATTCCAACAGCGGTCCGAGTTTTCCGGCTGTTTGATAACATACAGACACCATTTGAAACCGCCGTCCCCAGCTACCCCTGGCGCGAGCCGAAGGCTGCACGGACGCTGCAGATTCCGCACTGACAGCGACGGAGATGTCCACGAATGTTTGGAAGAGTGAGAACCATGAGAACTACCAAACTGCTGGTCGCCAACCCAGGGCAGTCGAGCTTCTGAACTCTTCTCCGCTGATACACAGAGTGAATCTCTCCCTCCCTGCGTAACTCTCCTCCCCTGACCGAGCAATTTGCCCTCTCAAATTCACCGGCGATTTAGGAAATCAGTACCAATACCGCAAAGGAAAGCGGCTGAGAGTAACTTGCCCACTGCAGTGATCTGCAAGCCTTCCGCACGGCTGACAGAACCACTTACAGCTAATTCATATCCACAGAAGAGCAACGTCAAAGAAAATATTTACCTGTCTTATTATTCACTTAAGATTTACAAAAAAAACCCCATTACAGCATTTAAAAACCCTCATGGCACCTGGATTTACAAGCTTTCAACTACACAAGTTCAGAGAGAAACCCTTTAGGAGCCAGAACCTTTACCATAAAGGACCGCACAGCTCGCGCGACGCTCATGTTTAGATGAATCTTTTCAAGGCCTTTAACTCAGCTGTACAACAGAACGTCTCTTCCTGCGACTGAACTGTAAAAACCCCTCCTAAAACAGAAACAAGGACTTGGAATCGTACGGTTCTTTCTCCTTTCTTTCCTAACTGTAGTTACAAATTGCTTAGTGACACACAATGGCTTAATTTAGACCTTTAATAATGACGCCACAAAGCAACTGCAGAAAGGCCCAGCTCTCCTGGTGCAGGGAATCGCCTCGAGAAGTGCAGGGGGTTTCCCCCTCTGCTGATTTAAGCAAAAGTTCTCATAATAACGAGTTCTGTTACAAGAAGTATTACAACCAAATTCATTTAAACGCAGCCTCACGCCCTCACAACCCAAAGCTGGCAAAGAGGGACCGACATCTCACCTCTAACAGCCGAAAGCCATTGTGCAACGGCTCACCTCTAATTTCATTTCTGCCCTCCCCCACTCTGTTGGAATAGAAGGGGAAATAAAAAGAAACCACCCCCACTAATCTTCCCTATGCCCCTTCCACAATGGTGATTTTTTATTCATCCGAACGATTTCTCTTACGGCCCTTTGGCTAATACAGTACATGCTAAAATGCTGTCTCAAAACCCGTCTGATGCGGTCAGTAATTGGCTTACCGATATCGCTCCTGTGAAACACACTCATAAAGCTCCTCAGCAGTGAATTTTATACTGTTATTTATCTAAAACAAAGAACAAAAAATTAAACAGAGTAATTTACCACTTACCACACATTAATTGAAATTATACGGCTGGTGTAACAGATCTGGTTAATGTATTACCCAACGGGCTCTCAAGCTGAGACAGTACAGGAACAAAGCCCCGCTGTTATAAAATCAAATATTATCAATTAATAATTAGGATTGTATATAATGGGAGTGAAGGTTATCAGCCCAGCTCCATTTTCCAACAGCTTCCGCACAAATCTAGAAAACTTTAAATAATTCTTCCCAACAGTTCCAGCGAATTAAGTTCCGAGTTGCACGAATTCCATCAATACAGTGGATACTCCCCGCAGAAACTACCCACCCCAACGTGCTGCTCGCTCTCTAGGTCAGGGATGTTTAGGTAACGGGCTCTTTACTCTCGACAGCGAGTCATTCACAACAAGCGAGCGCTCAGGAAATCACGCAAGCAACTCAAACTGGTAGGGATTTGAGTAACTTTTGGGAGGTGCCAACTAAAAGGATATTGTTTAATAACTAAATGTGAAAACGAAGAGCAATCTTCAATATTCTACCTTAGTGGAAAGGCAATAATGAGATACCTCGTAACTACTTTAAATAAAAAACTGTAAAAGTGTAGCTGGGAAAAAAAAAAAGAGAAAAAAACATTGAAGAAAATTTCATACCTCGTTGCTTATGAGGAAGTTATAGAGGGTCCAAATATCTTGGAAACTACTGGCTGGGGCCAAAATTCTGAAAAAGAAAAGTTTGGGGATTTTTTTTTGTTTGTTTTAAGCAAGTATAAAAGGGTTCTATGGAAGAGTTAGAAAACTACTCAGAAGTGCTTCATGGAAAAAAAATAGTCTAATTATTTTCTTTAAAATGAAAATTCTAATCTTTGAAGACTTTTCCCTTCCACCCATCCCTCTGCACGCCTCTAAAAGAATTCAATGAGCTTATTATTGCTGTACGGCCTTTCTACGAAGGTTTTTCCTAATTAAAAAATTCAACCACTGTTTTTACGAGCAATTTCTCTATATAGACGGGAAAAACCCACCAGCAATCATTAAGGCCCTTTTGTTTCCCGTAAGCAAAGCCTGCTGCATTAGCACGGAGCGACACGCAACCCAAAACCTTCCCACACTAGCTAAAGCTTTAACTCATTCCCTCCAGCATCCAGACGTACAGCTCAAACGCTACAATTCACACCCCGTTTTTGTTACCCCGAATAAGAACCGATTCCCACCCAATACTGGATGTGAAAATAGGGCTTGACGGCTGGGGAGAGGCATTTTTATGCAGAACCAGGTGAAACAGTGATTTATTTAGCCACGAATGCACGCAGCAACACTTCAGTCTTTCCCAAAATCCAGTTCTCGTTCGCCACAGTCCGAGCGGAGATCCCACCCGCAGAAGGAAGCGTCAGCTTTGGGTTCTCCGTGAGGTTCCGAGACTCGTACGCCCTTTTCCACACAGCTCCAAACCCAGCCAATAAAGAAGGGATTCTCCCAAATAACAATCACCCTAATCCTCATAAGCAGATACAGTTCAGTTATCCCTCGGGGTAACTTCATTCGCATTCACCAGGAAAAAACAGAACCCTCTTACACATTACAAAATCTGTATGAAAACCCAGGTAACGCTTCACCTACATTAAGAAATACTGACAAAATTCTGCCTTATTTTAAGTTTTAAGTCTGTAAATAAGGATTGAGATAATGACTGGCTTTGGGGAAAAAAAATAATTTAAAAAAAAAATCTTCTTTTTGGGAAGCTCTATTTACTTTCCCATGGGAAAGTGCCCAAATTCTCCCCTCCCTCCCCTTGCAAGCCGTAAGCCTTTATAAATGAGTTAATTAGGAACTGAAAAAAACCCAACCAAACAACAGAAAACTACCAGAATAAGTTAAAAATCCCAGTTAAAAGAGACAGCGTGTTTTAAAGAGGCTGGAAGACTATGAGACACCACAGGATCTCTTGTAACCAGTCAGTCCCCCCCTTATTTTCATCATATTTGACGTAGGAATTATCACAGTTCCAAAACTTTGTCACACATTCTCTTCCCTGCTGTAACAAGATGCACCCGGAGTATTTTTTTTCCTCTGAAATTAAACGGCTTAACCTGCCAACCGACAGCCAGCCAGAGAACAACTGGCTGAGCTTCCTGAGAATACCTCAAACCTTCAACTGCTGCCTCAGCGAGAAAGCCATCAGCTTTGACGGCGTAAAACCCCGGCAGAGACAATTTGGCAAACGTCCTTGGGAACGCTGGGAATCTTGGCAGCTCGCACGGCCTGGCAGCCAGGATTCCCACTGAGCAGCTCCACGTAGCCGGCAGCCAGCAACCCCGTCTGCGTGGGACAATACCTCAGCTTTAGCTGTTGCATCAGTCATCTGCAACATCAATAAATCCGAGGGTACCCGAGCCTGGGAAAGTGGGACTTCCAGTGCTCGGGATTTCTGTACCACTCCACCTTTCAGTTCATGCAAAAAGCAGCGAGCTCACACGTTTCTTTTCATAAAATGGAATGCGGAGCCGTACGGAAAATAAAGCGGTACTACTGGTAACTTCACCTGAAGGCCGTGACATTTGTGGCTGGAAAGGGCCTGGAGGAAAAGGCCCTGGGGGTGCTGGGTGGCAGTGGCTGGACATGAGCCGGCAGGGTGCCCAGGTGACCAAGGGGGCCACCAGCATCCTGGCTGGTATCAGGGGTGGGGTGGCCAGCAGGAGCAGGGCAGTGACCATCCCCCTGCACTGGGCTCTGGGGAGGCCACACCTCAAGGGCTGGGGTCAGTTCTGGGCCCCTCAGCACCAGAAGGACATGGAGGGGCTGGAGCGTGTCCAGAGAAGGGCAGTGGGTGGGGAAGGGGCTGGAGCACCAGTCTGATGGGGTGGCCTAGGGACCTGGGGGGTTCAGTCTGGAGAAGAGGAAGGCTGAGGGCAGAGCTGATGGCTCTCTGCAGCTCCCTGACAGGAGGGGTGGGCAGGGGGGGNGTCCCTGGAGGGGTTCAAACAGCGTGGGGCCGTGGCACTGGGGGACAGGGGTTAGTAGCCATGGGGGGGTTGGGTTGGTTGGACTCTAAAAGGTCTTTTCCAGCCTTAAAGATTCCATGATTTTATGACATCACCACACAACACCCTGGGGCAAAATACGTTTGTCACTGTATTTTCCTGCTGTGCCAGGGAGACGTACGGCAGGCGTAGGGTAAGGCAGCTGCTGGGAAACCCAGCCGGTACGATTTCTACAGGAAGGACGGAGCGTGGGGGAAAGGGCGGCTGGTGAGAGAGAAGAGCGGTATGAGTTACAGGCTTCTGCATTTCGTGGAAGAAAAACGTATGTACAAGCCACAAAAAGGTGAAGGACGAGCCCGAGAGCAGAGCGGTCGGCAGGAGTAAAGGGTGCTGCCCTTCCCGCGGACGGTACGGCACAGCCGCACGGCTGTCCGTAGCACCACGGAGCCTTTGAGGGATTCCTGCTCATCTGGCTTCTGCCCTCCCCGTCCCAGAGGCAGAGAAGTGACCACAAGCTTCAGCTTTCACTCCACTGTTCTCAGTAAGACCGCATCTAAAGAAAACCAGTTTGGAAGTCATTTTTGAAGCAGTATTAGACTGGAATTCCAAGGTCATTTTTAGCCCTCTGGCTTTGCCCAGACCTTTAGAAACAGCCAACGCGCCACCCACGTTTCCTTCCCCTTCACAGACTGCAAAAGCACCAGCACCACATACTTTCCTCACCGAAAGGAGCACTTTTAACCACTACACGAGGAAATTAAATATAAGATTCCTGACTCTTGACACCACTTAGGATGCTGCAGACTTAAAAATTGCCCGCACTGATGCTTCCCAAACTATGCACAAGGTAACCGCACCACTCATTGTGTTCCTTTCTTGTGAGCATGTAAGAAATGGGAAATAAAAGTAAATAAAGCAACCAAGAAACAGCCACACTTCTTTCTGTAGTGCTGACCAAAGCGTACTAGCAAACGTTATCCGTTTAGCTCCCCAAGTTACCAGGCCTCGGGTGGAGGTACCAACGGGCCGTGCTTCCGCTTCGCTGGGGAAAACAACCAAAATAAAACCTGTAAATAAGTGTGTAAGTCACTTAATGTTAAAACCTGTAACTTATTTTACAGGATTGAGTTTAAAACGTGAAATGAGAAGTCAGACACTTGGCTCAAAGCTTGGCAGTATCTCCAAACAAAAGACACGCTCTTTCCAAGGAAGCGCCATTGCTACACACAGAGCGCTGGAAAGCGGCCGGTGAGGGGAGAGCTTGCACCGCTAACTTCCCCCACAAATTCTTAACAGGCCAGCGTTCATAAAACATGCTTATTGCTGTGTTCAACTGGAATACAAGCTCCAGTCTTGGAATCTGTTATTCTGTGGAAAATTCCAACAAATTCCTGTCTGCAGGGCAATGATTTCACACCACTGCTGCTCTCTACCAAGCTTTTATGTTCCTTTCACCTCCTGCAGTCACCACTCTGTGTCACAGAAAATAGACATTTTAAGAGAAGATGTACGTAGGGACATGTCAACACGTTTGTACGCTCACTGCCTTTGCATCTATTCATTAAACCAAAGTTCCTCTGCCTCAGCTATAGAAACACGTCTAGAAAACACCCTCTCCATTAAAAATACATGAAGCAAATGAGCTCTTAAGTAGAGCTCTCGTAGCGAGGACTGTGAATCTCAGTACTGTGGCCACTGCAATACTTAACCACCGCTGCTTCTTCTCTCTCCAACATGACAAAGGTATTTCAAAACCAAAGCGTGGAAAGCCACCGAATTGCTTTGCCTCTCCTATCAGCACAGCCACGCAAAACCAAATGGCAAACAACCCCACGTTAGGTACTTCAACTCTTAATTCATCCCAACATGGTGCTCTGAGCGGGCGTTGGCAAGAACGCTGGGTGACATCAAAGTCAGATTGCCACTGAAATGCAACGTGTTGATTGAGCTAAAAACTCTAACATGGTTCTGTGCGGCTTTATGAAAATATTGCGTGTGAGGCAGAGAAGAGTGCGTCGCAGAAAGACACAGCACTGAGGGACTCAACCTGGTGTTACAGTGACCAACAGAGTTCTGTTCAACCTCAACCTGTTGGGAAACGAAAGGGATTTGTCCCAAAACAGAGTCAAGCTGATGCCTTCTCCCACTGTGGCAGTACTTCAGGGCCGCTTTCTCTCGATGCCTATTCTCTAGCTCTACAAGGGCAGAAAGGACCACAGTAACACTTTTTTTTCTGCTTTTTAGATTGGCTTAAAGGCAACAAGGCTTAAGCAGCTGCCACGTCACCACCTCTGCCCTGCACCTTGTCCAGCGCTGCCCAGTTTCAGCTGTATTTGACACAGGCAGAGGTCTGGAAACTTTGCCATTTCTTACAGATCTCATTAAAATAGGCAGGAGGGTAAAGGACAACTTTGGGCCCTGGCAGCAGAGAAGGCTGTGGGTAAGTTCACATGTAACAGGAGATGGAAAAGAATCCGTGTAGGAAAGGAAACACTACAACTAGGAGAAAATCTTGTGTCACATACTGCACACTTTCAGCAGTATCAGACATGATAATTAAACTAAAGGATACAATCCTAAAGATGAGTTTGCAAATGTTATTACTGATGTAAAGCAGGTTTTTAATTAGTGACCAAGGGGACATTTCCACATTAGCGCTGACCCCTGGGGAGAGACATTTCTACATGCAAGGGCTCTTCTGACCATAATCCTGCTCCGCTGTGCCAGCCGGACTACGTGTGCTCAAAACACTCTGTGGAGGAAATTATAAACCCTCCCCTTGCTCACGATTCAGAAGTTACACAAATTATGTTACACCAAGAAAAAGAAACCTTAATTCCTCCATCAACTAGCTGAATAAAGAAAGAGGAAACAGTCTCTCTACATCCATACAATTCGGGTTTTAAACTAGTAAAACTGCAGAACTGGTTTTAAATGATTTAATCCCCAAACATTCAATTTGGTGATCAGGTCTGACACAATAATGCTGACACAATAATACTTGCTACATCACTGAGAAGATCTTAAAAAAAAAAAAATTATACTTTTAATTTACAAATGTTTACCAAGTCCTTGTCGAAATCAGGGCTTTCCAAACAGAATCACTGGGAATTTGAGAGAACTTCCATTTAGATAAAATATTAGAAAAGCAGAATTCTGGTTACTTACTGCAGTAAGTAGCAGACAACTATTCTTACAGTTGCCACTATATTTATGAGTATTGTATCTAAGAGTATACGCTGTTAAGTTGTGAGCCATCTTAAAGCAGCCACGTGAGCAAAATAAACTATTTCTTAGCGAACGGATTAAAAAAACCAAACTAGAAATAATGGTATCAATTCACCAAAGACTAATCTTTCTTCTTCTTTTCTGTTTACAAGAATTTCTTATTTAAAAGTAACTTGGGCAGGAACCATGAAGGCAGTAAGGTTCCCACGTAAAATTCTGTTAAAAGTTGAATCAAAAGTGATGATCAGACAAGGGACACCCTTGGCTAACAGAAGCCCTACAGATAGCTTCAAACGCTGCTGCTAAAGCTTTGAAGGGCTACGCTATCTGTATCCAACAGCCCAATCCGTATGTTAGTGGGAAGATTTAATGGCAACAAGACACAAAATACAGTTCAGAAGACCAACCGTGAAAACCTACATGCACTTCCAATCTCTCCACAATTTCCACAAGTGATGAAAGATTTGGCACAAACTTGAAGAGTTGGAGAAATACTTCTGCTGCCTCAAAGAGCTGCTTGAAAAGCAAGACATTAAAGACTTCAAAATAAATTAATTATCTTTTAAAGATTTAAGAGACTTCAAGTTAGGTCCCCTTAATTAACTGGCTCCAAATAATACCCAACCCAAATACACAGCCTAAATACAAATATAACCTGCTAGAGAAAGCAGACAGAAATATTATTCAGTCCAAAATAACTTAAAAACATGTCATGGTTTTACAGTTTTACTGAAAGAGGCTTCATCATCTTTGCTCATTGCTACTCAATGCTACGTCAACATATATAAAAACCTCTGCTGTCCAAAGTGCAAAGCAGGTATTTCATGCTCACTTTTTAAGTCTCAAGAACAGGCTAATGAAATGGCTGCAAGGATTAGGTCTATTTGATGAGTCAACTAACACATCCTTGTTTAAATACACTTCTCCTGCTAGAAGCAGCTGGTAGGTTACCCACAGTTGCTAACTATACTAGTTACTGTCTTCATTTTAGAGCTGGAGTACTGTAAAAGCTGTGCACTCCGTGGTATTTTGCAGTATAAATATTCTGCTACCGGTGTAAAATCAAAAATAAAATTACAAATCTGTATGGTATGATAAAAGTTACAAAACCAGGGTAAGACGTAAAAAGCTGTTAACAAGACCTCTTTCACAAAACAGCACCTTTTTCCCCTCTTTTTTTTTTTTTTTTAATATCCGTATTTGTCATAAACACGTTCTGGTCATCAACTACTACAGAGCTATAGTAGTACCATAGTGTAGTATTTCCTTTATGAGGGTAGGTAGAATTACACCCATTACTGTCAAGAAGTATGATTGTGCTTTTCTAATCCTTTTTAACAATCTGAAAATCTGCACTTTCAAAATAACTGATTTGTAAAACTTCCAAACTTTTGGTAGAATAGAATAGAATCAAATCATTAAGGTTGGAAGAGACCTCTAGGATCATCCAGTCCAACCGACCCCCCCCACCTTTCACATGACAGTTTCTCTCTTCTTTGTTCTGGGCAGCAAGGAGTAGAAGGCAACACAGAAAACACTTGGTTTTATCACTAAAATCTGTATTACCTCCAAATATTCAAGCTAGAACTTTTCCACTATTTTTTCTAGATGCCTCCTTTTCTGCAATCACATCATTAAATCAACTATAAGTCACTGAGAGGAATTTAAAAAAAAAACAAAAACCAAAAACCCACCCAAGAAAAAATATATTCTAAGTTGAGTTCTAGAAAGGCTCAGAGACCTGNGTATTACCTCCAAATATTCAAGCTAGAACTTTTCCACTATTTTTTCTAGATGCCTCCTTTTCTGCAATCACATCATTAAATCAACTATAAGTCACTGAGAGGAATTTAAAAAAAAAACAACCAAAAACCCACCCAAGAAAAAATATATTCTAAGTTGAGTTCTAGAAAGGCTCAGAGACCTGGGCAAAACGAGCCTCCTTCTCGCTTTTGGAAACTTCAGACTTTTTGTTTTAATACTCTCAAATACACATAAACCTGCGATGATTCATAAATACGGCTTCTGGCTCTCTGGAAAACCTACTCAGAAGTCTCAAACTGATTTAAATACCTACACTCAAGACTAAAACAGAGGATGTGTGTCACAGTCTCTCTGAATTCCTTGCTCCACGATGCCTCCTACTGCAAATCTGCAGAATAAACTCAGAGTAGGCATTTCCAAATAGAACTGTGCAGGAAAATGACGCATCCAGGATGATTCTTGGAGTTGAGTAAATAACGCATTTCAGTTCAGTAATAGCAAAGAAAAATTTTTAACGTAAGAAAGGAATTTTTAAAGCCATTTCGTAAGTGTCACCGAGCGTCATGGTAATCACGTGGAACAGAAAGTAGCCTCCCCATTTCAAATAAAGTCAAATGACAGAATCTTGGTTATCTTTGCTCCAAATACTCTAATGGCTCTAATCAAGATATTAAATCTTCTGTAAAACAGACTTCTCTGATACCATGTTAGACCTTTCATTGTTAAGGAACTCTCCCATAATGGGAAATACAGGACATAAGTAGCTTTCATCAAAAGAATTAAAAAAAATGGTTATAGCACACAAAGTGTTAATGAAAGATCTCTGTAACACAGAAATGACAACCTTGAAGAACCATACTGCCATTAAACCTCATCCAGCACATATATAAACTGATACCACAGGATTTTTTGCAAGAACTTTAGGACTGGAATGAAAAGAACCAACTCCCACAGTAACCTGCTTTATTAAAACAAGGATTGTGCTGCTATCTATAGCATAAGGATCGTGATCTTTTCTGAAAAGATTGTCGTAACGTCACCATGTACTGATAATGCAAGTTTAAAGGCTCACTACTTGGGTAGAACGGTGGGAAAAACACTTCTTGGAAAAAAAATAAAATTATGCTCATTAGATAATCTCTAACAATGCTGCCACAGTTTACAGCATAAATGCAATATACCTCAGCAGTTACTTAAACACACATTGTTCATGCACAGGGCAAGGCCAACCGTTTGGATGCATCTATTTCAGTTTTCCAACCTGTCTGCATTGCTACTATGCAAAGAAAAGTGTGTGAAGTGATGCTGTTTTCCCAAATCAGATCGCTCCAGCTGCTCAGGTTCACAGCCTGTAGCACTTTAGGATGCTCACGGCAGTTGCTGGAGCTTTAACCGCAATTACAACCCTAAACTGCGAGTCCAGCTGACTGGTTGCCATTGGTACTGCGGCAATATGAAGAATACTCTAGAACTGGTAACAGCAAAGTCCCAAAACTTTATGTCCTTCACTGTATAAGGAACTTGCCCCAATTCCATTGGGTCTCACATTTGAAAAACAAATGTTCTGAATTATTCAAAAAGTTCTTGCCATCAGAGCTATTGTATTAGTTAATGATGCCATAGCTCTGGTTACACTCCTAGCAGAGGCGAGTGGTTCGTCTTCAAATACTGAAAACAAGCCCCAAGCCATAAAAGAAAAAATCTGCTACAGGAGAGCTGAAGGTCTACAACACTTCTGCTACCAAGAAATGGTTCTAGATAGCCTTGACATCAAAATTTTTACTGAAGACCATGTAACTAAGCACACGTAATAAACTGTAGTTTGGCATCAAAAGGTTAGAAGTGACTCCTATGACTTTAAGTGACTGTTACCATCACTAGCTTTTAAGACTAGCTTACATGCTTACCTACTAATTCCGTCACGGATGTCATTCACAGCCGCCAACAGTTTCTGCAGACCTAAAAAAGCTTCTTCGAATGAAGACTTTGCAGTCAC
Organism: Psophia crepitans; assembly: GCA_013399095.1. Taxonomy (NCBI): domain Eukaryota; kingdom Metazoa; phylum Chordata; class Aves; order Gruiformes; family Psophiidae; genus Psophia; species Psophia crepitans. The sequence continues at coordinate 213,744 of VWZZ01006766.1, forward strand.
AGTTACTGTGCTGGGGTCCAACTTCTGGAAAATTTCAATACTAATATTAAAGAGAAAGAAAGAAGAGTTGATGAATATTGAAAAGCAGTTAATAAAAACCCTTGACATTCAGAGAAAGCCAGTATCTGCTGTATGCAGTGTATTGTGACTATTAAAAAAAGGTCAAATGTAAATCTATACTAGAACTAAGTTATCTAAATCAGTCTTGGAATAAATAGTCGAAAGACCATGCCCTACAACTGTACTTCTCAGTTTAAAATTTTCTGTAGTGACTGTATTCTGTAACAGTATTTTACCTTTGAATTAAATTTATCACTAAACTCCACTTGCAGAGGAAAAAGCCTCTTCATGCACAACCAGAATACACCAGTAAGCTTCTCTTAGAAGGGAGCAGTAGGTTAAAGCAGGAAAGTAAATTGCTTTCCATCAGTTTTCCCAGCAGCTTCATTCTCCAGATTTACTGGAATGTGTTAAATACTCCAGATTTACTGGAACGGGTTTGACACCTTCCCTGCAATGGCTGCGTGGGGACAACGAGCTGCAGCTCATGAACAATTATCCCCTCAGGTGCGAGGTAAGAAGCATTTTTGTGCCATGAGCAGGAAGAGCCAACAGTCAGTTGCATCTTCATTATAAAATGATACACTCAAAAGTTTTTCCTAAATGCCTATATGAAACCTCCAAATTCATGGTTACTACTGGTGTTCTGTGGCGCAGATCCTGCCAACCAGCTGCAGTTCAGGTTCATTTGCACTGGTGTAAGCCCAGCAGAGTATGCTGGTGCAGCTCTGTGGTACGTGCAAATGCTAGTGCAGCAATGGCATCGGTAGTGTTACTATCCCTGTTTATTAGGGGATTCCTTAATGGATCATCAAAAATGGGTGTTCCTTCGTGCTTGACACCTCATAACCCTCCTTTGAAAAGATTTCAGATTAAGACCACAAAAAGAAAATGCAGTGGCTGTTCAGATTTTCTGACAGCATCCAGAAACGTGGCATCTCAGGGATTTTTTTCAAGCAGATTTTTCAACAGTAGCCAAAATAAAAATGGTAAAATATCTAGATAGAAGGGAGTTAATTTCGTGGAATTTTGAGTTTATATGAGATAGAAAATTCCTCACTAGATTCTGCATTTGGATTGTATAAAGTGAAGGATTTTGTTTAACAAAACCACTTTCTGTATTTCAAATTGATTCAATTTTAAAAAAAAAAACCCAAACAATTTTGCATAAGCTATTATACCTCCACAGGATTTGGAAAGAAAAGAACCACGAGAAAACTAAGAGCTTCAATGCCTCTTTTTTATACGGCTAAAGATGAGATCGCCATAAATGTCTCACAATTGTGGCTCTTACAGGGTTTTCAACACCATTCCCTAACTTATTTCAGCCACTGCCTAGAAAAAAGAGCAGCAGACTAGGCAGGTCACTGACCGCATCCACATAACAATTTGTACGCTCCTAAATTATTTGTGTGACAAGTTGTGTGATTTTTCCTTTGTCAATTTTTATTAATTACTAATAGCTTCTTCTCTAAAACAGGAAAAAAGGCAATTTAAGCACGTTTGAAAGTGATGTAAGGCTATGTAGAAGTTGTGCATTTCTTTAGCACACCGTACCTGTACAAGTTTATTGTATTCCATACACCTTCAAGGACGGACCAGATTTCCTGGTGCCTGTTTTCTTGAGCTACATGAAAACTTGGAGGTAACTTTTTTTCTTCGGAGTTTTGCAGATTTGGCGTCGTTGCTTCCATTTTTTCACATACAGCATTTTCTGAAAGAACCATGATGTCTTCTGATAAATCCTGTTCACTGTCTGACCTCACCTTATAAAACAGTTCAGCAAACAAATGATGAGTGTATTTGGTTCCTGACGTCAGAAAACTTGAACGCTTCTACTTTTTTTTTTTCTTTTTAAAGCAACGCTCCGAAAAGCAAGGCAGATCTCTCCTAGTCATAACCACCTTTGGTATAATCTCTGCATCTACAGCATCTCTCAGTCTTTCACTGAGTCTATGTATATATTGGTATTCCTGCACATAGGGAACGGAAGCAAAGGGAAACTGTGCCAAAGCTTCCCAGGCAGGGTAAGCTGGCAGAAACGAGGACTGCTTCTTACTCCCTACCCCGTGACTCACGGTCCGTTTTCCTCTGCAACAGCACAAAGTATCACCTGCTCGTTTGGTAAATAGCTCAGAAAATTTGTCCGTGTTAAATACTCCAACTGATCTGGCACGACCTAGGCTGTGTAAGGGCAGTTCTTTCTGAAGTCAAACATCTGTCAGAACAAGGGGAAATGTGTTTTCAGCCGGAAAGCCTGCTTCTTCACAGAACTGGGCACGGAGCGCCTGACTGCAACGCACACAGATGTTACAGCACAGCAGACCATCAGCACTCCCCAGATCATCCCTCCTCTCCTTGAGGACCTTCTTCCTTTCCCCTTCAGCTTTCTCCAAAATGGCTAAGAACTTTTTACAGATATTCTGACCTGTATTCTTTCCCATATATAGAAATATTTCCAGCCATCCATGCTCTTTATTCCATTTTTTATGCCATTACATATGGAACTAACAGTAACCACTAACCAAGACACTGAAATTTCTTCTACAGCAACTCAGAGATGAGCTGGAAGTAAAGACATACTGCTCAGAACACAAAAGGTGTCAGGACACCCCCCATTAACTATCACAAAGCACATGATACAAGCAAGTCCTTTCTCCATGTGTAGGCACCAGAGCTACCAAGACGATGAAAGCTGAAACAGCACGCCTAGGAGTGGTAGTAATGGGTCGACATCAGAAGTAGAAACAACAATTTTAATCTTCAAGGCTCTTTTCCATCAGCTACAAATCACAGAACCGCAGACTGGTTTGGGTTGAAAGGAACCTCTCAGCCCCACCAGTCCCACCCCCTGCCATGGGCAGGGGCACCCCCCACCAGCCCAGGGTGCCCAAAGCTCCAGCCACCCCGGCTTTGGATGCTGCCAGGGATGGGGAAGACTATGCAGTCCTCCGAGAAATATGTTGATATATTTAAGTCATTACAGTCATTTACAAGCTGGAGAGTTAAATTACATATTATAGAATCATTATTTAATATATCAACATATTACCCAGAGGACTGAGCAGATGGACATTACTGGACTTTATAAATAGAACAGGTTCTGAGAGGCACATCAGCTTGTGGCGAAACGCTACAAAAATTTGCGTTTGATTTATTACTTGTGTGTGCAGCAGAATTTTAAGATTGCCAAAAGTCATATTTTCAAGAGCTCAGCAGCTTCCCCAAGCAGTGCAACACTCCTCTAAGTCCCAGCATGCAGCAGGTCCAAGGGTGACCTAAAAGGGCCACATTTGACTTAATTTGAGGAGCTGCTTTATTATCTTGCAAGACAGAGTACGAGCACCTCATGAGGCCACTTCTCCAGCCAGGGCTGCACAACCTCTGTCTGTGGATCTTCTGGAGTCTCCTAAGGGCTGAGGTCACACGCTGCCTTTCGCTCACAAAGGTCTCTCGCTTCTGGCCATCACTGACTCCCCTGAGACTTACGGAAATTCAGTATTTTGGGGGCTGTACCCTGCTGTTGGGTTTGGTTGCACATAGCCTTTGGGTCTGAAGGTGACCAGCACGGTACTGGGATCTGCGTGCTCTTGTGGCCACACATGGCATGATCACAAGTCTCACTTTATTGGGTGAAAAATCCCTCTTAACGGTGTCAAAGAACATTCCTTCTCAAACATCCTCCCTGTGGGGATCCCCAGAAGGGTGCAGAGACTTTCCCCTTTCAAAACACCCTTTCAGAGTAACCAACCTTTCCTACTGATGCAATAGAAAGCTACGACATTTTTCCTGAAAGCAGCTAAATAGTATCAGGAAGGTGACTGAAAAACATTAACACATTTATATTAAAGAAAAAAAAAGTCTAACAAGCATATACATAAAGGCAGATATTTGCTACATCAAAGTTAGATTTGGGCTCTATTAATTTTGAAAACACTCTAGCAACAACATTTCCTGCAATAGTTTGTTGGAGTAATCTAGAAATCTAAGCCAGGTTTGTAAATACAAACATGCAGCAACGTCAAGATGATGTCAGGCGAACAAATACTGAAGCTGCCCTTACCTCTGTCAGTGTTTGGTACAGCTTGTTCACTTCAGCGTAAGCCTGGGGAAGGACACCGTTATAGTCTGACCTTGAACTGAAAGCGTGGAGTAATTTCTTGGATTCCTGGAGCAAGATACTCACTGCTGAGGCGTCAACTGGTTTACCTGATATTTAGACAGTAATATGGGAAATAGGAGGAAAAAAAAAAAGTAATGAGTGATCAATCTTAGGAGGCAAGTTTAATACTCAAGTATCTGGATTAAATGAAGCGCATAAAAAGCCTGGAAAATGGTTCAGAAGCGTTAGCTAAAATAGTCTCAGGGAAATGTGGGTGAGGTTAAGACTTCTCACTTCTTAATCAAGACTTCCAAATTTATCCCAGGATGTGGCAAGAGGGTCAACTGACATACTTAAAATAATTCAACAATATCCCAAAAGCAGTATATCTGTTAAAATCAAATTATTAAAGACATTTTAGAAAAAAAACCAAAGGGGGTTGGCTTTTGTTGTTGTTATTGGTTTTTTTGTTGTTGGTTTTTTTTTTAAAAACAAATCTCCCCACCTTCATCTGCCACATTACATAGTCTTTACTCCTCCATTATTTATTTGGCAAACGCAGATCGTCTGGCCACACATAACATGGTGACAAAGGAGGGAGAGATTCTTCGCTTTTTAAAACCAGTTCAGAGACTGTGGTGACCATCAATATATATATTCATTAAAATGTTTCTCCCCTGATCTTCGCAGGTACGTATATAGATGCGTGAAATAGAGTCTTACATGTCTGATAGTGTCCAGATATTTGGTTTTACCATCTTTTTAGACAAAGTAGGAAAAAGCCAGCAGGATGCTGAATTACCAAAAGAAAAAAAGAAACAGACATTGCAGAAGACATATTTGTGATTTGTGCAGGTGATATTTACACCACCTGGGACCAGAGCCTGGACAGACTTGATCTTGACACAAGTTTTCCTTTTTTTCCTTTCTTTTTTAATGTCATTCATAGCTCATCAATTTCAGTTCAATTCTGGCTCTAAAGCTACAAATAGTGTTGGGATTTTGTCACCTATCCAGGGAATAAATTGTGGATCAATACAACGTAGCCAAGACTCTCTTAATCTTAAATTAAAAAAAAAAAAGGCAGCAGAAGATTTAACAGTACAGAGTACCCATCTTTTCACAGTATCGACTTCTGTAACTACTAAAACCAGACAGTGAGGTTTCTTTAGAAGTTTACAATTAACCTTCTCAGAGGTTCTTACCTGTACACAGGTGTTTATGGAGACATTCAATGGTTGAAAATAAATTCCTTGGCACAAGATAATCAAAAACAGCCACCCAGTGCTTTTTGTAACACTTCAGCAAGTCTGCTAGTGTCCACGGCGGCTTCAGATACACTATCTGAGAGAAAATGTTACAAATTGAAAGGCTGATTTTCATATAGGCATATTCACAACTGCCCTATTCTTCAATAATGTCACGAATTGTGCTTGCCGAGGTAGAATTTCAATGGTTCCTCAGAAATAAGGCTATATTCAGATTTAACAAGTTTATCTGTTAAAACAGATTTGACTCAACAGCATCGGGGGTTGAACAGAGATGCTCAGGTAGAAGTGTTCAGCGTACAACAATTACCTTTCAACATTTTTGTGATATCTGGTTCCCCTTTTCCCAAACATTTCAAACTCGAGTTACCTCTTAAAGTGATTTAATGTGTCACTTAGGTACAAAAGTCTGAGGAACAGCAAAGTGGCCTTTGGTTTTATAGTATTGTTAAAAAATAAACACGCACACACTTTTCCTAGCTGTGACTATATATACATGAAACCATATACGCATACTGCAATAAAACTGAAATGTATTACTGCCAACTGAAACCAGAAGTTGAAAAACTTTAATGGAAATCAAGTAAGTTCATCAGAAGTGCCTAAAAGCTCAACAGCGAATCAAAGCTCTATCTCGTGGATCAACAATCACCCCATGCAAACAAATATTTATTTTTGAAAGCCACAGAGGTTTATCTGCAATACATTTACACTTCTGCCTAACCCCTACCAGCTACAAAATGGAATCTAACCAAAGCATGGATAATTTGAAAGTGTATTGATTTTCTGTTTACAATACTTTTGGAAGAGTGTTTGGAGGATCCCGTTAACACCCTCGTAATTCTCTATCTGTATGGTAACCGATTTGGCTGTGAACAATTTTCTCCACATCTAAAAACATCTGTTCTGCTGGGGAAGAAGAGCCTGCAACAGCAGTGCCTCAGAATTATATAAAATGTGATGGAGTAATTTCTTGAAGGACATATGAATGCAGTGATTTAACCATACTAGAAAAGCTGAAACAGGAGTTTAATGCAACTAATACAAAGAATTCTGAAAATGTGCACTGAACAGCCAGTGTCTCTGTTACTAAAACAGCTATTAAAATACTGCAGTCATTACTGGTCAAATGGAATAATCTTGTTATAATGTGAAATAGCAAAACTGAGCACTGAGCTGTTCACTGTTAGTGAACTACATGACTTGGCTGTCCAGCTTAGCACCTTACTAACACCATTACAACACTGAGGATGTTTACACCTCTTAATACTTGAAATGTTAAGCAAGATGACATAAGAAACCACCTCCATCCACAGGTTTCCAAATGCAATTTCCATTTCGGTCTCCAAAATACAAGATAAAGCTTCTCCCAAGTTCTTTTCAAGGTCTGGGAGTGTATTTGGGAATCGTGCAGTAGGACCAGCATCGCCTCTTTCTGTTTTCTCAAATTCTGTGCCTGTCAAACCGAGGAAGATAAGGTACTTATTGCAACTGTTTCTGTATCTAATTTATGTTGATAGTACACAAATAACTTGTTCTCTTAAATAAAGACAGACTGCACTTTATGTTATAATGCAGATGGGACACATCTAATTAGGTTTCAAGTATTTCCAGTTACACCCACTCGTACTGCGGGTATTTTTAATTATGAGCTACTAACCAAGAAGATTCATTTCCCCAGCCCATTATTCAGTTGTGATCTTACTCCACGTTTCTCTTTACGTTAAATAACTTCAGAGCATATACTTGTTGACAACCCCACTGGCTGTATAAGAAGATCACTTCTTCATACTGTAAGCTATATCTGAATCTTTGGAAAAATGAACAGGCAGCCCAAGAATCGAGTTTGGGATGCAGGTAAAGGTATTAGCGTAAAACATAAGGAGTGAGCTTAGCATACTGAATTTTACAACTGCTAAGAATAGGACCCAAACTGGCTTAAGTGGAAAAACATCTTTTCAGTCCTAAAAAGACCAGAATGCCTTTTCAATTATTATAAACACAGGAAATGGATGCTGTGGGTTTTTTCTATTAAAAAAGTATCATATTTGAATTTCCTAAAACTCAGAGATAGATGTTTTAATAAAGAATCAAACCTTCAGAGAACAATTTACCTTTGAAAATAAAATTCTAACCTAAACAAGAAGCATTCCTAAGGATTCAAAGTACACACCAAAAAGAAAAAAGAAGTTATAGCAGAAACTATTCTCCTTCACCTACACTGATTATTACATGTCTCAAACCTGCACATTCATACATGCACATTAAACAAACTTACCACATTTTGACTGTTGCAGCTCAACGGAGTTCTGGTGCCTGTTTACATTCAGGTTCTGTAGAGCAGTAACTAAATCAGCTTTGCAGAATGCCTTGACCTCACTCACAATGGCTTTATTACATAAATTTTTATCATCCCTGTAAGAAGGGAATTAATTGGTGACATAAAACTGGCATTATTACATAGTAAGTAACACAAGCACCACACTGAAAAAAATTGCCTTCGGTAAGGTTATTTTGGGGGGCTTCGTTACATATAAAGTTTTCTTTCTCAAGCAATTAGAAACAGTTCAAAAAATGAAACCATAAAATTAACTAAAGCAGCTATTCTGAAAAAAAATAGAAATATACTGAAAAATGTTTCAGGGTTTAGGTTTGCTTTAAGAAAAACACAGCTATTAATAGTGCAGCAATGCTGCCTAGTTGCTATGATCTTACAATGCAAACAAGGTAATGATTCTAGGACAGTAATATTGGATTGGATTGCTACAATGAATCCTCATTTTTGACACCCTTTTCTACTGTTCTGCTGGCCAAATCGTTGTCCCAAACGCCGCCCCGAGGTACACGCTGCTCCAGCGGAACTACTATGAAGACTAAGTATGAAGTCGGATCCTAGTGCTTCCTCAAAAATTTCCATTGCTTCTAATGATAAAGGATAAACGGATCTTCAGATGAAAAACACTTCTGAAGTCACCTCCTGTTCTTTACTCACAGAAACTCAAGATCATTAACAATAGCCCTACTGATACTGACACTGAAGTAGCATTTTCAGCAGCAACCCAATCCACACAAAGCTTTTAACAATGTCAATCATTAATACAATTTTTTTTTCTTCAATTTTGTAATTCCAGTCATATTTTTTATGAGAAATCAGAATAAACGCTGAGAAAGCCAGGCTTTAACAAGTTCTTTAACTGAACGTTCGATAAACAATTCTACTTCCAGCCTCAAGCACATGAAGGTGATTACATTGATAGTCTTTGTGTTTTATTATACCCTACTCTAGCTTTTAAGAAGATGACTGCTCCTCAAAAAGCTTATTTCAGAAGCAGCACTTCATTTTAAGATATGATTTTTAAATGCCGAATTTCACACGAGACAACCTTATGTCTCATGAGAGACGTAAAACAGACAGGAACTCACGTGCAGAGTATGACCACAGCTTGAGGGAAGAGGCTCTGATACTGCAGACAACATTGTAAGACGCGATCATCGTTGTTCTCGTCACTCAGGCCATCTGCAAATTTAGTTGCAACAGTGCTGACATGATCAGAAGTAACTCAACAAAAGGAGTATTTCAGTGTAGTCATGGTACTGGTTTTAAGTTTAATACTCCCCAAAGAAGGACAGAAAAGTGTAACCTGAGCACAAATCTGAGCTTTGAATTCTTAGATATCGCTCCACTCCAAACCACTACAGTTTTGCCAGAAAACATCAAGCAAGCCACGCATAAATTGACATTAGATGTTGTGACGACCGAACCAAAAGCAAAAGCACACGACACATCCTTAGCTCACAGGTAAAAGCAATAGCTAGATGAATTTTCATCTAGCAATCCCCATTTACCAACAGATGCAGCTAAAAGTGAGAAACAATGGGTAGAACAATAGCAAAAAAAGCCCTAATCCGACTAAGGTATTTGCATACCATAGACTTGGGTATGCTCTGAAGGCTGCTGTAAGCTATCAGCTAATTTTAAACAGCAAACTGCAGAGCAAAGACTATATCAAACTCCAAATTTAGTGCTGAGGTTCACACCAGGTGACCTGCAAGGACTAAGTAGCCAAAACAAAGTGAATGTGCGTGTATTACATATTTTTTGAGAAGCCAGCTGCATGGATTGCCCCCACAACTTTGAGTCTTGGTTTTTGAGACACGTGTAGATGAACTGGACTGCAGGGATAGCTTTGTCACGAACATGCTGCAACATTTTCCCCTTCTTCAAGTTGTCCAACTCTTGCAGAACAACCCAAGGAATTATTAATGCAAGTCTGCCAACCCCTAGAAAAAGAAAAGACACCTTGAAAAGCCACACAAGCTACTACAGGTAACCTTTAATTCAAATATAATATTTAGGTGAGTTTACACTTATTTTTTTTTGCCAGTATTTATCCTATTCCATGCTCAAGAGTATCTAGCATTAAAAAATGAACTGGGAAAGGCCAGGTTCCCTCTTTAAAAAAAATATCTAACCTCAAACTTATAAACAATGACATACATTGGTTACATGTAAAAATGACAGCATTAGGCAAACAAAAGGAATAAATTTTAATCAACAGAATACTTTGACAACAGCGTGTAGCGATGTTGTAAAATTACACTTGCAGCAATTAACGTCCTATATCACACAGTCCCTGTAAGATGTTAAAGGCAGGTGAAAGCAGCTGAGAGAACAGGCTGAAAATACTCAACTCACAACAGTCGCTGCGCAAAAAGAGTTGTCAAATAAAAGCAGTAATGGTTTGTGCTAAGTGCCAACCAGCCTTCCTAAGCAAGGAACAGGAAGGATGGATATCGGACCATGGTTTTATTTGTATGGAAGTATGGTTTGAAGGTTAAAACTATTACATACGAAATACACAGTAAATCAGAAATTTAATGACTGCTTTGTACGTTCAATTTTGAACAAGATAAGCTGCTATCGAGCTGCTTGCTAATAAACAGGTCAGGAACCAGCAGCCTCTGAACCTTTTGTGTAACGGGTCTGGTGCAGGACCAAAAACTGGGAGCTGCAATATTCTAAAAAAAGGCATCTGAGACCGCAGCTCCCGGTGTACACAACGCAACACCATTCCTAATATGGGAAAAGAGCAATACAGCCTGACACACTCCTGAAAATCACTCAGGCCCTTACTAAAGTTCTTTTCCAGGTGGGCAGAAGAAGTTTATTCACTAGCTGAAAGCAGCAAAGGACCCTAAGTATTCTCATAGATTCCAAATATGTCAGTAACACGCATGATCCTAACCCTGCTAACATTCAACCACTAAAAGCTTCACAGCATTTTAAGGCCAAGCATTAGAGCCAAGGTCTGCAATTTGAATTCCTGAGAAATTGCTCACATATCTCGTGAATTCTGTGACCTTTACCAACACGGGGCTGGGGGGGAACGGGGGGGACAGCACGGACCAAACCACCACTGACTGACTGCTTACGAGTTTTTAAACGTTCTTAGATTTCTATAAGAAAATGCTTAAAAAAGAGTAGAAAATATCATTACCACTAGAAATGGATTAAATGTTTCACAGTATGTTCTTACAATTCACCTCTAAGAAGTCAGGCACACTCCTGGGAACGCTGACCGTGACTCCGCAGGTACGTCGCTACAAGCACAGTAGGTTCTGCTTTTGCAGGCGAACTTTCCTTGAGAGGCAGATTACCTGAGTTCACAGAACCAGCCCCTAACTGTGAGCCTTCTGCCTCTACATGAAACCTGCTGCCTTTTTAAGGAGCCCGGGTTTGTTTTTATTCATGTAGCCTGAAGTTCTTACAATTTTTTTAATTTTTTTTTTTTTAGTATCTTTGTGATCACCACGTATTCACATACCTGGTATATCCTCAGATTTCAAGGATCTGACAAACTCAAGGTGACTAATCATTATATTTGTGTCAATCACCACCAATATGTTCAAACCAGAAGTAAAAGCCTCTAGGGGAAGAAAAAGAGAAAGGGAAAAAAAACAGAACAAAACAAGTTGTGAAAAAAAGTTATGTATTCTCTACTCAGACCATTAACCAACTGCAATAATTAATTGCAAGTAGATACCAAAGAACATGTAGTCACGACATACCAGCAGAAATATTTAAATCCTGTTCTGGAAGATCTATTTCCATACTCGTAAGTTCTCCGCAAGTCTGTACGACAGACAGCGCCACCCTCTTCTGAACACGAGCAACATGCAAATCTTCAACTATCTGCATCTACAAAGAAAAAACATGCATGTATGAAATCGACTGTAAGCAAGCACTTATGAAATGCTCTCAAAAAAGATACTTTTGTATTAATGTTATTGTGTTAAAACTGACTAAAAATGAAGCTTGAAAAATTTTGGGTTGGTACAGCACACATAAAGCCATGAGAACTTTCTGCACATCCTCTCCTACAAGTAGTCCACAAAAGACATCCAAAACATGGCCAGGAACAAAGATTTGGTTACGACCTTTCTACCTGGTACCCAAACACTTTGTTCCATTTTGAGCTACCCAGACTGCAAGTTTCCTGGTAGGTTTTCTTACAAAAACACGTCTCTTTTCCAACTTGGAAGTTAGAGGATGGAAAATGAGATAGCTGAAGTATGTAAGCAACATGAAGGTCTCCTACATCACAGAGAATACAGAAAGGCAATCTTTCTATCTCAAAGTTCCTGATTAGCAGTACTTCAGTAAGTTTGTTTAGTATTTGAAAAAACTGCTTCAGGTGTTTGAAGCGTAGATAGTAAGTCAACAATGCAAAATACTAGGAAAGGTCATGGACCTCTCCAGCTATGCAACCTTGGTGCCATGAGTTTTCAATACAACTCAGGAAGGTAAAGTTAAAGCACTACCAACCTCTTGGTCCGTTTCTGGGTTCTGACTGTCTTGAAGGGGTGGAAAAACATCAAAGTTCTGTAGGAAGAATTAAAAAAAACTGTATCAACACCACGAAATATCAATGCAGACTGAGGAACAAGTGAGCCCCGCATCAACAGTTTTGGAATATAATTCTTTAGTGTTAAATCAGTACATCACTAACCTTTTGGACAGACTTTATGTTTTCACCATCTCGGTACGTGTCAGATGTGCATGGGACCTCAAAATTCTAGAAACAAGTAGGAATGGAAATAGAACAGTATCAGTCTTTTAGAGGGCTTTTTAGAGAAGGCCGAATATTTTCAAGTGAAATGAAGAGGTAACAAAAAATGTATTTTCAATATCCATGATGAAGCATCCTCAGTATCATTTCAAAAAGGCTTAGAAGGATGGCTTTCTTTCAAAGTAAATACCATGGTTTACACAGCAAGCATACTTTTCCAGTCTCTCGTGGGTTTAGGACTATGTTACTCTTGCTCTGGGCTTCCCAGTACAAGACAGACATGAATTTAATGCCGTGCGCTGAGCAAGGGTCACTAAGACAATTAAAGGACTGGAGCACATCATACAAGAGGCTGGAAGAGCTGGGGCTGTTCGGCTTGGAGAAGAGAAGGGGGAATCTTATTAATGCTTATAAATATCTGACAGGAGGCTGTAAAGACGGAACCAGACTCTCAGAGGTGCCCAGTGACAGGACAATAGGCAAACTGAAACACAGCAAATTCCATCTGAACTTAAAAACTCCACTTTTTTTTTTTTACAGTGAAGGTGTTTGAACAGGCTTCCTGGAGAGGTCCATCCTTAGAGACATTCAAAACCTGTCACAGACCTGGACAACCTGCTCTAAGCTGAGCCTGCTTGAGCAAGGTGGTCGGACAATCTCCAGAGGCGCCTTCCAACCTCAACGACTGCATGATTCTGTATGTAATTACTGTCTTTGTGGACACACAAAATGATCATGCTACCATAACATGAACAGAAGTCTCCAAAAACTAGTGCTTGGCATGCTAAACAAGAATGACCGACAACAAAGTAACCGTACTCAAGATAAAGTTGAGGTGCGCAGCAGAACACAAGGTAGGAACAAATTGATTACAGCCAAACGTGAAGCTATGTAGGAGAAGTACAGATTCAGCCCTAGACCTGCAAGTTCTCCTGGCATGACTTTGCGAGCAATGAATACCTGCATGGCAGGGGAGTTTTCATTGGTTCAGTTTATCGTATCATTTTGGATGAATAATACCAGCTCAAAAACCCCTCTGTTGCCTTACACCTAAATTGAAGTATTCCACACCTCCAGCAGCAACGTAAAGCTATGAAACTGCACACGAAAACACAACCCTAGTAGACATGGCCTTTATTCTTCTAGCTTGTTTCTCCACTACGTGGTTAAACATTTTAATGTGGTTTTCATTTGGATCAGAAAAACCCACCAACTTAGCTAAGAAACCCTGTCTGAAGTCCGTAAGATGACAGACTGCTTATATAAGAACTGCCCGCCGTTCAGAAACTAGCCTGAAACATCTACCGGCATCATACAGAGAATGGGGTTCTCATTACCTGCTTAAAACATAATACTGTGGCTTCAGAGCCCCTTTCTTCCGTCCCTGAACTACCAGCAGCTTTAGCAGAATCACCATCCTGTTTCTTCCGATTGGAAGAGTCCCATCGTTGCAGTGTTTCAGCTGAATAGTGTGATGGTGTATGCTTATTCACATGCCGCTTTTTCTTAGAAAACTCCTTATATTCTTCTTCATCCTCTTCTTCCCAAGTCCTAGATAACGCATGTGGCTTCTTCGCGAAAGGCCTATCATCGTGCGCAGTCCCTGCAGAGGTATCAGATGGCTTTTTCGGAATTCTGACATCTTCACTCCCTTTTTTTGATCCATCTGCCTTTTTACGTGGTACATACAAATCGTACACAGATGACTTAAATTTTTCCAACATAGTTTGTTCCGCTTTTAACTTTAGTTTGTGGAGTTCAACCTTCTCTGTCTTTTTCTTCAGTGCCTTTTCCCTCTGAACTGCAAAGCTATGCCGAGGTCTTTTTCCTTCTGTTCCATCAGAACGACTTGTGTTATAACTTTCCCTACTAGTAGTCACTACATGAGGTGTGCGCGTACTTTTTCCATGTTTGATTTCTTTGGCTTTAAATTGAATAACTATTCTCTTTTGCTTTTCAGTTTGGACTAAAGAATCATCTGTGGTTTTGCTTCTGTATGGAGATTTTCCTTGGGATCTTTCATCAGCACCACGAGAAACATTAGAACTTTGGTTTTGCTTCTTCTCTTGACCATGTTCCTCTATTCTGAATCTATAGAAACATTACCAAAAAAATAACATGATTAGTTTAGTTAATGTAAAGCAACAACAACAACTCCTGCACTTGATACAGGCAGTTACAGCTAAGTATTTGTGAGTCCCAGGTGGGTATGTTCTTAAATATGGACTTGCAGCAACATATGTCCTTTAGAATAGTTTGATACAGTATTTTTAATATTTACATTTTTCCTAGCTGTACAGCTATTTTAGCTTACAAAATTGAGGAAAACATTTTCCTGCATTCACTACCTATTGCTTTGAGAGATGCCCTACAAAGTCTAGTTTCATCTTACCACACAGGTAAGTTTTAACAGCAGTTGAACGATATTTGAGGTACGCCACCCTAAAATTCAAGCGTGCAGCGGTTCAGCTTGGTTGCGCAGCGCCAAACACCGCACAGCCTTCAAACAGCGCAGGAGAAACAGGCTGCAGAACTTGGAAAAGGAACGATTAGTAAAGTTCTACAGGAATCATGAAGGATAGGAAAAGGGAATAGGAAACTTTCTTATAAAAGCAGAGAAAATAATAAATTTATCACACGCTGGGTTTAAAATACGCAAAGAAAGTTTCTACCCTAATCTAGAATAGCATTGCCAAAAATGCTTGGGAGGTAAAGGCCATTTGACAAACTCAGCTGGGACAGGTAACTTAAATGCACCAACTGACATCCAACTTCTGACTTAGGAGCCCCCTAACTGCTTCTTAGAAGCTGGAAGGGCGTACAAAAGGAAAAAGCACTTCGTACTTGTCTTGTTTCACAGATTCCTTCCTGCACAAGCCCTCCTGGCCACCGTCAGGGATCGGGTACTGGACCGGACAGAGATTTGGCATGAACACAGTACTAACAGCGCTTAACAGCATATATACATGCAGCTAAATATCCTACGACTTGTAACTCCAGTCTAACAGAGAAACTGCTACAAGATTTTGCCGTGACTAAGAAACAAGCCAAAGCTTTCCCATCTCAGGATTCACGAGAACGTTCTCACTTTATACAAATGTCCTGGCTTTGCTGGGATAGAATCACAGAACTAATTTTTCTGCACAGAAAAGCTGCATTTTAGACTACAGCACTGAATTCTGTGAGAACAAAGTTGACCAGACACTTTGATGTAGTTGATGGCCAGCTACGGAATGCAGGTTTCCGTAGTGACTGAGGCCTTGAGCAGCCTGAGACAGGCAGGTGCAAAAGCTGAGAGGGGCAAAAGCCAGTGCACTGCCCGGAGCTGGCCAACGGAAGGATTCCATCCCATAACTGTCACGCTCCCTGTACATCAGGAAATTGTCTGGGATGACCCTCTTTCTCCGACAGCTGCTGTCCCTGCAGGGTCTCGCCCACCACCCCATCCCTGAGCCCCACTCTGTGCCCCCACCCTGCCCTGCCGGGTGCGGTGCCTGTTGCGTCCTGGCTGGAGCTGCGCTGCCCGCTGGGGGACACCAGCACCCACTGCTGGGGGGGGGGGCAGCTTGCCAGCCCCGTGTTGGCTGGGTGTCACCTGCTGTATGTTACACAAGTATTGGTGTTGATATTCAGGTTTTTACTCTTTTATTAAATCTGTTTCTATTTAAAAAAAACACAACACACTAAACCACGACAACAAAGTAGTTTTCAGACACTGTTTGCTACTCTTAAGGTGAAAGATTGCTTTGCCTTGGAATCAACCACAGAATCACAGAATCACCACTCCAAACACCAGGAGAAATCAATCGCTTCAGTTCTAACTGAAGTTCTAACAACATGTGTAATATGTAATGCAGACCAGCAAGGTAGTACTCAGGACAAAAAACCTGATCTTTTTATGACAGGAAGGATATAATTTTTACCCTATTTGAAGCGTAGTAGCGTACATTAGAGTTTAAAAAAAAAAAATTCTGTCCCATCTTCTCAACTATCTCAAGCTGCCCAGCTTAGACAGAATCCACTCATTAATGCGGGGCCAACACTTCATCAGTTAAAATACTGTATTTTATTTGGTGAACAAGTCAAACAAAATTCTTAAATCCAGTATTTAAAAACAAATAATCTGTGATTGTTTCGCTTTTAAGCAATTGCATTTAGTGACAGAGCAAGAATTTACCTCTGAAATTGTGTCTCTCCTTTCATAGTCTGGCTATAAGATCTCGTGTCTTCAGAGCTCTGAAAGAAGGAAAAAAAATAATCAAAGGGCTTAGAGAGGAAACAGCAGTTAAAACAACCTTCAGAAGATGGAACATGCTATTATTTCACACTAGATTCCCTATGATTCTGAATAAGTTAACATTAAAAAAGGTAACCAAATACCTTGCTATAATTTAGTATTTAGATTTTGTTGTATTTAAGAACACAAGGGGAAAAAATTGAGTATGGCAAACAGTCCTGGACTACAGAGAAAGCTCAATCCTAAAGACATTTAGGATTCATGTGTTCCATATCCTCTAAGAGTATATAAAATATTTTTGTATACTTATAAAAATCCTTAGGAGAAAGAAAGTTACCTGAAGACAGCTTCCAGCTGCCCCCTAGGTAAGGCCAAAGAGAGGTGACTTCTACAGGAGGTTTTTGTGCAGAAGAGGTGTGCTATTCTCATGACTTACTAATTAGGCAGAACAGCGTGAAACCATAGTTACATAGGCCTGGTCAGCGTAAAGATAGTCCCCAAAGAACCTGAACAGCCCTCCTTTAGAAAGCGGTTATATTGCTGCTTGGCATACCAACATTGCAAGCTGTGTCGCATTCGCGTTGGGGAATAACTGGAAGGCGACTTTGAGCAGGTCACACCAGAAAGCAGTTTATTATTGCAGCTATGGGAGAGAACAGAGAGCAGCAAAAGGAGAGACTGCCCAACAGGGCAGTTAATTTTTATATACCTTTGGGTTATACCACTCAGTTTTCCTAAAACTACAACAGGGTGTAGGAAATTACAACAGAGAGCAGTGTAACATATGGATTACTTCAGATAAGGAAGCTCTAGATAGTACATCCGTTTACAAATAATTCACTCCAATAGTTGGGTCTTGCTGACTCGGTGAGGCCATGAGGTCACTGCTGCAGAGATTTTCCCAACTAGAGAGGCCTGCAAAGACTCTAAGGCCTTAGCTGGTTTACTTTTTAATGAAGTGCTTTCTAACGTGGAAGTAGAAGGGCTGCAGAAACCAGTGGAGTCGTAATGAATGAAGGAAGCCTTGAGAACTTCTGACCATGGTTGGTTCTGGAGTTCTAACACCAGCACACCCAACGAAATCATAACTTAGGCTTCTTAAAGGTTGCTGCCACTGAGAATTGTATCAGCGCAACTTGCTGCAGGAAGGCCTGTTCCACTCACATGGTTATAATCAAATAGGCACCTAAGTGTTTTACTGGTTTCTTAACAACTCAACTGGCAACCAGTGCAGTGCACGCTCAGGATCGATACCAGCAATGCAACAGAAAAACTGTAACAACATGCAAAATGATCCCAGGTCAGATGACTCTGTCCCAGAAAGTTCTAAGCCCACACACCTCCGTGCCACGCTCCGGAACACACACTCGTGTTACTGAAGATGTGAGTGCTCTCGTTGCACATGCGGCCACACCACTTTCTACAACTTGCTAATACACACGGTGGTGAGAAAGGGCACCCAGGAGGTCACACGCACACCCCCAAGGCAC
The DNA here is from genome assembly GCA_013399095.1 of Psophia crepitans. NCBI lineage: Eukaryota > Metazoa > Chordata > Aves > Gruiformes > Psophiidae > Psophia > Psophia crepitans. The sequence goes on from VWZZ01006766.1 coordinate 231,971, forward strand.
AGGGCCCTACGGGATGCCCCCCGTCCTGTCACTCCACCAGCCGGAATGCAGGGTACTGACAGCCTTTGGCAGTGATGGTGCTCCATCGGGGCAGGTGGAAGTCGTGATGCTGGTGGGACAACATCAGGCAGCATCAAACCCAGTCTGACTGCTGCTCTGTTATGGCTTTCTCTCTTCAAGGCCTATTCCCCTGGAACCATGAGTTTTCATGGTGATGTTAGGATTTCTTCTCAACCCAGCTTCTTCTTTCCTCAAATGTTTCTTGATAATTCCCAGATTTTCACCTAATTTGGTCACCTTAAACTTTCTTGCTGTTACATTCCCCCTGGCATCATGACTTTGGGGTAAATGTCCTCCTGGCGCAGCCCGGTTTAGGTGTTCTGTTTACAATACCATAGATATCATATCACCTGCTGTTATCTGGGCTGTGGTACCCAGAGGCAGCTGGGCCGACCCCTCCAGACAGCTCTGTGTAAAGCTGTTCTAATTTATACTGCGACAAATGTTCCTTCACTCACACTTAGAGAATCACATGCCAGACTGCTGAAAGCCAACAGGCAGAAAGTTTTCTGTAATCTACAGTCCTCCTTACACCACATGCAAAAAACCCAAAGCCCCCACACAACAGTGCCTAAATATGATTCTGCTTAAACAGCTTACTCTCACCTGCATGATCTGAAGATACCACTCACCCGTACTGTGATCACACTGAAGAAACACTTGCTACTATTCAGAGGTTCCCCTACCTTCTTGCTACTAATAGTTTGGGTTCTCACTGTCACTTGTGCTGGTCAGCGTCTGCATACAGCAATATTTAATGCTGTCTCAGACAGAGGCCATGTAACAGTTAAAACTCTGTATTCTTCAAATTGGTGTAGGCATTAGCAATGGCAATACAATTACAGTATGAGGTTTTAAGCTAAGTTTTTACCCTTTGTATTACAGAAGAAAGAAAAAGCCTTAGACTAAGTTAATGTTAAAAGATAAGCCGGATAAGAATAAGGAATTCAGGAGAAAAAAGCTACAAATATTTGGCTTTGAACTCCATTTTCTACACAAGCAAAAGGCTTCTGTGTAACGCTGTTTTATAAAGCCATAATATCACGCTCTTTATAAACACTTCCAAACACTTTTTTGGGTTTTTTTGAGACATTTATGATAAAACAGTTAAAAGCTCTCTTATTTCATATGTATCTCAGAAAATCCAAGGTGGGGGGGAAAATCAGGCAAACTTAAGTGTGGAATTATTAAACCCCGATTTATGGGTTTTATGTATTACAGTACTGGCCAGGAAATAAATTCCTGGAGGTTATACAAACAATAAAAAAGAATAGGAAGCTACATACAAACATGACCAGAAAGATTATCACCGCCATAGCACCTGCACTTTACAAGCGATTCAGTCAAAGTTTACTCACTAGATAGAAATACGTACCAAAGCATACTAAGAACCTACAGCTGATTTTGGTCATTGATTAATGTCTCAGTGGTTAAGAGGAAATATTTGAGAGTTGCTTGCTAAAATCCTGAGAAGTACAATTTGTGATTACTCAGAAAATTAAGATATCTGATCCAAGACACCAGCCCAGGCAAACAGCAGTGGTTTAGGTAACAGTTTTAAGCTCAAGTCTTTCAACCAGGAAGATACACTACGATGAAAAGAGAGTCTCATGTTTCCTGATACCCACACTACGCATAGCCTTCAGAGAAAAACATAAGCTAGTTATCTGGCTCAACCTTGAAGTTATCTGACCAATTCAACCCTCCCACTGTTCTTAATGACCCTACCTTTAAACTCCACTCATCCTTCTATCACAAAACTGCCAAACAATTTGTGCTCTTCTCCTGAACGTGGAGGGTTTAATTAAAATAACGATAATAGTAGTGATACAGCTATTCCTACTTTGTCATCCCGGCCATCCAAACAGTCTTCCTTTCCAGCTGATTTCTTCACTTTCTTTTTAGACATCTTCAAATCCTAAGGGAAAAAAAAAAGCTTCAGAGAGCTCCACAGGAGAAAAGGACGGCGCTTACTGTACCACCTGCTCCAGACACAGCTCTCGTACCACCCTCCAACATTTAGTCCCCTAACCACCAAGTTCTGAGGCAGTCCCAACGATGTGACTCCCGCCTTACCCACCCCTCCCCTGGGGTGGGGGTAATATCGTGACATCTCGCAACAGCCACCCCAACCCCCACACAACCCAGCCCTGCGGGCCTGCCGCCAGCACCGAGAGGTTTAAGAGGGCTGTAAGAAGGTTCACCAGGAGCTCCCACAGCTCTGGAGGCGAATTTCCAAAGCACAGGTCAGCTGCCGAGACAAATAAGCCACGGAAGCAGCTCCGCCACAGCGCAGGGCAGAGGGAAGCAAACACCCGGCCCGAAGACAGCCTCCAGCAGGGGCGGGCTGAGGAACTGCCGGGGAGCTCCGCCGAGCACCGGGGCGGCCCCCTCCTGCCCCAGCCCCACGGGGGAAGAAGGGACGAAGACAGGACGAGCCTCCGGAGCCCTTC
>VWZZ01006766.1:235030-250905 GCA_013399095.1 Psophia crepitans
GGGAGCCGGGCCCGCCGTTCGCCTCTGAGGGGGTCTGCGCGGCCCCGCCGTGCCCGGGAGATGCCGCGGGCGGGCGCCATGCGGAGGCGCGGGAGGGAGAAGCGCCGTGACTGAACCCCGTGAGGGTTTGAATTTACAGCCGGGCGCCTGGAGCCGTCTCCGTGCCGTCTCCTTTCTCCTTCTAGCCGCTCCATGAAACCCCCGCGAGGTGAACGAAGCCCGGTTTTCCCCGTTTTACCGACTTTGTGTGGAATTGGGACGGCAGCGGGACCACACGTGCTCCCTGCGCCGGCCCGGCGGCTGCGCTCGGCGCCTTCCGCCGTGCTCGGGAGCTTTGAACCAGGGAGAGCAGGGCTTACCTGGCCCTTTTCTCCCCTTAAACCTAACGAGATTTTTGGTTGTGGTAATGATTTTTTATTATTTCAAGCCGCGGCCCGCGTGGTGCCGCTACAGAGGCGGGCGGGGGCGGGGTGGGGGTGCCCCGGCTGCCTTGGCCCCGCTGCCCCGGGCGTTTTCGCCTCGGTGTTTTCTCCCGAATTAAACCGGTGGTGCCGGTTTTCCAGCCCCGCCGAAGGGGGCGTCCGTGCCAGCCCCTGGCTGCCGCCGTCTCGCTGCGGCTCTGTGCGTTTTTGCACCCGCGCCCAGGTTTTCTCACACCACGTGGAGTCCGAATCATTGTTCTCCCTAAGGGTTTCTTACCAAAAAGCCTTTCGCTGCTTCTTTCCACCCCCACCCCCCCCGTATTTCTGTTAATAAAGTGTGTACAAACTATCACCAGGCACCTTGCAACTTTTTAGTAGAGAAGTAGGCAGAAATACAAGTCTCTCTCAGGTGAGTTGTCAGCTTAAAAATAGGTCTGTGAGAAATACAGCAGTACATCTCTTGATGTACTTTGGGGTAGGTAGAATAATTTTATTCAGTGCTCTTGTCTTTCTAAACAATTTCTCTAATCCTTTCAGGTATTCCTTCCATTTCCTTTTTTTTTTTTTTTTAATACTAGCAAAGATTTGGATCCAAATGAAACATTCAAAAACAAACAAAAAAGTCCCCAGGGGAATCCAAAGAACTGCTTAAGATCCTTCCAGCCTTTATTCTGTCTTCAGCAGTGGGCAGGAACAGGCAGCTAGGGAAGACTAGCAGGACAGAACAACCATACATCAGTGCATCCTCCAGAAGTAGCTTCAAACACAAAGCAATTTGTTACTCCCTTTTTTCTTGAGTCAAAGGTTGTGTTTTCATTAGAAGCACCAAAATATTGGAAATGAACATATTTATATAATTCAGTTATATTGATAACTCTTTTACTGGTGTTTTTTTTTGTTTGTTTGTTTCTTTCTTTCTTTGATTTTGTGAAGATGGCGTGGTTGTCTCTGGAAAAGTGAAAAGCAACAACCTGGATGTGAAAATTACTGAGTCGGAATTGGAAACTGAAGAAAAAGGAATGGAGGAGGAATCCGCAAGGGAATCGGATAGCAACATTTTGGATGTATCATCTGATTATCCAAGAGGTTTGCTAATGAACTCTAAAAATATTTGTGGTGTGTGCTTGAGGAAGGGAGGAGAAAAGGTGGAAGTGGGGAAGAAAGGTAAAGGGAATGTGTGAAATCTCATTTTCCATACATCCAATAGGTATGGGTACTTTTTCTCTTGTGTGTGAATAAAGTGTTTTCCTCAAGTGTTGGAAATCTCGTGTTAGTGAGATGTTATTTCCCCCTTAGTAACATTTCTAGAAATCACTGCGGACATTTGCACGTACACGGTGACAGAAGAGAAGTCAAGGTTAGATGAGTGTGATCTACATCAGGCCCACAGGGAGGAGAGAGAACCTAGTGTATATAAATGCAGGAATTTAAAGCTGGAAATTGCTTTTAACCCTAGCTTTAAAACTCACCTCTGTATCTTGAGCCCATCCATCAGTTGCTGTCTTTATTTCACATCAGAAAACCTGTAGACTATAATCTTGTAAAAATGTGGTGAAAGTTTAAAATCCCTAGGGAATCAGTAGTACTGTACAGTGGGATGTTCTGTGTGCTGAAACCAAGAAAGCAATTTATTGGATAAGCTAATTCTCTTGTCTTTAGCAAATTCTCCACTGTTCCCATTGACGCTTAAGTTGAAAAATCAGGAGGTAAATTTAAGTTTATAGTGTCTCCTAAGGTGTGGTGGGGAAAGTGGTAGAATTTAATGTATCCTGGCTATATGATGAATAATTGTTACTTAGAATTGGTCCACTTCTGGCTGACATTTTAGGTTTGCCAGACGGTTCATAGGATGTTTTTCTGGTGCTTTGTACATGATTGGTATTCACTAACGATGCCGAGCAGTAAAACCAGGAGTAAATGGGATGTGACTTGATCTTTCCAGCTTGTTTTTTCAAATGAAGGTCTGTCCACTTTGAGAAATTTGATGTGTGTCAGCATTAAAAAGCAAGTAGAAATCTACAGATCTTCCTAAAGGACCATTCTGGGGATTAATTTTGCAGTCATTCCTTCTACTGTGGAAGTTAAAATGATACAAACGTGTATTTCAATGCAGACTGTAGCCATTCTCTATTAGTGTTAGATTTGAAATGACGTGTAGAAAAATAGTACTAACTAAAAATAATTTTTAACTCAGAATGTTTAACTTCTAAATATCTCTGCTTTTTAGAGAAACATATTTCAATTCAAAGACATCTTGCTGATCTAGAGAAGCTAGCTGACCTGAAAGAAGGTGAGTTTCCCATGGCAGTATCCCAGAACACAGATCTCCATGTTACAGGTATTTATGTTTTCATTTTTAGCACTCTGTATATATTTATAATGCTTGAAGACTAGGGGTTTTATAAGAAACAGCTTAATGATTTGTTCCCTTATTGAATGCTGTGCTTCCTGCAGTATATTTAAGGCCTTAATGATTCCTTTTCATCTTTTTCCTCTGCATTGCAACGTTTCTAATGTTGGCAGTGTGCGTGGATCAGCAAAATGTTAATTTATTTTGCTTCAAGTGCTACTATAACAGGGAAGCTAACTGTTGTCTTTTCAGTGTTTAAATACGCGTTCTGCTTTGAATGTTTTCCTTCTTGTCCCCACTCTGTAATCATTTGTGATCCAGGTGTATATTGGAGGATTGCTTTAAGACTGCAAAGAGTTTTTATTACAACTTTTAGTTTTTCTCTGATTACGTGTATGTATTCAGTACTGGCAGTGGCAGCCTTTACAACTGAAACTACTTTTTATTCACAGGTCAAGAACAACGCCAGGGTCCGTGTAGGCTCTTGTGTCATACAGCTCTTGCGCTTTAATGATCTTTTAGAGTGGCCACTGGTGGAAATAATAGCCTACCCCCGTGTCTGTTTAATTCTACTAACAGATATACCAGAAACTTCTATAGGGAATTTGTTCCATTTTTAACGAGGAGATAGATCATAAGTATCTCCTAAGTCTGGTACTTCCAGCTCTTGCTGAGCTGAGTTATACGTAAATCCATGGTAATGGTAAGAAACTCATTATTCCCTTGCCTGTTCTCCATAGTAATTTTTTTCCTTCTGCCATGGATGTAGCATTTTTCTGCTGCATGTGTTAATGGAGCTTATTACCATCGCCTCGTGTATTTGATACTCAGTAAATCCTAAGTCAGTAAAAGAGGCTGATCAACATTAGAGAACACCGGTGTTCTAGTTGGTGAGCTGTAGGCTGCCCCTCTTGACTTCAGTGGCATGGGACTCTCCATGGGCATAGTAATCCATTCATAAATAAAAAAAAAAGGAAATTTCCTGTTGTGCAAGCCTAAGATCAGTAATTATGATTATAGACACCCCTGTTGTGTTGGCATGTTTCAATTCAATTCAAACCCATACAAGCTTTTCTGCTAAATTCTGCACGAGGGGTGGTTTGACATTCAGCAGTCGTAAGGCCGAGCAACAGACGTATGCGTGCTCTGATGCGTAATTCCTGCGTACAGCTCTACAGCATATGTCTCCCAATTTTTTATTTAGGTTAGTACTTCAAGTGCTCCATACCTTTGATGTCACATACTCGTGCCTCTGCTTTTTTTGTCCCTTATGCAGGATTTCCAACAAGAAAAATTATTTTAATATAGAGTGCATTATCTTTTTTTGCAGCTTAAAAAATGCCAGGCGCTTGTTTTATCTAGAATATTTGGGAGGAGAAAAGACAGGTTTCTGTCATTCTGCAGTACTCTTCAGAAGTTGCGTTAGCCTTCTGTTGCTGGAGTAAAAAATACTAGAAAACAAAACTTAAAGGCTGTAGAAGTTAATGATCTTTAAAGTAATAGTGATTCTTGTCTGTATTCTGTGGACTAGGAAGAGGCAATCCATAAATTTGACGTTTGTGTATGCCTGAAATAGAATATACCCTGGGGAATTAACCTCTAACTCCCATTGGCAGTCCCTTTGTTCTTTTTTCTCTTAACGTGCATCCCTGTTACCATCAGCGGTAACTGCATTCCGTACGTTTCTCATACTTCTTCTTTATTTGTATTTTCAGATGAAAAGAAACCCTGTCCGTTGTGTCCCGAGGAGAAGTTCAAAGCTTGCTATAGCCATAAACTCCATCGTCACCTTCAGAATTTGCACTGGAAAGTTTCCGTTGAATTTGAAGGTAAAGGCAATCGTGTTTGAATAGTAAATGCTAGAAGAAATTGTGGACACGTAGGACATTGGTCTGTGTTTCATCTTTTTAAATTCCTCTTGACTTAAGCATCTTGTCGCCAACTCTGAACTAGAACCGTATTTTGACAAAACGAATTTTGACCTGGGATGGAAAACGTAAATGTAAAATAGCTCTGCATTCCACGTGCCAAAAGTTACAGTTGTGCGTTTTCTCATCTAAAAAAAAAACACCACAATTGCTTGGCATGGCATGAAAATTACCATAAAATTTAAAATATGTATGTAATGAAAATTACTTTATTATTGATGTTTTAGTTAATAATCAGACATGCACACAGTCATTTTTGGCTGATCATAAAGATTCCATGGTTTCAGATAAATACTTAAAGTATTTATTTAGTATCAGTATTTAGTAGCTTTATCTGTTTTTTTAACAAACTCCGTGCTCTGCTTGTAAGATGCATTAAAAATCTCTACAGGAAGTTCAAGAAGGAAAAGAGAGCGAGCAGGACATGTGTTTAAAGAACTGATTGTACGAGTTTGTGGGAAATAAAATGACTAATCAGAAGATGGACAAGATTAAAGTTAAATTAAAAATGATCTGACTGGAGTTCTGGTTTTATGTGCACTAGCAGATGTCTTTGGTGGTGGTGGGTTGTTTTTAAAGGGTGGAAGATGTTTTACAGGAGTATTTGCACAAGTAACAGGTAACAGTACTTCAGTGAAATACTCCCCAGGAGTTTTGAGAGTTGTGTACCATATAGCCTGAAAACTCGCTGCAGCTTTGTAGGATGCTGACAGACATTAAAATGAAGGGCCTGTATGTGACTTTTTTCAGATTGTAAATATTTGTAATGTATAATTAGCTGATACATTTCTCTGTGCGGAAGGTGAGTTTATCATGTCGTTGGTAATGTTCTCCTGTTGCTGTCTTGTGGCAATATTTGGGAATCTTAAAGGAGACTGGGCCCTAAAGATAAAGAGCATTTTGAATCGGAGATTACGGTATAGGACGCGTGTGTTCAGTTCACTGACCGTGCTGTGATGTGACAAGAACTTGTTTTCCAGGGTATAGAATGTGCATCTGCCACTTACCTTGTCGTCCGGTAAAACCAAACCTCGTTGGAGACCAGGTAAAAATGCTGAATCACGGAAATACTTGTTACCTTACAAAGTGGGGGAAATGGATGATTTAGGGGACCTTTAGTGATCCACTCAGTCTCAAAATATGTCTTGCTATCCAGTGTGGGATACCAAAAGCTTATCGGTCCAGCATGTCAGTATCTGATACGGCCCTTGGGTAGTTGAGTGTAGTTGTATCTCTTTTGGTGGGTAGTTGCCTAGATCAGGGAAAACACCATCGCAGTTTCGAAGAGACGAAGGGTTCGTTAGGCCAGGCGATGGAGGCCCCTCAGCTCCTTCCCTGTGTGCTGCGTACGTGGAGTGTCAGCAGGGTGTAATTGTGGCGCCCTGCTGGCTCTGCAGGTACCGTTATTTACAGTCTCTCGTTGTCGGTTCTTAATACTCTGTATGTGCTAGAGGTAACAGACGTCCTCGTCTGCCTGTGTTCAGGCATGGTTCTACTTTAACCGTGTTGATGTATTCTGCAAGAACACATACTGTGTTTTACAGACTTTTTCAAAGATGGGAGCCCATTACCATTGTATCATCTGTTCAGCAACTATCACACGGAGAACTGACATGATCGGTCATATTAATCGCCACGTGAATAAAGGAGAAACTGAATCAAGGTTCATTACGGGTAGGTTCTTAATTCTCTAAAATGTTCAATCTTTTCGTATGATTTAGCACATGGAATAACTGATACGTGGGTGACAGACGGGAGAAAAATTCTGAAACAGATTTAGCTGTAGTAATGAGAAATCTGCCCTTAATATTTCAGAACTGTTTTTTTCCCCTCAGTGGTGTAGCAGTGTTGTGATTTAGTCTCCGCATTGATCAGCTACGCTGTTCTTACTGATGAATAATATTCCCTTCACAATTAGTTTAATGTCGTAAATGTAGGCTTCTGGCTCTCCAAAGCAATGGAGGACATGGAATTCACGAAACAAAATCTGTATAGAGAATTTAATACCTATGTATTTGGCCACGTGTGCTTGTAAATCAGTCTGGAGTAAATGGCTGCAATATACAAATCCATCGCTTTGTCTCCAAACTGCACCAGCGTGGATTCACAAAACGATGATTTTTGGGGTTTTTTGCTCAGTCCTGGAGAGCTGTCCGTCGTTCTTTGCTAAACAACAGTCCTGTCTGACTTTCTCCAGAATTAGACTTTTGTTTCTAAATTGTGTAAACTCATTTGGAAGCATTTGAAATAATTGGAATGCCAATGTTTAATTTTGCAAGTTAGGTGTTCTCTGCAGCCGTCAAGTGAAAAGCACGTTTTTGATTAGTTGGTGTCTAAAAATTAAAGGAGTGTTTGCCACAGTCCGGACTGTTAGTGTTGAAAATTGGTCTGATTTTTTTCTCTGTTTCTATGTAGACATGTACATTTTATCTGGATCTAATACAGTAAAGGTGAAACTGGGAGCTCTGAGGGTCACACTTCTTTCCGTTGCCACTGTGCGATTTAGGAACAGTTTAGTGTCTGGGGATCAGTGTGCCTGCCCAAGAAGTACCATCCATACCATACTCCGTACTTCTTACTTAAATAGAATTTATGTTGTGAAACACATGAATCTCTGGTTCCCTTCATTGCTGTTAGTAGAGAATGGCCCATTTGTCCTTTTTTAACAAAAAGCTGTTGTTTACTTCTGGGGAGAGGAGAAATTCAGAGTCGGATATCTCACACTTTGGAGACACCTGAGCAAAACCTGGAGGCTATGAACGTGGACCCCGTGGCAGCTTGTGCTGTCTTTACACGTTTCATGAAGCTGATAACTTAGAGATCAGATCAAGGATTTCGAGGGATTTCTGTGGTTCATTGATGTATATTCAGGACTATGTTAATAGGGTTTTAATTAATTAGCAATGTATTATGTCTGAATATGCAAAACAAATGTGCTAAGCCTGGAGCTTAGGGGCTTGCTTTCTTAAATTTGAGTGGATACGTAGGAATCCGACTGAGAAACAAATCTGGGGTTTTATGGGAAGAAAATTGTGGTAGAGCTTGATCCTTATCTGCCACTCTTGGGAACCAGAAGATAAATTGTTGCCTGCTTTTTTCCCCCACATATTCGTTAACTGATCATGCGTGCCAATTGGATTACTGTGTAATCCAGACTCCTTGCTGTATGGGAGCAGATTTTCAATTTAATTTATCAAACATGCTAATGTTCATTTCAGTTCTCACTAACTCTTGCCTTCCCCCGCAATTGCTTTTAGTTCCTGCTCCCAAGTCTCATGAAGTGCTGAAGGAGTCGGCCACGGATGTGCAGGTTCTTCCCAACTACTCCACGCCTCACAAAACAGATTCCTATTTTAATCCTAAAATGAAGCTCAACAGGTGAGAGAACAGGGAGTGAGAGGATGCACCAGAGGGGTGGCGAGTTTGTAGTGAAAAATACTCGTGCGTTTTGAAAGGCAAATACTGTGACACTTGTGTTCAAAGGGCAGGAGAAATCGCATTGGTGAGTGATAAGATATGGTTCCTGGGATACTGATTATATTTGGAAGGGCTTTTAATTTATCTGCTTGGCTCATTCCTGTTAATTTGGAAAGCCTCCTATCAGAAAACTCTTGACAAGTAATATCTAAACCCAGGAACACTAGGGGGTGGATCTTGGTGTTTCTGAAGCAATTAAATATTTTTCTGTAATGAGTAGTTTCAGAGGAAACGGCGCACTTGGGAACTAACGTTACTGCGTACGCTTCAGATGTTTCCTGTGAATCTCTGCAAGATAGTGTGGATAGCCTCTGCTCTCTGAACAGCAGCGTACCTGTTGTTCATGGTTTTGATGTTCTAGGCCTTTTTCTCCTGGAGGCTATATTCTCTCCAGTTCCTCCTCATATTTGCATTAAAAGGAAGAATTACAGTTCTTCCATGTAAAAGGTAGAGTTTAGCTTAAATGTTCCAGTGGTACATTGAGGGGAAATAAAAAGGGAAAAGGAAGGAAAAATATTTTCTCAACTTACTTACTGTGACCATTCCTTTTTATTTTCAAGGCAGTTGATATTCTGCGCGCTAGCTGTTCTAGCTGAGGAACGTAAACCGATAGAGTGTTTGGATGCTTTTGGTGCCACTGGTAAAGTTGATTTCTTTAATCTTTTGCTAATATCCAGCAGTATGAAGCTGCAGGTATCAGTAGTAACTGGCAGCGCGTATTGAAAAATCATGGGAGGTACACAATAGTTTTCTTCCACAGGCAGGCATTAACTTCCATACAAAAAAACCCCAAAACAGCCCTCACAGCCTTTTAAAAAGACTGTAAATGATATTAAATCAAAGTTTAGTGGTCGCTCTCAAATCAGTTGCCCTAATGTCCATGAAATGGCATCTTCCTCAACTTGCGTCCAAGGTCGCAGATCTCCTGTGACTCTGTGGCTGTGGAATTTGGCTGTAAACTCATCCTGTGGTTTAAAACGGGTGAGGAATCCAAGCTGCTTTATCAGAATCATCTGGTAAGTGATTACAAAGATTCTGAACGTGAACTAAATGTGAAGTAGTTACATCAGTGTCTGTTAACCACCTGGAACAAAAACCTGAAGAGATCTGGATTGCTGCCTCCTTATCAGCCAGCTGCTGTAAACTTCAGCTCATAGCCAAGAACAGCAGTAACTGCTCAGCATTTTGCATAAAAATTCTGGATAATGGATTTCTCCCCATTCTGAGCTAGGCCAGACTTCACGAGTGCATCCTGTCCTGCACTCCTACACCGCAATCCTGGACTTCACTACAGAGTCAGCAACAAACACTTGAAAGCAGCCTGAAAACGTTCCCAGTCCCTATTCTCGTGTTCTGCTGCGGTCTGTCACGCGGTCTCCCTGCTGCACTGGGGTGTTAAACACCCCTTGCCTGCAGGTTGGGGTCTGGCGTGCTGCAAAAATCACAGGTCTTTCGCTCTGTAGCCCCAGCCCAGTATAAGGAGGTGACAAATAGCCCATCCCTTTACGTACCCCATCGTCAGCCCGTGCGGGGGCAGACGGTCACTAACGCGCTTCCGCGGGAAGATTTACGTAACGCGCGCTTCTGTATTATAATCATTTAAAAGGATGGATTTTTTTTTCTTAGCCAGTTCGGCGATCCAGTAACCAACTCCTTATTCTGTCACGGAGTTATTCTGTCTTTCCTTAGGTATAATGGGATTACAATGGGCAAAGCATCTCAGAAGTTCTGTGAAAGTTACGATTAATGACTGTAATGAAAAGTCGGTGACAATGATCCAGGAAAACTGCCATTTAAACAAAATGAAGGTGAAACTCAACACCAAGGAAGACGACAACGATGAAGCTATGGGAGACGGAGAAGAAAATACTGACACCATTGAGGTGACAAAAATGGATGCCAATGTGATCATGCATTTGAGATCATTTGATTTTATGTAAGTGTTGAACGTTTCTCTTAATAATTGCTCGGATAATTACCCACCCCGTCTCCCTGTGTTATTTGCGGAAGTTGGAATGAAAGAATCAACCCAACAGTCACTTGGTGTTTGAAATGTAATTCACTTGTTCCAGAAATAGTGTGGGAACAGGACTTTCATCTTAAATGTTTTAGAAGTCACGGCAAAAATATTAAGCCCTTTTAATATCCGGAATGGACTATAAATGTACATGAAATTTTTAAGCCAAACTGGTTTTTTATAACTTCATTGTCTGTTTGATAAAAAGAAATGGCAAATTAGTCTTTTTTCCTCGAAACTTTGAATTGGTTTAAAATTCATATCTTTGCATGTTGTTGTGTAGGGCTTTATCGCATTTCTTGTTTTAATCCATTTTGGAGCCTATTCATCTTCAATTAAAGTAGGTGAATTCTTCCACGTTGGGTTAATAGATGCATACATTCAAAACCTATACAGACATCGAAATAAGGCATCGGGAGGGGTTTGTATCGGTTAACATCCAGCTCTAAGCAGCAGATATTCAGGCTGAAAATTTGGCTAATTGTTCAGTATGCAAACCGGAACGTGTACGTGTGAAGACAGTTTGGGGTTTAGAAGTTTCCCTTTGTTTTAAGGATGAAGGCAAGCATCAGGCCAATATTCTTGTAACTCAAATCAGTCACTGGGTCAGGATGCAAAAAAAAAAGAGTACTTGCTGGCTTTGTGGTGATGTGTGTTTCCCAGCACGGTGCTTCCCTGGCTCTTGCAATTTGAGACTGAAGTATTCCAGAGTAACTCGTGAGAGGTGTGCTGTAAATTTTAGTCCTTTTGTTTTAAATAATGACCATGGGTGAAAATTATAAAATAGGGTTTTTCTCAGTTTAAAGCTAAACTATAGACACTCAGTGGATTTTCCTTTCTTTACAGACACTTGGACCCCTTTGGAACTTCTGTGAATTATCTGGATTCTGCCTTTAAAAATGTGAGAAACTTTGGAATTGTGTCGTTGACCTCCACAGACATCAGTTCTCTGTATGCAAAGGCTCAGCACGTCGCCCTGCGTCATTACGGGTGTAACATTGTCAGAACAGAGTACTACAAGGAACTGGCGGCCAGAATAGTAATTGCTGCTGTGACAAGGTACTGCTAAATCAGCTCAAATTATGGTTAAAAAAAAAAAAGTTATTAGGAAAGTATTAGCGATACAAAACTCGAGACTGTTGCTGTAGGTTGTATGTGTTCAGTTTCTGGAATTCTTTGATTCTAAAAGCCAGGCTTCTTGACACAAAATTAGTATTTTGTATTTTCTGTGTGCTGCTATAGGATAATTAAATTTTAAACTAAAAGACTGAGGTGAAAAGGCATAAATGGTGGAGGGGACGTTTTACTCCTCTGTCAGTTTTGTGGTCAGTTTAGTGCCATATAGGACTTTCTAAATACTAATTAAGCTGCTTGAATGGCTTCTAGCTAAGCATGACAGTGGGACTTGCTTCAGTGGAAACTGATTGTCACTGCAGATCCTCGTTTGCATCTAGATATTCTCTGTAAATTCAGTCTGTGAAATAAATGAAGACATGAAACCTGGTCCCTAATTGGGGGAAGAAGATACAGGCAAGAGGATGGGACAGCTGCTCAGGAAAGATGGGGAGGAAATCTAGCGCGCAGAGGCCTTCAGAATGCCAGAGCGCAGATACTGACCCGAATGTGTTTAGGTTTTACCGCTCTGCCTCCCTGCGTACGCGAAGCTGGTCGCTGCAGAATATTCCTAGGTCCAGCCATGCTGCTCAAGCTGAGTTCTAATTCTGTTGTATATTTTTTTGTTCCAGTATCCTGGCAGCAGGTAGGGATTTGGATAGGAAGGTGATGCAGATGGCAGAGCGCTATTTCTAGAGGCGATAAAAAGAAGTAAACGAGGATTTGCTTAACCTTACAGGAAGTAGACAAAACTACGCGCTTGAAACAAAACTTCCTCAGACCTTTTGTATCTTTCGAAAGGGGGATGAACCAAAGAACCTTCCAGCAGGTTCAGGTGCCCGTGGCCGTGTCAGTCTGCTGAGCGCAGTACAACGTGGGTTTGTGTGTGTTTTCCCTCCACAGAGCTGCAGCTCGCTGTAACAAAGGCATTGAAGTTTTACTCGCAGTGGCTCTGGAACATTTTGTGCTAGTAGTGGTCAGAGTTTTAAGGGGACCGTCCCCTGCGGATGACTCAGCAAAGAAGATAAGATACCTCATCCACTGCCAGTGGTGCGAAGAGAGGATTTTTCAGAAGGAGGGCAATATGGTAGAAGGTAAATGGCTTTTCCTTTGCACTTCCTGGCAGGTCTCATTCCTGTCTCTCTGTTTCAGGCTTGCTTAGGCCTCATTTCTGTTCACATCCCTTCAGTAAAGTAACAGTTCCATTTAATCCAGTGCATTCTGTGAGCCAGATAAGGTCTTTCTAATACAAGGATACCCGCTTTATGGCAGCGGTTAGATTAGCTGTCTGCGTCGATTTTGCTGTAAACGAACTGGCTTTGTTTCTAGATGGAACACGCTCCACCTAGCTGGAGCTGCTGGAGCTGCCAGCATGCCTGGTACGCCCACAGATCTGTCCTTTCAGGAAAGGACACGAGGAGTGGGACAGTCTTTGCTGCTGGTTGGCTCCCCCATACAGTGGCAGCTGGATAGATTTGGGTGTCGGATCGTTTTTCTGCTGTTCATTTCAGTTACCTTAAAATGTGGTGGACTAAACAGCATTGCTTTCCCCCAGATTCTGCCCGACCTTGGGCAGTAGCTGTAAATGCCTGATGGAGGTATCTTGACAAGCGTGGTAGGAAAAGCACGTGGCATTGTTGTAATTCACAGAATCCTAGAACCACAGACTGGTTTGGGTGGGAAGGGACCTCACAGCCCATCTAGTTCCCACCCCCTGCCATGGGCAGGGACCACCAGCCCAGGCTGCCCAAAGCCCCATCCAACCTGGCCTTGGACACTGCCAGGGAGCCAGGGGCAGCCACAGCTTCTCGGGGCACCCTGTGCCAGGGCCTCAGCACCCTCCCAGGGAAGGATTGCTGCCTCACAGCTCAGCTCCAGCTCCCCTCTGTTAGTTTAAACCCACCCCCTTGTCCTGTCCCTCCCTGCCCTGGAACCAGCCCCTCTCCAGCTCTCCTGGAGCCCCTTCAAGGACTGGAAGGTGCTTGAAGGTCTCCCTGGAGCCTTCTCTTCTCCAGGCTGAACAAGCCCAACTCACCACGTGGTGGTAAATCAAGGCAACCTCTAGGTTAAGAGTTGACTGTTCAGGTGCAGGAGCAGGCAATGAGCTTGTTATTAAAAAGATAAAAACCAGTAGCTAAAGTTTGAAGAACGGAAATGAGTAACCGGGAAGTACAGCGTTACGGTAGAGATATTCATTAGTAAATGAATTGTTCACTTAATGCCTTGCTTGCAAGCAAGCTGACTTAGGGCTTAGAAAACTTGCAGGTGGGCTCTATTTTGTAGATTAATTGGCTAATGTTTGAAATTTTTTGTTGCTCTTTACTGTTAAACTGGACAGCTACTTAGTGCAGGAAGGCTAACCGTCTCCTTGTTACTTGAAATCTGCCGAGAAACGTAGTTCTGTGGCTTTTCTTCCCCTTTTTCTTCCATGTTCTAACAATGATTAAAGCTGATGTCATCAGTCAGTCAGCTCTCGTAAGCAGAACGGTGTCACGCTTCCGCTGCTTGCCCTTCCAAATCGCTCCGCTGCAGTAAGCTGCTGCTTCGTCTCTGTCATCTCTCTCCAGGAAAGCAGGCGCTGCTGACCCTTTCCAACCAACCTAAATCCTGGTTCTTCTGTTGCAGAGAACCCGTACCAGCAGCTGCCTTGCGATTGCCACGGCAGTATGCCTGGGAAGACGGCAGTGGTTCTGGGTCCTCTCTGGTGAGTACAGAACGCGATGTAGAATCGGAGAGCAATTTAGGTTGGAAGGTCCTCTAATAACAGCGCAAGTCTGCTGGCTGTTTGGCGCCACAAGGGGAGGTGTAGCAACTGGGAGGAATTCAGGGAACGTTCAGCTGATTCGAATTCAGTAGGATGTTCCATTTTTGCTTTTGTTCATAGAGTTTAAAGCAGTTAATAACTGACAAGCAGCTTGCTCTGAATTTCACGTGCAGTGCAACGTCTGTAACGCCCCGCACAGAGACCCTGGCCGTGCGTTCTGGTGGCCAAGCGTTAGGCAACAGTTTATGACTTGCTACTTGCGGAGAGTTTATTTAGTCAATCCTTCCACGTGCAGACGGTAGTAAGTAATGCACTGCTTGGTAATTAATACTTCAGATAGTCTCTTGTGAGAGACAAGAATAAATCCTTTTGCCACGTCTTGTAACCATTTCAGGCAGTATTTAAAAACGGTTGACAATTGGCAGTACCTTTCTTCCAGGCCCAGAAAGGGGGTTGAATGACATTCGCGATGTAGTAGGGCAAGTCGGTGGTAGAAATAAACTGACTGTTCTGGAGATCTTGATTTGTAACATGAGACAAACGCTGCTGTCATTAGAAACGAAGCAATTCGGTATCGCTCAGTTAAGAACCCGGTCAGCCTGCGGTAGCGCTTGCTGTAACGTAACTGCTCATGGATTTGGGTGGGAGATTTTTGAGAGCGACTTTTTTTGCTTTCAGGAAGAAGCCTTAACTGTTTCCTTGCCCTGCATTTCGTAGGTCAGGAGCCGTCTTCAACCCCGGATTCCTCAGGAGAATGCTGTTTGAGGCTGTTCAGTACGGCTTAGATGAAGCTCAGCCCCTTTTGAAGACGTTAGTCTGCGAAGCGGAGTGCACAACTTCCAAGCATTTTTCTACTCACAGTCCTTACGATGAGAACAAACAAGGTGAGAATAATGGCAGACCGCTCACAGGAGGGACCGGCGTTGTGCCGATTGAGAGAGCTGCTGCTCTGTAGTGACTTGATGCTAACAGCAGCGCACGTGTAAAAAGGTCAAGAAAACCTTTGTCGCTTTGAATGCAGCGTGGGACTTGCCAGCTCTTGTCTCTGGTGCTGTGCAAAGAGCAGGGCCTGCCGTCCGGATTAGACACCGTTAGTCGGTGCGACAGGCCTAAACCAAACAAGCGTCAGGCAGGCGGGGTGGCTGCTGTGAAAGCCAGCAGGCGCCCTGGCAGGGAGGGAAACATGAAGCGCCTGGAGTTCCGTGGTGCCCTGGTCCTGTCCCGAGAGGCTGTGCTGTCAGGGACAGGGGCTCCGGCTGTCGTGCTCCACAGGGACTGCGCATCAGAGTGCCCAGAGAAAGGGCTCTCCTTAAGGGAACGCTGTTCTGCCAGTCAGTGGCATCGTACGTCGAATATCCCCTCTAAATGCACGTCACCAAGTTAGTAAAAGTTACCTGTACATATCCTTCGTTAGGCAGAGCATGGTATTGTGGCTGGCTGGGTAACCAAGGCACTTTGCCATTTTACTGCCTGACAGTGGAATTAATTTTGTCTTTTAATTGCATTCCAGAAGAGTGTGGCGTATATATTAAAACACCAAACACTTCTGCAGAATCCTACTTGGTACATGGTAAGTGGATCGTTTGTGTAGCTCCAGCAGTTTCAAATTAAACTATGGTTTAAGCGACGGCTAAGTCAACGTAGTGTTCACCTTTTTTTAATACATGTTGCCACCCTGCCCTGCGCTGGGGCAGCCTCACCTCCAGTGCTGGGGACAGGTTTGGGCGCCACAGCACAAAAAGGACATAAAACTGTTGGGGAGTGTCCAGAGGAGGGAACAAAGGTGGGGAAGGGTCTGGAGGGG
>VWZZ01006766.1:251071-278590 GCA_013399095.1 Psophia crepitans
TCAGGCAGCGTCTGGCCAACGCTCTCAGCCATCTGCTGTGATGGGGCTGGGCCTGTGTGGGGCCAGGGGTTGGGCTGGTGGGCCTGGGGGGGCCCTGTCAGCTCGGGAGGCTCTGTGAGTCTGTGAGTTGGCAATACTGGTACTTGGGATTTATTTTCCCACCCAATACTGATTTTACTCTTACCTTCATCCGGAATCACATTCACTGGTAAAAGCAGAACGCTAAATACTCCATGAAGCCTTCTAGACTTTGCTTTTCATTACTGAAAATGGCATGTTAATGAAATTTGGGCTCGATTTTAACTCTGCAGAACAGTAGCTTATAGAGGCAGACACAGAGGTGAGGTGGCTGTGTGGGGTTTGTTTATTTTTGTGCGTACTGCCTTTGGCTTGGCTGGCAGCCCTGCGGTCTCACGGAGCAGTCACAGGTTTCACTGGCATTTCTTGCGGTGCAGGAAAAAGAAAAAGTGATGAAGTGATTTGGAACGCAGCCAAGCGACACAAGCCCGAGAGCAGCGCTGAGCACCCTGCATTTTACTACAACATCCACAGACACAGCATTAAAGGGATGAACATGCCAAAGTAAGGGGTTTAAGTTCCAGTCTTACATTGTTATGACAACTGATAGATAACTTGGAGTTAATGCCAGTAAGGCCGATTCAATACCTTTTAAATATTTCAATGGGTTTTTTGGTTTGGTTTTGTTTTTTCCAGGTTAAATAAGTTCTTGAACTATCTCTCTGAAGCTGGGTACAGGGTAAGCAGAACCCACTTCGATCCTATGGGAGTTCGCACGAACGCGCCCTTGGCCCAGTTTAAGACCATCCTTATGAAGTACAGCACTCCCACCTACGCGGGGGGGCAGGCAGAAGGCCCTGTCCATGTGCCCGAAGGCGTGCAGGCAGAACAGGCCCAGGCGGCCGCAGATGGCAAGGCAGAAGATGCAGAGTTCCTGGAAGATGGTAAATCTGGAGTCACCGCCGCTGCATTCATGAAAGACTACCCTACTCACTGTGCGGCCGAGTAACGCGAGTCCTTTTGGTCCTAGCTCAGGATACTGCAGACCTGGAGCACACCCCGTTTAAGTGAACCAGTATTTCTTACCAAACTGGGTTTTTGAAAATTTTACTTGCCTGCTATTTCAATTTGAGAAGACGTTTTAGGATTATGTAGCAGAACTTAGCCCCCATCCCAGCGTGCGTGGTCAAGGTACTGTTACTGTGAGAAGGTCTCCGACACAGTTACTTGCTATTACCCTCACATCTTCTGCTCCTACCCCCAGGCGTCGTGGCTGCTCCCCAGGCTGTGTTAAAGCCGCCTTGTTGGCACAGAATCCGGAAGAGCGGATGGGGCCAAAAGCCTTCAGCATTTCCGAACGTGAGGTTAATGTGAACTGGAATGTGCCTGACATGAATCATTCCTAACGCCTGACTGGTTCCCATTCAGGGGGAGGTCATGGTAAGATGATAAAGTATCACGGGATAAAACGTGATCTGAGTTTAAGCGAGCCAGAAAGCCCTGACCCGGTGCACTTTAACTTCAGGGTGCACGTGTAATTTGGCCTTCAGTTGTGTTTTCAGCGTTCTGCCTCCAAGCCAGGCCCTAACGCAAGTGAGACCGGGAAGCAGCGGTTCCAAGACTGACTGGAACCGGTTTGTAACCGAACCGTAGTGAGTTGTTAGTCGCTCTAGGTAGCTGTTTGTTCAGAGATCCCAGTTGGTTGCGTACTGCAGAAAGGTACGCGAGGAGGCACCGCCAGCTGCAGTTCCGCTGTGGTTTTGTCAGTAATGCAGTCCGAGCTGTAGAAGGATCTCGTCTGTGAACGAGCAAAGGTGCTGCGCGGTGGGTGTCAGTTCTGGTTTCCTTAAATACACGGCAGCATTCCAGCCAAACAAGCTTGAGTTGTCCTTTCTTTCCCCAGGCTCGGCTCAGGTACCTCCTCCTCCTGTCCCCTGAACTGGCACTGACTCCCACTGCGAGCCAGTCCTTCCTGGTTTTTGCGGGTCCCTAGTGCCAGGGTGACCCCCCTGTAATCTGCTCTTGGATATTGTTCTTTTTTATCCCTCTCCAACACTTTTCACACCAAGGGTATTGTTTCAGTCAGCACCAACCAGGAGTAATGAGACTGATGCACTCCTCATTACACAAACCTTCCTGCACTCTGCTCAGGCCAGGATTAAGTTCCTGCCTCTTCTGCCATCTTAAGTTCAGGACTGCTTTGGTAATGGGTTATTTTCAGTCTGTCCTAATTAAAACAATCCTAATTAAAACAAAAAAGCCCAGCAGCCCACTAAAGGGGTAATAGATTGCAACAAACTTGTTTTCTTCAAAAACTTAGTACTCATAGTTCTTTTCCAAAGATAACTTGGGATTAAAGTGGAATGATAAATGCAAGAAAGAAAAGTTACAGTGCTCCTCGGCTGTCGTGAACGAGGTATTTATGGGGTTTTTCAAGGGGAGAGACTGTTGGAAAGCTTTGCTTGCAGATCACACGCTGCTCGCTTCAGCTAAATGAGATGAAACCAGCCACAAAGTCAGTTAACTGGAGCAACAGTGTTCCAATTACAGCAAAGTAGGCTAAACAGAAAGTTTCACTGAAGCCAGTTGTGGGAAATACTTGTGATTACTTTTACAGCTCCTCCTAAGGTATCCTGCAGCCTTTCCAAGCCAAAGCAGCTGCTGCGCGGTGTTGGCAGCTGTGCCCAAGGGCCGGCAGCCGAACCAAAGCTTGGGCTTGTCTGCGCCCTCCGGGCTTTCTTGCTCCCTCGGAGGGGCAGGAGCCAGTGCCGCCTGGGACCCGGAGCTTTGCCCTGGCCCACAGAAGGGCTGCCTAACTCGGGCCTGAGAGATCTTTCTGTTTGCAAGTTGTTTCAGTTGTTCATCAGGTAGGCTCAGTCCTGCAGTAATTTGTTAACGGAACGCGAGTGTTGGATCCAGGCTGTTGTGTGGTACCTTCTCCTTGTTACCGCGTGACCCAGAGCTCCTCGGATGCCCCTGGGTAACCCCCCTCTGGCTGTTACGGCCGTGCCTAAAGGGGTAACAGATTCTCTTTAAATTCAGGGAGCTGGCCGATGCTGTAGCGCTAGCCCGAGCTCTCCCCTGGCGCGGTGCTTTGCTGGGCAATCCGTGCCACCAGTGCAAGGGGCTGGGCTAAACAGAGACTCAAACCGATTAACTGCTGGAACCCTAACGCTGCTTTCGGTACCCTAATGGTGCAGCTGAGGATGTTGGAAAGGAAGTTTAGGATATGATGTGGTTACCAGGATGGGTACTGCAGCGGCACCACGAATGCTGCTTAGCTGAGAACACATCACCTACCCCCTGCATGCCACAGAGAGGAGCTGCGCAGGAGCACAAGCTCTCTGGGTGCTTCCTGTTTAGCTGGGACTGAAGGAAGCTTTGAGGGAGTTAAAGCTGCTCAAAGGCGGCTCTGGAAATCAGCGCGAGCAGCGGGAGTACAGGACCTCCTCCCACAGTCAGAGCTGAAATTCAGGACCCCCTCCTCTTGGTGTGCACAAGCGTTCCCTCTTACCTCGGGGTGCATCCCTCTGCCTGCTCGGCACCTGCCCTTCTCCTGCAGGGCAGGTAACGCCCTTCAGCTGGGTCTGCCACGGTGCTGGGGGGGAGCACCGGGTGGCTGGGGGGAGGCCGGCTCCACCACCTCCCCTTCCCTCTGGGCAACCACAAAAACTGTCCCAAGGGTTTCTTTTATCAGTTACAAGAGGAGGCAGCGCTGGAATTTCCAGTCAGTTGTTGGTAACATTTTTGCCTTTATTGTCAGTTTGAGAAGTTCAGTGTGGCTTTAGCTGGACGCTGGAGCTGCGAGGCTTACCCGTACCTAACGCACGTCAACGTATTTAAAAAATAACATGGCTTTCAAAGGTGGAAGAGTAACATCCTTTTCAAAATAAGATAGTTTATAGCACTAAAGAGTCACAGTGCAATGAATGGTTTAATCAAACAACTACATTATATATATAATATTTAAAGAACATAAATATTCAGTAACTTCACTACAACATGAAAATAAAAGCTTCACGTTCTCCCACGCTTTTTAAAGCCCTGGGGACAAAGTGACGGACAGCTCCTAGACAGACCGCTCAGCTTCACAAACACCTCTCTTGCTTAAGGGACTGGACATGGCCTCAGCTATCACACGGGGAAGGTACGCTGCAACTAATCTAGACGTTTCCCCATAAATTTTAAAGCGTTTATAATGGCCGCTCCCCCACCCCCCGGATTATATTTAGTGGACATGCACTACTAACCTATACACTGCAACATTTCACCAGGAACCTGTGGAGAACGGATTTCCTTCAAACCTGCCCCTCCCCTGCATTCCGGGGCCTGGAAACTTCCATTTCACCTCACAGAAAACCCGAGTCTTTCCAGTAAGAGAAAATAATTAAGTTACTCGAAGACGCCTGTGCAGTTTCCACGCGGGGACGAAGCTGAAGTGAAACAGCAGTCGGAACAGACGGGTATTTACAAGTGCTAGGCTGGAAAGAAGCGACGGAAGGGTAATTCCTTCCCAAGAGCATCCCGAGCATCTGAATGCTCCCGTACCACGTGCCAACAGCACTAACTCCAGGCAAGACAAAGGAGCAATACCGCACGGTATCGAGTGTGTTGCAACGTTTTCTGCTTCGAGCTTCAGGTGCAAAGAGGCCAAGGCTGCATCAGCACAGGGAACCTGACGGTAACGCCGTTTCCCTTCAGACAGAACGCCACCAGGCGAGACGGCAGGGTCCGGAGCGAGGGGAGAGGGGCTGAACGTGCCAAATGAAGAGCAGCTACCGGACGTCGCGCAACAGCCTACTGCCGAGTTTTCAAACTTGAACCTAAATGTAAGACACTAAACGGTAAGCTTTGTCAAGTACTACAGTTGTCTTCCAAAGTGCTGAGCCACGTTTGTTAAAGCTATGGCAAAGGAGGAAAAAAAATAAGAAAAAAGAAATAATAATAATCTTCGAGCAGCTTGTTATGGTGGAAGCCCTCCCTACTCGAACTGAAGCTCAGGTGAGCTCACAGCTGGGGTGGCACGAATTCCCTGCCGCAAAGCATTTCCCTGCGGCGTTACGGCCGTGCGCTGGAATTTCGGGGATTTGCTTGAATAAAAAACCAACCTGTTTTCAAGACAGTTCTTTGCAGAAAGCTCCGATACATTCACAATAAAAACCTGAACCGGTTCCTACAGGGAACAGAGCAGGGCTGTAAACATGCCAGAAGATTTTGTTCTGTTCAGCTTGTGAGGGCAGGATAAGGCTGTGATGGGGGCTGGAGGGGACGCTGCAGGGTGCATCACGACTGGCACGTTCTACACGGGGAAGAGTTCTTATGGCTTTGGGGTTGGGTTTTTTCACTGAAGGTTTTAAAGTGACAGTTTTCTCACTACAGCTCTGTTTGTTACAAGAAAATGACCGATCAGCCTCTGCTAGGGAATCGGATGACCTCTAGCTGCAAGGCTATCAGGAATCAGTTCTCTACCGATCTTTTATATGGATGACTATTAGCAAGTGACAACATTTAACATGTTCCGTGGCGTACGTTACTATCAAATAGACTTACTGAGCCATCCGATGCTCAATACTTCACAGAGGCTACTGTAACTGTGTCAAACGTATCAGAAATCCAGATTTACCTGGACAAAAATTAAGACATTCCAAACCGGAACACTCGTTCTCATGCATTAGGAACCAAAAAGCATGTCAAACACTGGAATGCACTGGAGAAGGTCATTTAGTCTCCTAGGGAAAAACCAAAAACCCAAACCAAAGACTAAATTAAATACAACCCAGAATACTGTCTAATCATAGTAATAAGTATACTGAGAGAGCCTGAAGGCACCCACGTGTACTGTCCGTGAAGATAGTGGTGGTGCCGCCTTTTACTACTAAGGAAGTCGTAGCTATAAAAATAGTCCCATCTCAGTTTTCCAGCACAGCTTATTTATGCTCCTTTGTTGGCGCATAGTACAGTTCCATGGGTTTGTTCACTTTCCAGTACTTCTCACTGACCAGTTCCAAGGAAAACGACCCATTTAATACCTAGAAGAGAACACCGAAACAGAAATGAAGTAAGTCCCACAGCTTGCACGGGTAGTGCTGCAGTAACAACTACTGCAGTCAGAGGAACGCGCTGACTTGGAGAAGGCACCGATACCGTGGCACAAGGTATTAACTCCCCATTTGGCATCAAAAAGTAAGGGCCAGCTATCCTCAGCTCCTGCTGCTTGCGCCACAACAGCGCTGAGGAACACTACCACTGTGCTTGCTTTGCCAAAAAGTGACTTGCAGTTTTCCTCTTGCCTCTCCGTGCAAACAGCGGGAGCAGTAGATGTGTATTTACACCAGGAGCATCTTTGCTACTGCCTAAGGGACAATCCGTGGTCATGTGTGTTTGATACGCCTCTATTGCAAAGCGTCTGCCTATCTCTTAACCAGCAGACTGATGTCCGTCAGATAAGTGACAAGCGTTAAGACAGGCTCAGAGCTCAATCTAATCGCGACGCTGCTGTGTTATATCTGTGTATTCTGAAGTCGGCAGCCAAGAAGAGGGATTCTCTGTACAGCGGTTTCGCAGTGGAATATTGGAAGAAGCGGAGAAACGCCACCTCACAACAGACCCTTCCTGGCACTACAGCTACCTGCTCTTGAAACAAGATTCTCAGGTGAATGTATTATTCCTCTTCAATTTTACTGCAAAGTAACGGGCTACGCCAGCTAGCAGTTGCTGGCATCACTGTTTTTTCTCCAAGTAACTTCTGAGCCTCCTTTTCTACTAACCAAGCTTTTGCTCTGTACATCTTCCCACAAAGCAACTGATCTGCTTCTAAGTAAACAGCTTGGTGCCGTGAATTTTATCCCTGTACCACTGCAGGGAGAGTCCAGCTGAGTGGATTTTAATCAAAGCCGTACGGACGCTCAGTTTTACTCTTAGGCAGAGGTTTACTCACAGTGAACTGCCCGTTGGCGGTAGCGATGTAGATGGTGTACTGCTTCTCACTGGCCGTGTCAAGGTTCATCTGGTTTGACTCTCCTTTGCTGCGAAGCTCCTCCAAAGCCAATCTCACAGCTAGGTACTTGGACAAGTGATCGACGGTGGCATTGCCTGAGGTCTTGATGTATCTGGGACAGCAACCACAGATAAAGAGGTCTGAGTTGCAGGTACAGGAAAGAGACATTTGGAACACCCCCAGATATTAAGCATCAGGGGTCAAAAAGCCTTTAAAGGCAGTTCACGAATGAGAATATCAATTGCACTCACCCAAGATGCAAGCAGCTTACCAAATGACATCGTTCCAAAGTGCCCTTACGTCTTTTTGACGCAGGCCCTCCTGCTCTTTGCAGAGAGAAGGCAGCACTGCCCTGTCATCTGCTCGACGTGAAAAACCTATTAACAGGTCACCAGGGGGGTTTGGGAACTGCTCATGAGTGCTGAAGTATTCTGAGCACAGACGGGCTGAAGTGCCCGGACAGAAAGCTGTCAGGCGCGAGCGCTGTACACGCAACGCTCTGCGCCTCTGCTCCCTGTTAAAGTTACTCTTCCTTGTCATCTCACTATCTGTTCTCGCTTCGATTCGTCGTGCGAAAACGAAACGCCGACACAACCAGAGGCCTCTCCCAGAAGCGTGGCTTTCTCTTTCCCTTTCAGAACAGCCCCCAGAACTCCCTTGCAATCCCAAGCCGAAAAAGCAAAGCTGGCTGAAGCTTGTAATGCGTTTCTAGGCACTACAGAGGGATGTCTCATCCGCGGGAAAGCCAGGAAGAGACCTGCGGAAACTCCACGGGACTGCTCATTGCTGTGATCCAAAAATCTGCAGTCTGTGCTTGGACTGGATCGTGAAAAAAAAGCCAGGAAAAGCTTCCAGCCTGCAAATCCTGCTGACACAGAGCCGCTCTGAAAACTGCTGACATCTACGCAAGGTTTGTTTATTCCCAAAGAAACTTAGACTAAGTGGAAAGGAGCTGATACTATACCGTCATGCTAGTGCCTACTGTGAACTGCAATGCTGGAAACCCTTAAAAACACCTTTATTTGTGATGAAAGGCTTAAAACAGATTTGTTTTAAAACTCTCTTTGATAACAGTTGAGCAGTATGCAATGGAGCGAGGGAAGGAGTGCATGCGGTCAAACAGGGTGTGGTATGACCGGAGTAAATTGATTTTAAGAAGCCCCAAGAAGCGATAGAAGACAAAAGCACCGGTAAATACCAGCAGAATAGGTATGTGAAGAGAAACAGCAGACATTTACCTTGTCTGTGCGCTGTCGTCGTTCTCCATGAGGGTCGGATGAGGCCTGAAGACTAATTCGATTTCACTAGCACCGTCCATCACAGGGTCGATTGCCACAGTTGTGTTGTTATTGTCCAGTTCTAGCCCCGAATCATCCGATGTTTTGGTCCTCTTATTGCTAGGCCCCGCTTCCTGATTGCTGTGTGTTGAGGCATTGCTACAGTGCGAACTGTCCCCGTTATCTTCTGCTCCGCTGCCGTTCTCAATCTGCTGTTTCTTGCCCCTCTGTAACCTGATCAGAAACAGGTAGAAATAAACACTCATCCACATTCAGAACTCACCCGCTGCACGGGCCCACACCACTTGTGCGACTCCTCCCTCTCCTGGTGCCCGTCACGTGTAAAGCCACAAGGCTGGAATGGTAAGTCACAGCTAAAGCTGCAGTTCTGGCGCGACGCGCGTTTATTTGCATGTAACGGCAACGCGGTAGGACAGGACTCATCGTTGTACAGTTTGTTATCAAAGACATGACAGCCAGAGTTTGGTAAAGCTAAGCTGGAACCTGCTGTCTACATCAGGCTGCCGCAGAAGTTGCAGGGAGCGATACAAAGGTTTCTGTTAGTAGACAAAAAGGATAAAAATCATTTTTGCCAAAGGTTAAAAAGTTGTTTTGGCAGCCTTCAGAGGAGAGAAAAGGAACCTCGGGCCGCACAGGGAGCGAGGACAGGGAGTGTATTTTTAGCGTTAGGGCAAACAAGGTCACAGGTGGACAAATCACGTGATTACGTACCTGTTCATAGCCTGAATCTTTAATCCTTCCTCAATGCTGTGACTTAAAGCTTGCTGGTTGTTGTGTTTGCTGATCCTTGCTAGCACCCTCTCCTGATGAGCTTCGTATTCATCGCGGCTTGGATAAATTTTACTGATGAGAGCATCAAAATTGGGATCTGGTCTCAGTGATCTTTTTGAAACTAGCTTTTTACGACACGTGGGACATTCTTTGTTGCTGGACATGAACGAGAAGGAAGAAAACAATACTAACTCTCCGGCAATACAACAGGCTGCCCTAAGGCTGTAGTTCTTAGTCACAGCACTCACTGCGCCTCAATAGTTACAGTAAATCTGCAATGGGGCTTCTGTCTGCAGACAGACCAGGTAGTTCCCGATATTTAAACAAAAAAACCCCAAGGTGTATCTCCCTGCGTCTTTTTTTGTTGTGTTTTTTAAAGTATATTTAAGCAAACTGTAGGTAGACTGAAGAGTTCAAGAGTTCCGCTCTGCAACCCAGCTCTTCCCTTAAGCCTCTGGCTGGATTTTCACCTAGGGAAAAAAATGCATGTCTAGACAAAACAAAGATTAAGGAACCTATTCTATAGCTCAAGCACTAATTACTGGGAAAACTAAACCAGTCTTGTCCTTCTTACCATTTTCCTCTCATTTAACTATGACATCAGGTTCACACAATTTCTGTCCTGTAAGAGGAAGAGGCCTCAGCAGCTGGAACACCGGTGTCTTTATCCGTAATGGTTTTCTTGTTTCCCTCTAATGGATTTTTGCCAATTACTCAGAATTTACATAGGCACAGCAAATGAAGCGTGACCTCTGAGCACGGGTAATTGCCATTATCAGAAATAGATACATCATTGACTTAATTGCTGGTGGTGACCTCAGAATGCCATTGCTTTGGGGAAAATAGGAACTTGTAACTGAAGAACAGAAGAAAAATTGTTTGTGCTTTAGCGTAGGTTGTTGCAGTAGTGAAGCCTGGAAGTGGGACTGTTGCTGAGAGGCCAGAGAATTTGCAGTTTATTATTAGGAAAAGGAAGAATAAGGGAAAACAAGACTCATTTTTGAAAGTAACGTGGTATATTTTTGTTTTGCTAATATTGGATCTAAAAAGAAAAAAAAAAGAGGGTTTTAACTCCTTGAAACAAAGTCATGGGATGAAACACAAGACTGAAATATGAAATGCGTGCTGCACACTGGGAAACCTGCGGCGCACAGGCACGTAACCGTTCCACATCCACACCCAGGACTTACAGCATTTCCTTGATCACATTTTCATCTAAAGCAAAATCCCTTTTCCCTGTAATAATATTTACATACCCACTCCTGAGGGCTGTAATGATACAGTCAGCACAGAAGCGATGCAAACATTCTTTTGTTGTCATGGTGTTCTTTAGCATATCCAAACAGATGGGACACATCAGCTCACTGTGCAGGCTCCTGGGGGACACCACTATTTCCAAGCCATCAGTGATTGCCTCCTAGCGCAAAATAAAGCACAAGTTTTCGTGGAATTCAGTAACTTCCTCATAGAGGCTGCATGTTTTACTGTTCCCTTCAAGAGAAACAGACTAAAAAGACACAAGACACATACACAGCCACATCACACACACATATATACTGCGAAAGGAAGGAAAAAAGATCAAACATTGGTTTATTTTTCTAATATGATAAGACAGGTTTTGTTTTGGGAAGATTTTTTTAACATCTATCATTTAAAATAGGCAGTTAACGCTCCTGAGGGAAAAAGAACATCTAGCGTGGAGTTCTGAAGAGCGTAACAAGAAGCGCTGCCCCCAGGCCAGCTCCCCGGCACGTATTACCTGAGGCGTTCTTTGCAGTTCGTACAAACTGAGCTCCCAGGTTTTGCTTAGAGGCTGCGTCCCGTTCGTCTGCACGGCTTGTGACATGGCTGGGAAGAGAAAGAGAAACGAGTTGCACACTCATGTACGTCTGGCTACAGAGGCGGCTCCCTCTCCCCAGCAGGCTTCTCTGGGGCGCGCGGAGTCCCCGGGGCCAGGCAGACACAGCCCTGTCCGTGCCGAAAAAGCAGAACTACGGGGGAAACACGTGTTCGTCAGGTACCGGGCTCCACTGTGTTACCCACCGGTAATCCCATGGGCCACTCCAAAGAAGTATGGGAGTCAGTCAGCCACAAACACCTCGCAAAAATCCCTAACGGTTGCTAAACCAAAGCGACGTAGAACTGCTGGCCACACCACCTCGGCTGCGTGCTGCGAAAGCTGCCCACGCCACCCAAGGCGTGTATCTATAACACACCCACGTACAAACGTGCGTACGGGTCAAGATGGGTCTAGTCCCTGCGTGGCAGGCCAACATCACCCACACACACCCGAAGCTGCTAAAGGTGTTCACTGGCGGCGCGCTGGGGGTTGCCAGTCACAAGTCGGAGCCTACTGACAGGCCAAGTAAGACCGCGTCACTGGGTAATTTCAATCCAGAGGTGCAGTTTTTCTGTGCCATCCTGCTGGGCTTCGGTGGAGGTACACCTGATTTGCAATGCCCTGGGGGGGAGGTCAGAAGTTTTGAAGGTTCAGAAACCAAACCCATACACACATTACCAGGGTTTCTCTCATCTGTAGCAGGAGCAGTAGGCAGGCATTCCTGGAAATGGAATAAAATAACGGCACTCAGACTGATACGTTCCACAGCCGGGGCTGCAGGATTTGCTTACAGGCAGAGGCACACATCACCTTTTCATTAAAAAACAACCCATAAATAAAACAAACACGCAAAAAAAAAGACCATGCAGAGAAACCGTAATGCTTTCCCATGAAAATGTTGGGATTATTTGAGATGAGGGAAAAGCACTAGACATAGTCACTGCAGACATGTGAAAGGTAAAAACAACAGAAGAAAATGAAGTTGCTGAACAGAATACTTTCACAGTGGGGGAGAGGGGCCGTCCTCCCTATCGCTCCAAAAGCGCCTGACTTGAAGCTGGAAAACTTACAGAATCACAAAACCTTTAAGGTTGGAAAAGCCCTCTAGGATCATCAAGTCCAACCGCCAACCCAACCCCTCCCATGGCTCCTGCCCCCTGTCCCGCAGTGCCACGGCCACACGCTGTTTGAACCCCCCCAGGGATGGGGACTCCCCCCNGCCTCCTCTTCTCCAGACTGACCCCCCCAGGTCACTCAGCCGCCCCCATCAGACTGGTGCTCCAGCCCCTTCCCCACCCGCTGCCCTTCTCTGGACACGCTCCAGCCCCTCCATGTCCTCCTGGTGCTGAGGGGCCCAGAACTGACCCCAGCCCTCGAGGTGCGGCCCCCCCAGAGCCCAGTGCAGGGGGATGGTCACTGCCCTGCTGGCCACACTGTTCCAGACTGCGTGGTCTGTGTTTAAAAAAAATCAAAGTAACCATATAAGAGGCAATACTGCAGTTACAGACATTTTTAGTTGGTGGAAAAAGCAGAAGTGCCTTCTTCCTTTATTGCTATTTTTTAAATCTAGGTTTGTATTTCCAGACCCTTCAAATCAGCAGCCAAATGCAGATTCTACTGGCACCCACCAGGTATATTATAATCCAGTTTCCAGCTCATCGAGTTCTATGTGAAAAGGGTCAACCTCTCTGGAGAACAAGGTCACTTTCTAAGTTTTAATTAATTGTTGAGGGAAGAGCAAGAGAAGTAATGCAGCAAATATTGTTGTATCTACTTTTACCCAGGCACAGAAATCAGATTTTTCCCACCTTAGGAAAAAAAGGAGCAGCAAAAAAAAGCCTGATGTGAAGCAGCCATCCATGTCTATGGTTATATCTAAAAAGTAACAAGGGTCTGAAGAGGCCCACGTAGTCTGCTTTGTGGGAAGACAGACCATCAACTCCCAACTTTCACTATATAAATATTGTGCCCTAAAGCACAGTTTACTTGGGACAAGAGACACGTTCCCCTGTGTGGGCTGGAGAAGCAAGATGTCCAGCTAGGACCTCACCTCCTCATTGAGAGTGATAAGCCACCAGACGCAGCTGCAGACTGTCAGCTCCCACTCCGGCCCAGCATCGGACGGGCCGGTCAGGATTCCGGGTATTTTATGGAAATTAGTCAGACGTATGACTTTTAACGATGGTATGAAATGACACATCTCAAAGAAGCCATGCTGAAGAGCGTATTAGTGGCAAAGAACGGAAATAATACTTCTCTCTGTTCTGATTTCCACTGCTCTTTAAGGTGACTCCAGACGTACAAATTGAGGATTTCTGTTACGTGTGGCTGCCGGTCGGTTGTTCTGAGGCCCAACGTTATTATTCTGTGTTTGTACCATTCGCACTTTTAAAGCTGACACATTTAATTAACTATCATTTCAACAACTGAGAGAAACTCGTGCAGCTGCTAAGCACTCGCACCCTTCCCAAAACCTGCTGAAGCATACGGTCAGGCTGCAGCCGGTTAACACACTCTGGTCCCAGTAAATCCAGTCTCTCTTAACAGAGACGCCTGCTCCCAGTATTGGGCAGCTCCATCACAGCAAAGAGCTCATCCAAGCGGCTGCACAGTGAAGAGATCAGCGCATGCACAAGCACCACCTTGCCTAAACTTGCACGCTTACACTTAATAACACAGAACGGCAGCTCTCCGGGTGCCGGACCGCCAGCAAACCCATCAATTCAGGGAATAAGTGTATTTACATTATCATTTATATTGCAGCCTTGCCGACACGCCTGAGGCTACACTGGAGAAGACATGGTACAAGTGTCATGATAAATAATTGACCAGCTTTATTCTAAAAGCTTCTAATCTGAGATTGCCAAGGGCTTCATTCTCATCCTAAGGTCTGCAGTGATAGCACTTTCAAATTTGAAGGGGAAAAACACTGGCCTTAAAGCTAGCTGAAAGCTGGAGACCCACGTAGTCTGCTTTGTCACTGGCAAACACCTCCTCTGCCACACACAGAGGTAAAATCTGAGGAACAGTGGAAACATGGTCAATTCAAACATGCTATAAAGCAAAAAAACCAGTAATAAAAAGAAAAAATCACCACCACCACTCACATTACACTGCATGGAGTTTTCATCTGCTTGATGATCAGTAAACAACCCTCCTTAGCTTTTTGCATGTTCCTGTAATTTCCAGATCTATCCAGGGCCCTATGAGTGAGGCTTGACTTCCCTTCCTTACGACACCACTGAACATCAGATCCGATTATGTTTTTTTTCCACACTGCTGAAATCTAATACAGCAACATCAACAGCTGGCACCGGTATCAAAGATCAGACTCCACAATGAGGAGAGGCATTTTGACCTGAAATTGCACTGATCTTCTAACAGCCACCAAGTCTGAGAGCTACCAGTCTCAAAATCAGAGCCAGTAAGCCATCTCTTCAGAGGTTCTCCTCCATGACTGCAGGGAAAACCCCCTGCAGTTGGCTGACTCTCAGGTCAAGCATCACAACCAAGCAGGAAGATATTGTGCCGGCCCCTTGTGCTCAAGTTTAACAGCAAACAGGTAGGCAGATGTGCTGGCGTGCTTTAAGTGAGCGAGCACCCTTTACAGGCAGCCGTCTTCCCAAGCAGCACTGCCTCGTTCATTCTCAGGTGTCATTTGGTCTCCAGCAGACAAAACCCCAATGAGAAAGACCCAACAGGACTGGACTCCACCATTCTCGCTGCTCCTGCTGGCTGTGGACAGACTATCTCCAGATCTCCTTGCCTGGCACAACGGTGAATCTGGTCGAAGGGCCCTTCCTAGGTGTTCTGACAACGCCAAGGCATTCACATCCTCTCACAGTAATACAAAGATTACTCCTCAGTTCAGTTTGCTTTTAGGACAGTCCACTGCTACTAGAGACGAAGCCTTCATCTGCCCAAAGAAACCCTGGATGGCACAGGCCAGACTAGCTGGCCCTTTCTAAAGCTACAAAATTAGGAAAAGTCTTCCATGAGCCAAAGATAGATTTTTCTTTCTCTCTGCTGTTGACACTTTATTCAGAGTGAAAAATCTAAAGCAGAAAGTTTCTAGACAGCAGGAACGAAAGACTTTTTATTAACTACTACTGGCAAGGGGAGAGAAGGTACAGAATAAATATAAAACCCCACATTTACTCTTCAGTCTGGAAAATTGTACCACTGAAATCTCACACTCTCAGTTGGATCTTCACCAGAGTTCACCATTCTTCCGCATCCCTTTTGGCAATTTTATTTTTAAAGTCTTATGTAACAATTTTCATAAGCTCATTTTTCCAACTCAAAATACGAAGCAGATTTCATCACAACTATATCTACTGAAGTTTTCAGCTATTCAACATTTCAGATCTTTTTCGCTTTATAAACAAAGGTGACGGGATCTCTCCTTCACAGTTCACAATCTGGAACAACATGAAGTCAGATACTCCCTTTTTTCAATCATTAAGTTGGTGAAAAACCTTCCAGCACACCATGACTTTATACTTTTAATCACTTTTACCTTTATGACTTGGCTATACCCCCTGGCTATAAAGGAAAGCAGCCAGTCGCACGATAACAGGGCGATAGGAAGGGGAGAAGCCACATTCCTGTAGGCAGATCAAACATCTTTCTCTCGGAGCCACTAACAAGTACTAGTTGTCGTGATTTATGCTACAGCCAGAGGGCCGCTCTTGGCAGTCATTAAAAAAAACATCAACCAACCAACCAATCAACCCCTAACCAATACTGTAAGGACACCTGCAATCCTTCAGGCTGACTCAGTTTTCAAGCACAGTAAAACTCTCAAGCACAAACTTCATAATTACAGAGTACGCGTGTCTGTCACTGCCAAAGCAAGAGCTGACTGATGGAACCAAAAGAATGTATTACAACGCTGAGAACCAGCAACATTATGAATCTCTTCAGGTTTGATTCCTTGTCGCTCTCCAGTTCCAAACAGCACCTGAAGGGAAACAAGCTAACACTCAGTATTTAGTCATAAAACTTGCCTCGTTTCTATAAAAGACACGAGGCAAACTGGAAGATGAAAGAGGGAGATTGCTAAGGATTATCAGAACCCATCAATTTTTATTTCTTTGTACCCAGGGTGTTTCTCAGTTCTCCACATCACCAGAACAATAACACCAGAAGAAAACAAACCCCACCTGTGCTGTTCTTAAGGAGTTTCAGAAAGCTTTCATTGATAACCAAACTTCATCCACAAGTTGAATGGCTCCCTAACTAGAGCTGGGCGCTGAGCCTGCCGGCTGCAGTAAAAAGCGCCGCATCGCTTCGTTTGAAAGACTTGCTAGTTAAGCCTGATTTCCTTGGAAAACAGGGCTTACGCAATCTTGTTCTTTGTGCTCATCCATCTGTAGACTATTTTCCAAAACAAATTTGAAGACAAATGGCTGGGGTTTAAAAACGTAACAACAAAATAAGTCTTGTTCCCAAAGCGCTGGAAAACAGGCAGAGAGTTATAGGAAAAAATAACAGTGTGAAAGACCCCATCAGAAAAGCCCCTCTGATCTCCTGCCCGCTTACTGACCGGGGAATTTATGCTGGAGAGCCTTCCAAGGTGCTTAGAAAAAACTCCGGCAGAGCAACATCCGCACTTGTCACACTCCACATCCACTTTACAAGCTTTTATACTGAAATACGCTTAATTATCTGCTCAAATACAGTCGTGAGTCACAGCAGGTCCAGCATTTGAGTATCCCACTCCTGAACCTGTCCAGTAAAAATAAAATCCAATTGGCAACAAGTACACTTCCGAGCACTGAGCTACACGGCAGCCAAAGGAAGAGCTCGGCAGCAGCGTGTCACTGCTCCTGCTCTTCCCTCCTTCACCTTTTCGGAAGTTTACCACCCTTAGATCCACCAATGCATAATCACTCCTTAGTCTTCTTTCTCAAAATCTGTCATCTGTGAAAATTTAAGATTTCCTTAGCTCTGGCTTGGAACTAACCTTGATGGTGGTCCTGCTTTAACCAGGGAGCGAGAGACGTTCTACTGGATGCCATCAGAGATCCCTCACACCCTGAATTATTCCCCGAAACACTCCGCAGTGCCTATTTCGGCCCGGGCAAAGGCCAGAGAGCATCTGCACACACGGTTGTGTCAGCACACCTTGGGATCAGAGAAAGGGTGGAATGGTACCAGGCAGCTGGAAGAGCAAACCCACAAACCCAGCTCAGGTGCGGCCAGAACCCTGCCAGCTGCTGTTTGACTCAAAACTGTGTACTGATCTCTTGATACTTTCCTGAAAAAACACTTTTGAGGGGGGGAAAAAAAAGCACCAGACTCTTATTAAAGACACACATTTTTTACACAGTGTTAAATCCTTAGAAATCAACTGGGTTTTTTTTCCCAAGTTTTAAAAGGTAAATATTTAGACTTAAAACAGTAAAAGAGTTAGACCTCTATTTGGTATGCCAAGTTCAACAGCACCTTCAACCATTCTGTTTGGGGTTTTTTTTTCCAAAGGATTAGTTCTTTTAAAAACAGGTATCATAGTGCAGTCACTTGGAAGCTTAACAGGATTAGGGTTTTACATGTTACTCTCTAATACTGTAACTAGTATTAGGGACAAACTGCATGTTTTGACAAAGTATTCAATTAAATCATTCATTTCAATTTAAGCATTCTGAATTTTAGGGTTTTTTCTGCTTTTACTTTCTGGCTAAGAGCTTAACTTGGAAAAAAACCAACACAACATTTCAGGATAGACACTATTTGAAGGAATTAATCTTCACTGCAGTTCACTGGCAGCTCGGATTGCTTTACATTTGGTTGTAATCTAGGACACCAGATTACAACCTAGTACTTTTAGTATTCACTCTTTTCTGAAGTTTTTCTCCCCTCTGGATCTCAAAATCCCTGGGAGACAGCCGAATCGGGTTCTGGCCCGGAGCTCATTTTGTTCCAGCTCTGAAATTAACTGCTCGATGATCCTGAACAAGTATGTCACCGCATTTGTCTGTGCCCCCCCTTCCTCTTCTGCTTGTTTACTCACATTGTCACCACTCTTCAAATTGCCTCTCGCTACGTTTATATTGCACTCACCATAATTATATGCTGATCTCAAAAGGGGATAAGCTCGAGAGGGGAATGTCTTACTAAAGTGGTTTTAGTTCATTCAGCTATCAGTCTTTGTCCTCCCAATATCACACTCAGTGTCACAACGGCCCTTACGGGGAAGGTTTTCACTTCTTTGTATTTGCATATTGAATTCAATATTACATTAGCCATGTGTGCAGTCATCTTCTCTTCACACCATCAGGCATGATCTATGCTAACAACAAATTCAAGCACATCAATTCACGTTCAGAGTCGCAACTGAAACACAGCGCCTCTGCAGTGCTCCTCACCTCCGACGTGCAAGGTTCAAGCTGTCAGTCCTGCAGACACCCAAGAGAGAAGGTATGATTTGGTATCCATCGTAATCTCTTACAGTCATTAAAATCCCATTTAAAAATCTTCAGGAGCTTGTGCTGTGATCTCATACCATGAGCCAGACAAAGCAACAATTATATAAACTACTAAAACCAAAATGGGAAAGTATTTACCATGACAAAAGGCATACGGGCAGACAGAATAAATTGGAGGAGTCGAGCAGTATAATTCCTGGGGGAATCTATACCGAAAGCATAAAGCTACAGCAAAAGGATCACTCTAAAAGGTCACGTCAGAGAGGTTGCAGGATCTCCACTCTTGGAGACTGTCACACTTGACAGGAGGTGGTCACAAGCAACCTCATCTAATTGACCCTGCTTTTAGCAGGACCTTGTGCTAGATGTCTCCAGAGGTCTCTGGCAATGCACAGTATCCTAACTATGGCAGTATCTCACTATCAGATAAATTTATACTTAGTTTTGCTCTACAAAAAGTAGAGTACAGCCAAGAAAAGCCAACAGCAGCTAACACTAACCAGCCAATATAACAAGGTGACAGGAACATCCCCCTTACCCACAGAAGAAACATTAGAAGGCTTTTTGGGGACTACTGTGATCACCAGCTTTATGCAAAGTAGAATCCACCGTTTGCTGAGAATACAGTTTCGCTCTCCTGTATGTACTTTTACACTGACCAACAGAAAGGAAAAATGCCTTGGGTTTTGACTGCCTGCTGAAAAGGCAGCCTCTTGCGAGCTGAAGGTACCTGCCCAGATCTAACATTTGTCGCCATTAGACTAGAGCTGCAAATGGTGACGGATTAGTAGTCAATCTGCAAATTCACTCTGCAGTAATGTGAGCTCCTTTGTAAATGCCTACTACGTCTAAAAAGGAGTGGTTAGCAACGCTTACACAAAGCTGGTGCTTAAAATACTTTTGCGCACATTAACTAGAAATCTATCATCTGCAAAGCACAATCAGAGCCAATTAAAAGACTATTAGAGATGCCAAATTAATACAACTATGAAGCTGAAACTTCAAACAGCAATTACATGCTCTGGAAGTCAACTCTGATAACAAATAATGAGTATTTACACCATGCTTTCCACCCTCACAATATATCAGCTTGCAAACCAACACGTCCTTGGACTATATTTGTGTGACAGAAACACTAAATTAAGGAAGAGAAAAAAAAAAAGAGGGAGAAGAGACATAGCTATAGCTTGTTGCTATATGCTGGGTGAAAAGAGATGGAACCAGCACACCAACAGCTCCAGAGGCAACACTGTTGCTGGGAATAAGAAAAGCATCAGATTCTTGTCCTTGAATCCTGACCTGGGCTTGGCCACCTGTGTTTAAAACCATCAGCATCATTACAACCCTAACCACCACCCCAAAATCCTCTCAAATGCCAGCACAGTCCTGCCCCAGTCCCTTCCCACACACCACAGCGAAAGGCACGGTCACCCCCTGCAGTCTCCCAAAGTCCCCAGAGCACTGCAGGAACCTTCCTCTGCTCTTCCATCGCTCTCCAAAGAGCAAACACAGTGTCAAGGCAGAGAGAAACGCCCAGCTACCTCCACTGCCACCCGTACACCCTTCCCTGGACACCCAAATAACGGTACAAAGACCACATCTATGACTGCTCAAAGGCTGGTGTTATACCCCGGACCTTAGCAAAGCTATTAGCCACGAGGCGCTCACATCATTAAGTGTCCTTTCTCCTTTCTTCCCAGGTCCATTTTTAAGGGGTTCTGTATTTCACTCTTAAAAGAGCAAACCTGGAAACCTGGTTTTGAGCTAAACAAAATAAACAGAAACTAAGTCTGAATAAAAATGCATGAAAATAAAGAACGGCTGGGACCATCCTGAGACCACACACTGCCATAAATAATATTGTTTATTAATGCAAGCAATCTGACTGTGCGGGGCACGTTATGGTCGCTGCTTAATGTGATGAAACAACTTACAGCAGGCCTACCTCACACTACTTCAAGCCATTCCAATTTCAGTTACACTTCATGGATAGCGTGATGCACGCTGAGAAACACACACGGCGTGATAACCATCCTGGCAATCCCATTTTCACAACACCTGCATCTGGTTCCTTGCCAGCCTATTTTCCTACTTTATTTACAGAAGTAAATAAATTTACGGAAGTAAATAAAGATATTATCATTCAAATGTTTTCATCAATTACATCAATATACTTCACCATGGCTGAGAAAACAATTTAGCTATAAAAAAAAACAAACAAACAAACAGAAAAGTGGTATTAAAATGAACCCCAAATTGTACTTTCAGATGGGTACATCCGACTCCCACCGAACATTAGATAAACAATCAACTGGCACAATGAAGAAGTTACTAATACAAAAATGATTGGTACGTATGCGAGTGCCAGATGTTCCCCACACTCAAGGTTGTGCCAAGTTTTAGATTTAACATAAAAATCCAGCCTGTTCTGCATTAAAAAAATGACATATTCACCTTTTCTTTATAGGATCGTGTCACCAGAACACGTATGAGTACATTATGAGCATGCATTTCTACAGGCTGCTTGAAAGCTCATCATCTTAAAGACAGTTTGTCAGATTCTCTCATTTGCCACTTAAAACTGAGTTTAGATTTCTCAAAACGTGAAGCTCATTGATATCCATTGTAAAGGCCATCAGAGAAAAATTCATACTTTTTCCTCTTACCCCATTACATCCAATAACAAAAACTTTTCGTCTAGAAGAGAGTTGACTACATGGTAAGTTATTTCGTGACCCTCAACACTGGAAGTACACAAAGATTAGTGAAGCTGTGTTTAATATCAAAGCAAGTATTGTAAGCTCTGCATTTTCAGATGGTCAAACTGAAAAATCCAAAGTTTGTCAGCCTGTGGAGAGCAATTAGCAGAGAGAGACACAACCTCATTTCTGTCCTAGAGCACTAGCAGCCAGGAGAAAAAGGGAAAAACAAAAACCATGAAAAAACTTTATATAATTAATTCAAGACCACAGACTCAAAGATACCTCAAAGCAGGCAATAAAACTGAGGAATGCAGAGAAACCCAAGGCACCGGTGCAGTTTAACAGCATCAACAGTCAGTAATGCGCCAGGCATCTTCCCACTATGACTGTCCCTCTCAATCACACTAGTTCCGAGCTCTTAGTTTTCCTGATAACTCATCCCAAACTCCCATTTCCCCACAACCTGCCCCATAAACTTAATAGGCACTTTTCTTCAACAGAAAAAAAAAAACCAAAAACCAAAAAATCCTTCCCTGAAAACCAAGTAACCCCACCTAATGCTGTGATTATGAAGTGTCCTGCAGGCTCCCGGGCAGATGACATCTGAGAGAGGGGAAAAAAAAGTAATATTGGCATTCCTGAAACGCACTGGCTTGCTAACACATGGTCTTTTACCGTTCCCTCGTGGTATCCACCCTCCTACAGAAAAAGCTTTGAGATCTTCCAGTTAATTGCTATTCAAGATTTACTGGACCCGAAATGAATTGATCCGCGGAGTATGGCAGCATTTCCAACCTGGCCGTCAAGCTGCTCTTCCCGGCCTTCAGAAACATTTGTGCTGTGACCTCATACACACCATCTGCTCTACAGATGTACACCTACGGAAGAATTCAGTGCATCCAACACCAAGAGAAGTGACCGACGAGAGAGATTCCTCCCGTTTTAGATGTCAAGAGCATTAAGAAGAAGAAGGGGAAAAAAAAAAAAAAGGACCAAATAAAGCGTTTGATCATACTCAAGGCTGTTTGATCACAGTGTTTAGAACAGTCACATACTTTTGGGCGAAACTATGTGATTTTGAAGTTGTTGCTTCTCTGTCTATTTACAGCAGGAAAGCATCACAAAGCCTAAGCACTGTATGTCCATGTATATTGCTCTTAATGTAGCCGACACTCAACCTCGAGTTTATTGTAATGAGTTCCGTATCCCCTGCTAGGGGCATCCGTGGCCCTTCCACCCCATTACTGTTGATAACCTCAGTCCTTAGGGTTCAGCTTCTTATTTACAGCTCTGTATTGTACCCTCACGGACATCTCCTGAGCTACAGAAACTGGAATACACAAAATTATCACAACCTTTGCAGAGACCTCTCTCTATATCATGTTAGTTGCCTCCAGGGAGTCCAAAATTCACCCATCCTCCTCTAGTTCTATACTTATAAGTGCTCCAATATACCATCTACCACAACCAGGCTATTCCTAAACTAAAAAGCTTAGGGGGTTGGGGTTTTTTTTATCTCAGAGGATTCAAGTAGAAAACCTTTTGGGTTTTGGTATCAAAAAACAAAAAAAGTAAACATTGCTGACTGCTCTAATGCAACAGGTAGTAAGATTTTTTTAATCATTAAAGCTAAAAAAAAATCCAGGTCCTTAGCCTTTCACATCACCTATATCTTGTCCCAAGTGAGTACTAAAATATGGTACAACAGTAAGACCTTCTGCCAGGAGTGAAAACAAAACTGCTTCAGGAACAGTGCCTTTTCACTCCTCGCGTGGGCCAATAAACCAGACAAGCGCTTGATCTAAAATCTGCCAAAGACCCTCACCAACATTCATATAAAATGGAAAACAGCCATTACCAGACCATAATTTAGCCCTGTGAAGTATTAAGCAGAACTCTGCGGGGGAGTGAGTAGAATTGCCATTTTCTCTGTTATTTGTTAAATTTTATACAAAGTTTCTCATATTATGAAGCATGCTACTGTAGTTCTTAATGAAGTTCTTAAGCTCTTAGAGTTAAATCAACCTTAGACTTCAGAATTAATAGCCAACTGTGAAGGAGAAAAGAAAAATGCCTTTCCAAAATCCTGCCTAAAATGCATTTCAGTGCTCTATCAGATCAGAGTAGGAGAGATAAAGGATTGATAACTTTTGGGAGCAAACAAAAGTAAACCTTCAAGTCCAGAAAAACTGAATCTGTAACAACTAAATACATACAAGCAGGCCAGGAATGATACATGGTGCCTTAGGATGTTTTTAATCAGACTTACTTTTTTATTCCTTTTTAAAATTCGTTCTCTCATAGCATGTTTGTAGCGCACTGGACCTCACAGTCTCTAGTAAAAGACCACATTTACAGGGATGCGACCGGATCGAAATACGATATACCCCGCTGGTGTGGGGCGTACCCCCTTGCCACAGGACTATGCTTCAGACCCACCGCTTTTGGTTTTAGAGTACTTTTTAATAGTGCCTCACGGCACTGCTGGCATGTTTTTGAGGCTACCCAATTTCTTGCCATCTCCCCTGAAATAATAGCTGCCAAAAGTGAGAACTGACCACTGCAGTCACTAAGGTTAAGTTAGATAATTCAATACCCCTGTCGTTAGCCTTTCAGTTTGCCATATATTTTAATAGAAACCCTCTGAACAGACTTGCACTACAATTCAAATAATCTTTCCCATCTCCACAAATGCTGTAACTAGTTCAGTAGCAAAGGTCAGGTCGCTAGAAGACTGGTCTTCTGCTTTCAGTTTTCACATTGGGAAAGTGGAGAAAGGCAGTCCTTGAGGGATGACTGTGCTGGCAGAAATGACTTCTACAGCTACAGTTACACCAGGGGGTAAAAAGCAGCTGTGGGTTTTCCCCCTCCAACAGCTCAACCCACTTCTGGTGGTGATAATGAAACACACTGATTCAATTTCACCTTCAGGACTTTGCAGCTTTAATACAACCCTGTGCTCACCCAGATAAACTCCTGCCAGAGGTATGCGCAGTCAAAGCTTTCACGTTCCTTCCTGACAACTGTGGTGGTGTCTGGCACTGACAACATCCAAACTGGCACTCTCAACTGCAAACATGAGGATCACTTCAATGGGATCTTAATAAACAGGGGCTACAGAACTGATAATCACTTCCGTAATTTGTCAGAGCACTCCTGAGGGCTGTATCTCCTGCTCCCTGTGGTGGCTGGAACAGACCCTCCTGCGCCCGTGGCAGAACAGCTCGCTCCCCATCCAGTCGCCGAGACGGTGCAGAACTGCAGGCACGCTGAAATGACCACGCTAGACCCTGGACGGCAATCTTTAGGAGCCAGCACAGATCTGCCTCCGCTTCCACTGGGAAACCAATGCGGGTTTGTTATTTTTCATTTCACCAGTAGAAAAAAATGAAAGCCTGCTCATTAGCTCCTCGGACTACCGCTTTGTTACGGTGCTACAGGATCCGAGATGCTTCTAAGCAAATTTTAAGAAACATCGTAGAAGCTTAAGCCAAATATACTGTAAATTGGGTGTACTGCTCTCCCCGGGTAACTGGGATCACACCAAGCGAGCCACTTTGTTACCCTCCCCTTCAGCACACCTACTACCCATCACATTATTAATCTAAAGGGCAGTAAGCAGTAGTATCATAACGAGTTTATATTGTGGGAGAAATTCTGAGGGTATCGGATCAAGAAACATGCTTGGGTTTCAGGTTTTCCAGAGCTATGTTAGGTAGCCACAAAACTTTCCCACTCACTTACCAATTATCACAGCGAAGCTAGCCGCAACCAATAGCGATATAATTTTCTTAATGAGAACAAAAGACGGCTCAGTTATTAATGAACAGAAAATAAACTCCCCCGTAACACTTGACAGACAAAAAGAAAGACTCGACTCATCTTGTGTATGATTGACTTAATAGCTACAATAAATACATAGAAACAAAATTGTTAATTTGGCAGCCAGACAGCTTTCCTCTAAAGCTGGGTGACAGCTAGGAACAATTTGTGTTTTAAGGACTCTCTCTCAAATAAAACCGTACATTTTGTAAACACTACTGCAGGAGCAATACTTGCACAGTTTAAACCCAGTAATCATCAGCAATAGTTTCATTTTATCCCCGAGTAGTAAAGAATGGATTAGGCTTTTTAATTAGTTAGCAGAATACTACTGCTAACTCCCAGCTGTTTGCAAGAGAGCTCCACAATCCAGAAGCGGGGGGAAGACAGGGATAATTCCTAAAATATTTCTCCACTGTAACAAGTCTAAACAGCTCCATAATACTGAATGCTGCTCATTCCTCAGAAAATTAAGAATTTAAAGTCAGCTTCAAAGACCAGTTACTTTCACCAACAAGCAGGACCAATTTAGGCTCAACACTATTCCTTCTCCAATCTCTTTTTTCTCTGTTGGCATCATCATTAAACTGCTGATCTATTCAGTAACAACAGGTAAAGGGTATTTAAGCAAGGAAAAAAAAATTGAAGGAATCCCTTTACTCTGATACTTCTTTCATGCATATTCTTCAAAGTGGTGCTTCAGCAACAGTAGATCCAATGCTCCTTTTAAGAAAAATACAAACGAGCAGTTG
Organism: Psophia crepitans; assembly: GCA_013399095.1. Lineage (NCBI taxonomy): Eukaryota > Metazoa > Chordata > Aves > Gruiformes > Psophiidae > Psophia > Psophia crepitans. The sequence goes on from VWZZ01006766.1 coordinate 276,702, forward strand.
CAGACTTACGTCGCATTTTTGAAGCTCCCTCTTACCCATGCCTTTCCCTGCCCCACATTCTTTTTGTTAAGCAAAGAGAAACGTTTAAAGAAGCTGAAGAAATTCATGTATCCCAACATCTATTTAATGTATAAGACTGATGGCTTTCCTATAGGTGCCAACTACATTTTCATTTCATAACATAGCCCTGAAAATGTCAGAATTCGGCTCTAATCACCCACGGTGTCCAACCAACTCTTTATACTCAACATATTACCATGAATCACTCCTAAAAAACAAAGTGTCATTCATAAAGGGAAGCCCATGCGATTTATTACTGGCGCTTGCGTATTACTGAAACTCTTAAGACACGACAGGCAGTGCTTTTCTTGGCAACTGCCATAGGGCTGGTGTTTCAAAGCTGTGATGCCAAAGGTCAACATTTTATCCACCAAAGAAGTTCAATTCCTCCAATGCAAAGTCTAAGGTCTAAAGATGTTCTAAACTTACTTGGGTATCATCACTGAAGCACACCACGACAGCGTCGGATCCAGCCACAAAGCTTGCTGCCCTCACTGCAGCTCACGCTAACATCTGTCCGGTGCAAATTCCTCCCTCTCCAAACAGCTGCCAAAGCTAATCTTTCAAACAAGTATATCTTTTTATGGAAAATATACTGCTTGTTGATAACCGCTGCTTTCAAAGTGAGCGCCTCTACCTTAGCTGACAAGTTGAAAGCCAGCTCTGAGCTTGACATGACGTATAAAAATGTCAAATTATCTCATTACAAAAGTTTTTAATGAAAACACAGATGAATACAAATGAGAGTACCTCTGCAGGGAACTCCTATGACAAATCGAGTCTTTGTCACTGGATGAATGACATATTTGATTAAAGAATTTTCCCCAAGCAAAAATAATTTCACCCGCACACCAGTCACGTGTTTTCAAATGCAAGCGATTTCCTTTAATCCTTAAAAGCCTGTGTGCAATGCATAGTTATTACACAGAGCTACAGCCACTTCCAAACAGGTCTGGGTCATGATTTATCATACTGGAAATCATCTTTCTCTACCTAGCCTGTCCTCTGGATTTCTATGGAATTAGGCACTTGATCCAATTATTTTCCATAGAAGAGGGTCTGAAAAACAAAGAGCTTAACAAAAATCCCAAGAAGAATATTGCTCAGTGTTCGGTTCATACATACACTACGCCATGGGGTGGGTCCAAGGAAGGCTAAGAGCCAGCTACCACAGCCTGCAAAAGTTGGCACGAAACAGGTGCTTAATTTCTATCAGAAGCAGCGAGAGCGAGTGTGAAGGGAGGAAACACATCTACAGCTCCTTTCTCCACCTGATGCCCTGCTGGGAACGGTGACCTTTCCACAAGCGCAGCCTGGTCGTTCCCAGATCAGCGCATCAGCGTCACACCTCGCAAATACTCTTCTGCATGGTGACGCGCAGGGACTTTGAGAAACAAAAGACTGGGAATGCAGAGCAATAAATCATACTGAATCCTGTATATTAAGCAGGGGCAATTTACAAACCCAACAACAACGGCTCGTGACTCCGTTAACGAGCTCTCCCTCCCCGAGTACGGCATCTGGCAATGCCTCGCTCTCCTGGTCGGTGCTACGGTATGCGGCCGTGATACGGAGCTGTGCACGGTACCTCTGCCTGCAGCTTCCAGAGAGCGTGTGTGCACAAACGCACACACACGCACAGACACTCCCGCAGCTCCGGGCTTCGCGGCCCCAGGCCAGGCCCCCGGGACCGGCTCAGGGCTGGCGGAGCGCCCCGCGGCTCTGCGGCAACGCCGAGGGCGCCAGGCGGGGGGAAGCAGAACGGCTCCGGGCACGTCCCGCGGTCCCACCGCCAGCCCCGGCAGTGCCCCCAGCGTGTGGGGCCGGCA
>VWZZ01006766.1:279069-372354 GCA_013399095.1 Psophia crepitans
GGCGGCGGGAGACACACCGCACTCCCTGAGGTAAAGCTGTGGTGGGCGATCGGTGCCTGATTTTCCACTCGGCGCCGCCGAGGAGGGGCGGGGGGCGGCGGGGCTGAGCCTCCCGCAGCCCCGGTGCCGGCCGCGGAGCTGGCGGGGCGGGGTGAGGCGGTGTGGGTACCTCCACGGGCGGGCGGGATGGCGGTGGCCTGGCGGAGGTCTGGCCTGACCCCGAGCAGCCGCTTGCGCTCATGGCCAGGTGCAGCCATGGAGTCCGGTTATTAAACTGTCTTTGGGCAAGAGCGGGTCCGCCAGCCTCAGGCCGCAGTGGGCCAAGTGCATGGCCGTGGCCTCCAGCCGGCCTTGGCTGGGCTTTTCTCCCTGTTCAGTTAAGTTGCCCTCTAAACTCCACAGCTCTTGGCCGCTCTTGCTCTCTGACACCTCTTTGAAGAGAGGAACGTGCCCGCCATTTGCAGGCCGTGAGGTGAAGCTGGTCCCTGGGCAGGATGGAACCGTGGGGCTGGGCAGCGTGGCACCCAGCCCGGCGTAAAGGCACCCTGCCGTCCTCGCGCCCCTAAAAGGAGGGTCAGAAACTGAGGAGAGACTCGCTGCCTCTGTATTTAAGGTACAAAAACGCACATTAGATCTTTTCTAGCGTCTCAAGTCCACTCTGCGGTCGTAATGTGAAATAAGCATTTGTTTTCTAGTGTCTGCGTTTTAATGTTTGTTAAATTAAGATTGTTTTTTATGAGCTTTGGGTCTTCAGTGGTGCCTTTATTGGCCTTGTCGTTAGCTGTTTTATAGGAAAAGCTAAGCAGTACGCTTAGTGTAATTAAGTCTGGTGCGAGTAAAAGTGAACAGAGATCACCTTGTGAGACGTAAATTTGAATTAATACTTCAGTCTCTAATGATGCAGCAACATCATTTAAGATTATTCGATATGGAGTACTTAAAGCAATGAAATTTAAGTTTTCCTAGACTTTTTATAGTTAATATTCTCATAATTTGAATAGTAGCAAAGTCCTGGTTTGGACTTTTTCCCTCTTTGCAAAGCTTCACATATTTTTAAGGAATTCTCGCTTATGTCAGGTTATTCCTGGGCATTCTAAGTAACTACTTTTATGTAGTAGCTTTCACTCCCCCACACTCCTTGTGACCTACACAGCAGCCTATATAATTAAATCCTCACCAGAGCCTGATAAGGTAGTCAGCAATAACATCTCTGTTTTCTAAGTGTGATCAAATGTCTCAGCTAAATCTCAGAGGGAGTCAACTGGGGACAGGATTTAACAGTCCTTTTTTGTTCCTGATTAGGTTGTTTTTTTTTAAAGAATTATTTTTCTTAAGTGGGTTGTGTTGAGCTCTTTAAATGTTAAAGTTCAAAGATGGTGAAAAAAAAAATCAGAAAAAGACATTCTGATAAGTTCTTCTCTTTAGAATGAAACTAGTCAGAATTAACAACTGAAATTTCCCTGATGTTTCAGCTGTTCATCAGTGCCGAGGAGAGGAAGACATTGTCTGTCGAGCTGTTGCTGTGCCAGAAAGTGTCCTTTGGTGCAAATTGCTTCCCTTGTTAATTGTCTGCAGTACTACAGTGAGTGAAGTAGTTCCTGTGTTACTGTACCACTGCTAGTAACATTATTTGGAGACGAAGAAAGCTAAATGAATATTAGATCATCGAACGTTGCAAAAATAAGATTTGCAAAACGAAAGCATGCAGTTGTAAGGAATCTCCAAAGGCAGATGGAGTACAAAGTGAGTTGGAATTATCTGGTAAAGTGCAAAACTATGGAGTGGCATTTAATTAACAAACTCTAAACATTTTAAAGAACATTTTGCTCAAAGGGAGACACAAGGAAATTCAACACAATTAATCAGTTGTGCCAGTGGTGTCCAACTCACCATGTTTATAAGAATTATTATTTGATTTTGGTTCATATTTGCTGTGTTTACCCTTCAACAGCAGCACCATGGATCTTCTCTGCAATGCAGTGCCCTTGCTACTCTGAAGGGTGTAAAAAAAGGCTACTGAATCCTTTTCAAGCGCAGGCTGCCAGTCTGCCAAGATACTAACATGAAGGTTCCCTTTTCAGGGGCAAAGTGTGGTGCAGATGCACAGCTCTGCCCCATGCTAGGTACCCTGCTCGGCGCAGGAGCCAGGACACTACTGCCTCTGTGGTGACAGCCCCGGGGCCAGCATCCTGGGTGGCACAAGAGGGGCACAGCCGGGAGATCAAGGGGCAGATTTCCCTTCTGCTCAGCGCTCTTTAGATCGCATCCAGATATCGTGTCCAGTTTTGGGCTCCTAGTAGGGAGCAGGGTGGGAGATGACAATAAACTGAGACAAGAAAGGTTTGGGCTGAATCTAGGGAAAATCTGTTCCTCACAAGGACGCTCAAGCAGCGGTACAGTTTACCTGGAGAGGTTGTGCCGCCTCCATTCCTAGTCTGACCCCAGACCTGACCTGCTTTGAGCAGGAGGTTGGACAGGGACCTCCTGGGGTCACCTCCAGCCCGAGTTATCCCATCGTCCGCTGATTCTGAAGTCACAGCGCAGACAGGAAAGCCTGGGATATGGAAAATATTGTATTTCAAGCCTTTGCGTTTGTGAGCATTTTTTTGTTCTTAGCAGCTTTGTCTGCAGCAGGTAGGAAAAACCATGCAGCATGATAGCTGAGAAAGCTTTTGTTGGCTCGTGGTTTCCACTGTTCCTGGTGTAATGGAAACATTTCTTCTGCTCCTTGCAGCAGCAAAATAATAGTAAAGAAAATTACTCCAGTCAACTGAGACATGCTGTTTCCATGTCCTCCTTCCAGGTAAAATATTTATTACCTGTTAAAGTGATTGAAGGTCACCCCTTCACTGCCTCTTAGAAACCACTATATAGAGAGAAGAAAAAAGGAAAATAAAGTACTCCCATTTTAAAAGTCTGGGGGCAGGGAACTGTAAATAATACAGAGAAGGTGGGAGGAAATGTCAGTGTCGGTGCTTTCCTCTGCTGTGGTACATACAGTAAAGAAGGATGAGTGTATAAATAAATGATAGCAAGGGAAGAGTAAATGGGCAGTGGATTGGTGAGATGAGTAGGGTAATTGGTGGTTGAGACACTTGTCTACCCAGACATTAGTAAAATACTCAATCCTCTCTCCCATGCTGGCTGCCCCTGTCAAACAGAGCAAGAGAGATTTCTGAGGCATTTGTGCAGGTTACAACGTACGTGCAGCCCAGCCTGCCTTAGGATCGGATCAGATACTAACGAGGCAGGAAGAAAGCGCACTGAGGTTGATATTCTGAACCAATGCTGGCTTAGAATTCATGGTTTTGCTGCACTTAAGATTTAGATTCTTTAAAAATAAAGCAGAGGCAAGCAAGCTGCATGATCTTTAATGAAAAATGTTCAATATTCTGAATGGGGAAGGGGGGAAGTTAAACAAGATTGCTCAGCACAGACTGTATTGTGGCAGGTCACATTCTAGAAGTTCAGAATACAAGAAACCCCTCTGTCTGCTTGCACATGATGCTAGTGTTTATTCCAGCTTCAACACTAAACTAAACTTCAAACCTTAACAAGAAACATTTGCTTGACAATGGTATCTTGAACTGACAGGCGCCGTTGGCACGGATAGGTGGACCAACGTAACACTGCTGCAGGGTGCCCGTAACTGCGATGTGCCTCTTCCTCCTGCTGGGCTGTAACAACCTAGTGAAAATGGCCAGTGGCAATCCAGAGGAAAATCCCTGTGCTGGATCACAAGAGAGTTGCAAAAGGGCATGGTAAAGGCAGCAATTAAGTCCTTCCATCAAGTGATAGTACATTTTCACGGAGGCTTCATGTTTGAAGCAGGGTTCTGTGGCTGTAGCTGGGTTTGCTGGACCTGAAGTAACCCGTGATAGAGGGTACCTCTCACACTGAGGCAGAAGTTATGTCACTTTATTTAGCATTCAAATCGGCATCTTGAAAATAAGTGCAAGGAGTTACTTTGGATATACTTGCTAACAGTGTGGTAGGTTATGCTCAGCAGTAATAAACATCTGGAGACATAGTTTTTCATGGGTAGTGGTGGGTCACGCATTCTGGATGCTTCTTTGTGTTACGTGATGAAGAGAACTCAGTGTGTGTCAGAAACAGTCAGCTCTGCTGTAATCTGTATTAATTTCCTGGACTGATAGGTAACAAAATACACCAGTAATCAATTTTTAGAACTTTGGAAAGACTGTGGCTTTATTTTGTGACTTGTAGACAAAAACAAGTGGGAAAGAAAAAGCCATGGCCTATTAACTGCTCACAGAGGTAACATGAATAAACGGGAATTGTAGTGGAATCCCTGTTACTCAAGGATCAAAATGCACAAATTAGGGATTCTATCAGCTTTATTCTTTTGGAAAAGAAGTTTTGCACAAGATACTACAGAATCTTCAGTATTCAGGCCCCACCATTATTAAGTTCTTCATAAAAGTTGCTGAGAACCAGATGTAGTCAGGATTTGGACAATCAATGCTGGTCCCAGAGGGATCAGAGATGAGAGGGAGTGTAGGACAAAAATTACCTCTACTCTTAGCTGGCAATGTAGTCTAATAGCTTTTAGTTGTATGGACATGAAGCATTTCAGGATAGATACAAGCCAAACAATCATCCCGTCACACCTGGTGAACTACAGTAGTACAGTGGTATCAGTAACTGGTAGTAATTCAGAAATATTTAGTATTTTCTAGACAGTGTTTTCATAACACCATTAAGCTGCGTGGTTCTGAAAGTAATCATATCAGCAAAGTGAAAACAGAGGTCTGAACCAGCCAAGAACTTCAGGAGTAACTGCAAGATAATATTACGTACTTCATAAAATAAAGTTTCAGGCAGTGATAAAAGGATTTTGCCAATTAAAAAAAAGAAAGACAGTTCAAAACAGCAAACCCCCGAATTACAGAAATGGCTATACAAATGGAAAAGTTAGTGCATGAATTTCAGATTCTTACACCTTTCAGAAGGCAAAACCCCAAACTCACTTAGAATGAAAGAAATGTATTTACCAAATCTATAGCCTTAGGATTCGTGCTCTAAAATGCACAGTATTCTCAGAATATTCATACCTTGAATAGACGTGTCTCCTTAGTTTGTGAAATATCTTTAAGGCACATTCAGACATTTGACTGAAGTAACAAAGCTGGATAATTAGAGGCATTATTTGTAAAGACATGCTTAATTTGGGCTTCTGGAGTGGGGTCACATGCACTTAATGACTGGTATTCATTCTGAATTTGGTATTTCAGACCTTTTATTAGCAGGTGTAGAAATGCAGGGAGACAAAGGATACAATTATTTAATCGGGTAATTAGACAGCTTATTAAAAATATTTTCATTTGGTGGGAACTTTATTTAGGCATTTCCTTTATCCCTTTAATGTGGTTAGAGAAGAGAATTAATTCCATTTACCTAAAACATATTCTTTAGCCACAATAAAAACAAAGATAATAATTGTTTCTTCTTGCATGCACTGCCTAAGAAAATCAGAACTGAATAGACAGAAGTGTTTGTCTGCCCAAAGTAGTAACTTTCTGACAGTGTTCACAGCCGTTCAGGTACCCTGACATAGGTGTGACTTACTGTTGCTAGTTTATGTTCTGGTGTAGATCCTTGCACATGAAGCCAGCTGCCTGATCCTACTTTCTTGTCCTCTAAGCTGTACTTTCAGAGTACACTGAACCTTTTGGCTTGAATTTACTAGTGATTTCAGCTTACACACGAAACACCTGTGGTTTTCTTCTACTTGTTGGATGTTGCACGTTATGACCCGTTCCATGTAGCTAATGGATATTTAAAATTCAGACTACAGAAGGTAAATTGTTAAAGGATTCCTATCTGTTCCCAGAAATCCAGGGCTAGGAGACAAAGACAAAAATAGTGGTTGCTCATAAGCCACTAGGAAAGTAAAAAAATGTTGCTCCTCTTGGATGTTAAGTCCAACAGGTCTTCTAACTGAGACTGTTTAGAATAAAACCATGAAAAGAAACTCTATTCTCTGTGTAAGTGCTCTAAGACTTAACACTCCTAGCCTGGGAGTATTCTTTGCTTTCCCACCAAGCATTTTTGTTCCCTTTTGAAGGAGATTAAAGTGTGTGTGTGGCTAGCAAACTGTCACTGACCTCCTGTTCTCTCCTCAAAATGTGCAATAAAGATCTTTAATCCTTTTCTCTCTTCTTGAAGAACAAAGTCCTGCCATCCCATAGCAAGCTTCCTGCTAGTGTCATGGCTCGGGGCCACACCTAGTAGCTTGTGCTAGTGCTTCCAAAGGTGTGAATGAAAAGCAGAGTCCAGAAGAAAAAATTCCAAAGGTGAATGAGAGAAGTGTGTGTTGTCGCCCAAAACCTACTTGTGGTACATGAATGATCATAAGGAGGAAGCAGGAACTCGGAAAGCAGCAGCAGCGTGAGAGTTTCTGAGTGATGGACAGAATAGTAGAAAAAGTCCCCCACAAGAAAGAGAATTGTAGTGGGGATACAGGAGTAGGAGTTTCTGTACTCCCACTCTTTGACAGAATGATTCAGGCCCACTTTTTCCAGTGTGTCAAATTACTATGTCTGAAATCCACAGTGTGGGTTGGCCGCAGAGGAAAGCACACAGCTAAAGTGTTAGTCTGTTGGTGTCGTAAAAGAAGTTTCCCCCAAGATATTTAGGGCAAGTCAGTAGTCATATATCCTGCCAGCTCTGGAGTGTGCCAGAACCTCTTCTTGGGACTTGGATTTCCAAGCAAGTTTGTGTTTTGTGCTGCTGGTAACTTTTCAGAATTTAACCAAAAGCCGTAACTTTGTTTTTTCTAATTGTCTTTACTGTTCTATGCAGGGACTGGTTCAACTAAGCAGTTGTTTCAAAATAATTACAAATGAATCCTTGCAAATCTGCTTTAACGACTTACCATTTCTCTGTTAGATTTGCAAAGGAGTGCTGTAGTGAAACAAGCTCTTCCTGCGGTTACCTTTCTCTGCAAAAGGGGCAGTAAAGAGGACAGAATTCTAGCTAGGTGTCAAGCTGCATCTGTTTTTCCTTTTTTACTACTTCATTTACCTTTTGCATTATAACAAGTGGATTGAGAGGGAAGAGGTAATTTTTAATTAGGTTTTTTACCTTCTTGTTTCCTAAAAATAGTGGAGGAGGTTAGCAGAAGTAATTTGGACAGAAATAGGGACAGGATAAAACCATCTTTACAGCTTTGCGATTCAGCAAACGTACGTGTAACATCCTATCCTCTGCAGTAAGGAAACAAGTGAGATTAACACCTACCATGTGTGGTTTCTCATAGGGGAAATTCTGTACTCAATATTTTGAAATATAGTTATTTAAAAAAACCCCACAACTACAAGCGTTGCAAAGACAAGGTCAAAGGCCTTTGAAGCATGGAAGGTGGGAGCGTTTGGGGGAATAGCCCTACAGACTGAGGCTAATCGATACTAAAGCTGTCTCTTGCACTGGTGAAGGCTTCATTTGCAGTGAAAAAATTGCACTGTGCCCTGCAAAACAAATTTAACAATCGCTGGTCTCATCCTAGAGCTCTTGGCAATATTTTAGGTATGGGATGCGAGACAGCATGGCAGTAAGATTTTAATGGGACAATGTTTGTAGGTAGAAACAGTAGCTGCGTACAATGTCTCCGTGGGGTCTAAACCAGAAGCAACAAAATTCATACTGAGTGTAGATGGAAACACTGAACTTGCCGCTGCATGTCTGTTTATTGTAGGACCTAGCTCGTGGTTGGTTAATACAGCTATTGATCTCAAATTGGGAGCAAGGTACAGCTTTTTCACAACAGCTGCCTGGATGGTATTTAAGCTAACTATCTGGTGCCCTCTCGCGGAGTTTTTCACAGCAGACAATAGTAGAATGAATCATAGAATCATGGAATGTTAAGGATTGAAAGGGACCTCAAAGATCATCTAGTCCCCCCCCCTGCCATGGGCAGGGACACCTCCCACCAACCCAGGGTGCCCAAAGCCCCATCCAACCTGGCCTTGGGCACTGCCAGGGATGTGGCCTGCAAGTCTCTTCATCTGTCTTCCTAGCATCCACAAAGATCTCTTTAAAGGAGGGCACAAATAAGTTTAGTCATGTTTGTAATAGCTGTATGAAACAGATGTAATCAAATATTTTTTTTCCTGCAATTATTAGTTCTTTAAATACAGAACTTGTGCCAGTGAATTGCCCAACCGAGAGCACTTTGGCTGGAGTTATTGAAGGTTTATGCTTGCATTGAAAAGCATGCCAGAAGTAACTAAGTATGAGGAAGCCTTGGCCTGATATGTTTGTCTCTTCAGAGCCATTTAAAAAGTGATGAACAAAAGTGTATTTTTAAATAGGCAGTCAAGGATAAGGACGGCAGCAGGCAACGAAAGAGCTGGCAGGGGGAGGAAATCCTGAAAAAAAATAAAATCAGGATGCAGTTTTATTCATCCTTGGCTTAAGCATCAGTCATAGCAAATGAAGGACTGCTCCTTTCCTCTTTTTATGCTTAATTCAAAAGGATTTCTCACAGCACAGGCTTACCTTGTTTTGTAGCTGGTCAAAGCATGTGGTCCCCATATGACGGTATTGTCAAGTGTGGGCTAGTTTCTGTAAGCAGAGGAACTCAACAGATGATTGTGCCATACTTTTCAGAGGCTGGTTACATTTTGCAAGACTATCCCTGAACTATGTGTTTCCAATATAACTCAGAAAGGTTTTCTTTTAACTCATCTGTTTTTTCCATTATTTGAACTTAAGCAGTGACCGCAAGAAATTGTGAAAAATAGGTGTATGCCAGCTGCGTTCTTATTCCAAGTCAGCATGTGATTCACCAAAGCAATTCTGCCCACTTCTTCATAGCACAGCTCTTTTCTCATAAATGTCCAAAGTTGTTTAACTCAAAGACAGTCCTGCTGCTACAGTCTGGACAGCCCTTGCATTTGGGGCACATAGACCTAAGCTCTATTTTATTTATATTATATTGCACACACTCGCATTTCAGCCCAACATACTAAGTAGGATTTTGCAGTTAGAGAGTTTCTTTGCCAGGAGGCCCAGCCCAATTTCCACTTGTACTACAGACTGCCCATGTGAACCTACGCTCGGAATCAGCTCCCACACCTGACCACAAAGATAGCAATTGCCAGATGATCATCTAACCAGCCTTTTGAATTAACGATCTGTAGTGGACTTTGATAGGAGCTGCGGGCAGGCCTTATGTCAGGATAGAGGTCCAAAGACGAAACAATTTTTCTTTGTCAATTCCACCGCCACTCTTCTTTCAGTATTTTCAGGCAAAGAGATGAGATCTTGGCTGTATGTTTTTACTTGTTTCTAAAGTCTGTGGTTCTGCTGTTTGGAAAATTTGTGCCTTCCAAATGACCGGCAAGAACATGGTTCAGAGAAAAATAGCCTACACCTATTTTCTACAGCCTCATGCAGCTGGTTTGAATTTGCAGTAAGAGGAGAAACGAGACGTGTAATGCAGGTCTATGAACACAGCAGATATGCGTGTCCGTACCTACAGACACACACTGCATGCAGAAGACTTAAACCTCTTAGATTCAGTTAGGTGAGGCATAAGACTCATGAGAAGTGCATAACTATTTGTTATAATGGTTTCCACATCCATGGTAGAGCCGTTTACGAAGCTCACCCTGCTTCTCAGTACAGCCTGATAACGCGAAGTGCTGTGCTGCTGAATGTCTTCATACGGTAAGACAAGAAAGGCAGTTCAGCACTTGTTCTTGCATTGTTCTTTTTTCCTCAGATGAAATCTGTCAGCGTGTGGATTCAGAAGTTAACTACCTGGAAGTGAAATCCCCTAGAACTGCGGTCTATGTTAAAAGTTGTCAGAATTTATTATTATCTTTAGAACAAGCAGTGGAAAGGCTACAACCTATTTAAAGTGAAGAGGGGAAAATGGAACAAGCCAATCTTTACAGACAAAGTAACTGATGAGCATTAATGCACAGTCGTTTTAAACTTCTGGCAGGACATCATTCCCCACAATATTTGCATTGTGTAGTAAAAAAATGGCAGTAATAATGCCTGGTTTAAATTATTCTGTTTCCATTACCCTCTTTATGGTTAGTTGATTGCAAAGATTGACAATGTGCCTCAAGTTCCCTGTCATTATTAATTTATTTTTCTGTATTGATTATGGCAACACATAGGAGCAAGTGTGATCAAGACAGATTATTTAGATGACACAGCGGTGTGGTCTGTTGTGGCAACACATTTACAAAACCATCGAAAATGGTTTCAGAGAGAGCTGACAGATTACTACAATGTTTATCATTGTTACAGTCGCAGTGGGAGTCTGACTTAATCTAATTAACATAACAGTGGGAACACAATGATAGTAAAAATTAGAAGCGCTGAAGAACTCTTCTATTACAGAGCGAGTGTGACTGACTGGAAAAGAAAGGCAGTGCAATGAATGCAGAGCAGGAGGATGGATGCTCAAGGGTGACTAACAGGTCGAAGAAACTTATTTTGGTCCTCATACCATTAAGCTGGGATTTCTTTCCACACAGTGTGCTCTACGCGCCCACTTTAGATATTCTGAATTGGCCTCTCTGTGCTTAGGTGGCTCTGAATTGACTAAGCTAGCAAGGTCGCTTTGGTCCACTGAATCATACCTAAGAGAGGGCTAAAGCTGAAGTTCTAGATTGCTGCCCAGGTCCAACCTTGTAAAAGTCAGCTACAATACAATTTGAAGTTGAGCTTAGAAAGCTGAGGAAGAGAAATCGTGGAAGGTATGATTTGACAGATTTAATCAGAAAAAAACCCCTCTCATGTTACATTCTTAAAAACAGGTCTTCATTAGTTTCGGGTTTGTTGCTTTTTTAAAAAAAAATCTGTTTAAATTACAACTTTGGAATAAAAAAATGAGGGGGAAGGGAGGGAGGGAGGGAGGAAGGAAGGAAGGAAAGAAAGAAGGACGGACAGGAGGAAAGAAATAGAATGTGGTGATTTTCTTCAGGTAGTGATTGTGTAGTATCTACATGATTAAGATGCATAAATCATACCCACTGTCAAAAAGCACATGACTCACTTTGAAAACTATGTTTTCTCAAAGCTCAAAGTTAAAGATTTTGAAACACCTTGAAGTTGGTGGAAGCAGGTGGGAGAAAGGCGACATCTTTTTTTTTTTCCACAGGCTACAAAAAATCAGGTTTTCTGTTAATAATTTAGCAACAATAGAGAACAATTCCTTAAGAAAATTTAAACAAGCCTACATCAAACCCTGGAAACAGTTTGAAGAATACTGTTTGAAAGGAGTTCCAGGCATCACTAGTAATAAACTAAGTGGTAGGGGGAGGAAACTGTCTTTAGACACCAAAACTTTTCCTACCATAAAAGAGTAGGCATTGTTGGAAGCTTTGTTACATTCTCTCGTATTCTTTACAGAACTGCCTACTGTGTTTCAGGAGCAGGTATGCTGAAGTAAATCATACAGCAGACGGTTTCAATTCATGAAACTTCGTGGGTTCCTTTTCCTACTACTTTCAGTGGTTTATTTTGCAGAAGTCCAGTGGGTTGGTGTGCATCAGGAGGAGGAGGAGGGGAGCTAGGACCTAAATCCACAGCGCAAGTATAGAAATAGCTTCGCAGACTTCCAGGCTTAGCATATGTCCTGGTCCTAAGCACTTAACTCCAGCAGGAACAGTTGGAGCCACACTATCTTATTCACCTAGAAGATGTAACTTCGCATCACATCATAGTTTAGTCACACAAATAAAAACTACAGGTACATTTTTAGGAGGTTTCATTCTGTCACTCAGCACTAATCTGGGAAATCCACAGAAAATCTCAGTCTACAGAAGTCAGTGATGCAGAGTTCTTGCACAACAGAACTATAGGGTACGTACCTGTTTCCACAAAGTAGCTGAAAACAAGTTTTTAATGTACTTTCTTATGAAATAATGTATAGTAGTATTGTGTAGCCACTGATCAGAGAATAATCAAACAGGCCACCCTGCAGAAAGATTTTTTGAAGGCACCTAGATAAAGTGAATGGCCAATATCTGAATTTTTACTGCAAACAGGCATCTACATCTCATCCCCAGCCTACAAGTACAAAGCCGCCTAAAATGTGTAGATCCAATACAGTAAGCATTGCAGCAGAACAGCAGCCTAAAGTGAGAGCTTTCTTTGTGTTGTTCTCTAAGACATATTTTCTCTTCTTAGATTCTCACAGTTTTTTGATGATAAACTAGGAAAATATGATAAAGAGAAGTCTGGGAACACTGAGTGGGGATGAGGAAGCAGTGTGAATGACTTGACAGAGTGTAAAAAAGACAACAGAGAGGAAGGAAACAGAAGAGAAAGTGGTTTGGCAATCAGCCCGTGAGAGGAGGATGTAGAACTGTGATGATTAAGTGCTAGTCCCATATTGTTTCTTCTTGTATGAATTCTTAAACTCCTGAGGGTTTGTGCTCCATTCCTTGCCTTCTGTGGGAGTCAGGACCATAGATTTTCATCTCCAGATAAAGAGGAAGGTTCATTCTCTCTCACACCACGGGAAGAGGACCCATACATTTTCTGCCCCAGAACTACTGCTTCAGATTGTTACAATCTCTGCTGGATGACCTGAGAACCTGCCATCAGGAGACAGAGGCCAAGTCACACCTCTGAACTTCCTCTGCTGCAGATATGATGGGCCTTCTGTGCAAAACCCTTAGATTTGGAATGGAGACCCAAAATCTGCCTTTCCTTGCCTCTGCTGAGCGCAGGGACAGTCGCTGCTGCATAGGTATTGCAACCCCACTACAGAGGTGGAGTAGCAAGAAGGCTGAAGGTGGTATGATGGTGGTGAGGATGCAGTGAGGCTCAGATCAGTTTGCTTCAACTTTGGCTGAACTCTGTGAGGGAAAAGGTAGAAGAGGTAGAAAGATTACACCGAGGAGGTAAAGACCCTCATACCCATGCAGTGCATTTTGTGGCAAGGGTAATTATTGTTAATAAACCAGAGAGAACCTGCGGAGAGCTGCACAGTGGTAAGTTGAGGATGCTAGGAGTAATTTTGTTCTACAAGGAAAACTAATTGCCTGGTAAGTCTTCCTGAGTGGCCACAACCTACGTATCTGAAAAAGGGGGAGGTAAGGTTTGCTGGGTACTGGAAGACCTTAGCAGGGGAGGAGTACGTTGTGGGAGATTCTCTGTAACCAGAGCAGCCTACACGAGTAAAGGTGCGGGAGAGGGCGCCAGATAGCAAGGAGTAACTTTTGGTGCGGTAACATTTTCATAAATAGGAAGTGAACAGCTGGTTTAAAGTTTTGGTTGAGGTTATTTTTTGCATAACCTCAGACAGTCCGAGTGGGGAACTGCGCATCCATGATTTCGGTAGCTAGCGCGTTCAACATTCACTGCAACAGTCAGGATATGTGAAGATCAACTGAGAATCTGATTCCTGTCATTCGTGTCAGCAGCTCCAGCTTTTGATCAGTTAGAAGTACAGTCTTTATCACTCCTCTATAATTAGATGTATGAGAGCCAACTGAGTAGGAACTGTATAGCTTCCTTTATTGTGTCACACTAGTACTTCAATTACAGCCATGTGATACCAGTCTCTACAGTGAACTAGTTCCTTGTTAAACTAGAAAATTCACTTACACAGACTCTAAATTGATACAGTTAGCGCTGGCTGTCTGTGCTCCCAGACTATTGAATTAGGCAACGCGCAGCTAGGCTCCAGCTTTGTCTCTTTAGTTTCAGGGCTGTAGCAGTACGAGGCGCCCGCGCTTTGCAGACAGCAGAAACGTTCAGGTAACAGAGCGCTGGAGCACTGTCCAGACAGGATCTACTGACTCCTTTTGCCAGGGCAAATCCAGTATTTATGTGAACTGCACTGAGCAGCAGCTACTAACACCCATCCTATCCTCAAACATAGCGTGCTTCCTAGAAACATCTTCACTCTTGGTGGACTTTCACAGTCCTTCACCTGTTTGCACAGGTTGCCACTCGCTGCAGAACTTTCACTGAGCTATCTTTAAATTCACATAATTCAAACATCACTCCTAGCTCACTGCTTTCACAACCAGCTAAACACAACAGACATAGCAGTCATTTGTGCAACTCCTTCTAGGGATAACTACCATCCATGGTGACCAGAGTTAGTCTGGTACTTCATGTACACAAACGTCAGGTTATTTTTCCTTGTTTTTCAGAGGATTTTCATTTTGCGCAAGGCAAAAGTCTGGAATGGCTCAAGATATCACCGAGCACCCACACAATCTTTTTTTGTCATTTATTGTTTTTCTCCATGGACTAACAATGCAACTGATCCCCTTAGCTGAGAGCCGGCAGTCAAGTGGCTAGCAGCGATAAAGAGAAGGAAGGAGGAGCAAGTGAGAGTTTGACCTCACAACCTTTGTTTAGATCGCCAGTTCTTTTTAGTATTTCCTCTTGTTATTCTTTCAAGTAGTTGGGGAAAGAGAAGGGAACTGTAGCCAAACCATTATGCATGCTTGTTCCATAATCTAAACATTTTTATCATCTCTTTTTTGGGGGGCAGTTGTTTAAATAGCTATAGAAATATACCAGAGAAATGGAGACTGGAGTCTAAAATCTTGCACGATTTTATTCTGGGCAGAGCACCAAGTAACAGGTAATTGTTGGCAGGACTACAAGGTTAGGTTTGCATACTGCTTTCAGTCTGCAGCGGTGATGTGTGTGCACAAAATGAGGGTTGAATACAGGCCTTCAGGCGGTGCCTGGGACCTTCACAGCTCAATTGCACTACGTAGGCAAAGTCCTTGAAAAACATTTTAAAATGGGGCGGGTGGCTGTTGTAGAACGTTAATGCCCTTGATTTCATCCTCCTGCCCACTTCTGCGTTCCTCGGTTCTCCGGTACGTGACAGAGTACTTCAAGACCACCCAGTTCTGTCCAGTGCTTATGCAGGCTGTGCAAAGGAGAGTGAAAGACTCGAACAAAAGCTAGACTTCAGATAGTTCAATTACTAAATATCCAGCATGACATCAGAAATAAAACAAGGCCACTGCTGTTTCTTCTGTTGGTTATTTAGAGAGGTGAGCGCTAATTTGCGTCGCTGAACACATCAAGAGAGAACGTATTAAGGCTAATACAAACAAGTTCCTTCAAGGAGAAATTCTGTCTAGATGTAAGTAAAAAATTTTCACTGCGAGAACAATTAACCATTGGAATAGGCTGCCAGGGAAATGGTAGAATTTCCCTCACTGGAAATATTCAAGTCCTGGCTTGGCTGAGCCCTGGAAAACCTAACTCAATGGCCCTGCCTCCAGCAGAAGGTTGGACCAGATGGTCTCCAGAAGTCCCTTCCAACTTAGATTTTTCTATGATCTATGATAATACATCTAATCATCGTGTTTCAAAGTTGGGATAACAGAAGAATGTTGTTATTTTCTCTCATGTCAGGCAAATGAAGATTCCAGTGCCTACGGAAATACTAACTTTATTATGAAACAGAAAAGGAAGGAAAAGCAATAGTTGCATTTCACTTACAAACATTATTGCAACCAACTGCGGTCAAAACTAATCTGGTAAAGTTGAACTGCATGGATAACCAGGAGAATATAGCTTTCTGCTAAATCTCATCCAAAAACAGTAATGAAATGATCTTTTTTTTCTGCAGAGAGCTGCTTTAGTGCAGTAAATATGCCAGTGTGTTCAATACAGTACAGCAAAACAGCTGGACTTGCAAGGATGGATGTGTATATGAAAGCAGGCAATTTTTTAAATGAGTATTATGCTTTCCTGTAACAGCCAAATAAACCCTGCATTTGAATTGCTTTGAAAAACCCCAGACTCACTAGTGATTTTATAGAATTTATCAATTCTATGTTGTTTGCTATTCTATGAAAATGCTCAATTTAAAGCAAAAGGAGGTATTGAATACTTTCTAACGTCTACAGATTGAGGCTGTATTTTGCACTGCTTCTACAGCAACCCGAGGTGTTTGGTTTTACACAGATTAGTGTTAACCATTTTAAGAGATGTAACAGACACTGCTAGTTGGCCAGGCACTTGTCATGCGTATATGGGTTGCACAACCATAGTACAGGAGTTTTCTCTTTTCTTAAATTATATGTCTGTATTAAATAACATAGAGAAATGTATAATAAAGGAAAGCTAATACAACCCATTTTGTTGCAGACACACATATATAAGTTTCACAAGATACAGCAACTGCTGTAAAGGTGCTAGCTAGAGAGAAACCGAGCCAGGTAACAAGCTAAAAAAGCAGATTACTTGTTACCCACATTAACTAGAAGATCACCACAGTAAGCGTAAGAAAATCAGTGCAGAGGTAATATAGCGGTTAATTACATTTGCTTTCCTAAAGGACAATGAAAAAAATTGTGTCCAGATATTACTACCCAAATGTCTTGGTAATAATTAGTCGCTAAGATTTTTGCTTCCTGCTTCACCGTAAGATACTTGTTGCAATTTATATACCAGTCAGCATTACTGCGGCAGATCCTGCGCCCTTAACAAACACGTCGTGATGCAGCATGTACTGGGATGGGGGAACTGCCCCCTGGACCTGCTGGGGCAGTCATGTAGGTAACGTCCTTCTCTCGTCTGGCCAAATTCTTGTGTGGCTGCAGATGAGCTGGAGAGGAGCAGGAGGCTAACAGGATTACAAGGATCAGCGAGTACCTCACCCGCTGACACGATTAGTATGTTGTGTCCTTTGTTGTGAAGGCTTACTGCTGCGTGGCTTTCCCATGTCAGAAGCCAGGCTTGGATGGACTTACGAGAAAGCATGCACTGAGGATCTAAACGTCACGAACAGAAAAACTCATAAACATTTTGGATCCATTTACTGTAGTTAAAAACCTAAGACCACT
Organism: Psophia crepitans; assembly: GCA_013399095.1. NCBI lineage: Eukaryota > Metazoa > Chordata > Aves > Gruiformes > Psophiidae > Psophia > Psophia crepitans. The sequence continues at coordinate 295,890 of VWZZ01006766.1, forward strand.
AAGGTTTTTATAAAATTATCTAGAAAGAAAACGAAGCAGGCAATCACTTCTGAGTGAGAGGGGAAAAAATCAAAAATACAAACTATTCAGCTCTTCTTTGTCTATTAGCAACGCTTTTGAACTCTTGCAGCCCATTCAGTGTGCAAGATGGTTTAGCACATCCCATTTCAGTCACCACATATGCCTTCTTGGATAGGCTCCCGATGAGAAGCTTCTCCACGGAAAATGGAGACTTGGAATAGGAAGGCTGTGTTTAAACCCTGTGCTTAGTCTTAATGAATATACTCGGAATAAAAAGCAACCAAAACCATCTGTGCCCAGAAGAAGCAAATCCAGATGTCGTGGGGATTTAGTCCTCTCCTTCATTAATCATGTCTGCGGGACCATTCAGCTTCTGCAGCGTATGCCTGCTGTACTTTTGACGGGTAGTTAATAATACATGAACATCAGCTCACCTGGGAAGAAAGTTGCGGTCGCGTCTTTGTTAACCAAATGAAAACAGAATTTCTTACTCCTCTAAGTAGAGTCACACTACAATTTACTTAATTAAGAAGAAAAAATGACAGGTCTGATTTCTAGCTTTTGATGTCTTGCCTCACTAAAGTCTGGTCAAAGACAGTGGGATGCCTTGAGCCCTCCTTTGTTACCTGAGCTGAAAGCCTTTAACGTTAGCTCCTGCAGATCCCACCCCACAAGCACATTTCCACCACTTATGAAGGTTTTTTTTTTGCCTTCCCAAGCAGGTGCAGCCGCCCGTTTGAGGCAGTAAAGAACCCATTGCGTCGCCAATGGACAGGTCTTTATCCTGGATTTTCTGAGACGACAGATTGAGCTGTACCTTCTCGTTTGCTCTTCTGTAGCTGTGGAGCACTAGGCAGTGGAAAGTGCAGTCAGCTGTGGTTTTATTGACTGGTTTCTGTATGCCACCTCTTTTTCAACGGGAGGGAACAAATCAATGCGTCTTGTTTGACAACAAGTAAACTTTTGCTTCAACAATTCGTTTGCAGAGGCGTGTATGTTAGCTGCTTTGACAAGAATGTCCTAACTAATTAAGATACAGCTGAGCAGGAGTGATCACCTCTAGCTGTGTCATTTCACAGATTTCATAACCTTGTGACTAAGCAGAGAAGGAAATGGTGTTTGAATTTACCAAATATGATATCTGTATGTAGTAAACAAGAAAAGTTCAACACATACCATTTAAATTTACATATATACAAACCCCTGTAATTACTTGGCCACTGGGACAGGCAAATGAAGTATGCAACAGCTGGAGGCGATTCTCAGCTCTAGGATTCCTTGATTTATAGGAAATAAAATCAAGAATCCCATCTTAAAAGATTCTGAATTTCACATCCCTATTCAGAGTCTTACTCCGACGTCATGTCCTAACAATCGGTTTCCTCCTTTCTGATTCCCATTCATATTGGGTTTACTTTCTTGTTCTTCTAGATCCAGCATTGCCCCTCCAACCTTCCAAAAGCAGACTCCAGCTTCGAACAGTCGCAAGGCTGACATCGAAAGAATGCGCTTAAACCAGGTTAGGTTCCTGACATGGCAGGTGACGGCCAACAGCAGTGCTGCAGTAAAACCAGGGAGAGAAGGAGAGAAAAAAGTTAAGGTAAGGCAAAGTCTCTTGTTCTTGGAAGGTTACTAGTTTCAGAGGATTTTTCTATTTAAGTACTCGTGGTGTGCAGTGTGTTTTTCCTTCTCCACAGCTGCTGTCTAGAGCTGTACTTGAGTCAATCTGTTTATTTGTAATAAATCAATTTTAGAATCTGTGTTTTAAAAGCAGCCTTGACATCCAAGTTGGTAACATGCCCTAAGTACTAAGAGCTTGTGTATTTTCTTACAGAGAGTGTAACTTGCTCAGAATATGTTTACAAGTTTTTGTGTGTAGTCCGTGTGAACTGAGAACCTAAGACACGCTGAAGAGCCCTTATGGACAGGAGAGGAAAGAACATTCTCTCGCGTGTGTACCATTAGCAGTGTGCCATTCTCCTGATTCCTGAGAAGCAGTTCTATGTAAGCAGCGTCCTGACGTTTCGCTTACCTAGTGTCTGTGAGGCCTAGCTGCTTCAATCCTCAAGAATCTGAGGTGTCAGAAGAAAGACAAGCTCCCAGCCCTCATTTACAGCGTAGTGTTCGTGACCCCCACCTCACTCTTTGACAACTTAAGAAAAAAGATTTTTTTTACCCCCAGTGTTCTACCTTCCCACTAAAAAGTACACACGAGATGTGTGCACACACAAGATGTGTGCTGTTTGGATACGGAGGATGGAAATGCTAGATTTGTAGCAATGCTAGCGTCTGGCCGAGCCTTGCCATGGGCTGGGTGTATATGTATTTACTGAATGTGAGTGGAGATCTACTGAACTCACGTGTCACCATTAATGCATTATGGGAACATTTCATTGCTGAAGAGTTTCAAAAATCTCTCAGATTACAGATCAAATTCAATTCTTGGACAAAATTGACATTTATAAACGATTTGCAACCCAGCAGGGTAAAATGGTGAATGTTATCTGTAATTTGGTATTTTCTGAGCACTGGTATTCAATGAGTATTCAAACAAATGTTGTTTACATGTCGAATGGGAAGAAATGAGTGAGGAAGGCAGGCAGCAAAGCCTACTCCTGCAGCAGGTTGTGCACTCACAGAACTACTGAAACATAAAGATGGAGATGATGATGATGAATGATGAAATTTTACCACCAAGACACCATCTGCTATTGAATATACCCTTGCCTTGCTGTTCCTCCTTCATGAGTAGTTCAGACTGTCATCCATACTTCAGCATTTCGTATACTGTCTCCACATCATGCGTTTCCCTTTCATCTTGATAGAAGAAATATGTTTTTTCAGTCCGAACAGTCATTCACTGGAACAGCCTCCCCAAGGATGTGGTAGAGTCCCCATCACTGGAGGTTTTCAAGACACGACTGGACAGTGCGCTAGATAATCTCTTCTCGGCTCCCTTTCCCACCAAAGGTTGGACCAGATGGTCTTCCGAGGTCCCTTCCAGCCTGGGCTGTTCCAGGACTCTGTGACTAGGAATCCAGTAAAATCCACTCTTCGGTCTGTGGGTTCTCAGTGCTTCTTGCCAGTCTCTCAGAATTAGGGTAGTAGCTAAAACACAACCAACTGTAACTTTTTTAAGGCTATTTTATCAAAATATTAATTTTGGCTCTCCAGCCAGAACAGTTGTGATTCCCTCAGAGTACCTTCCCCAGCTAGATTTTAAGGCCTCCTTCTAACCTTTTGAAAATAACTCATAAGAATAACATTTTTCTTTGTTACTCAGATGGAAGGGGTTCCAAATATATTTCAGCCAACAGCCTGTCCCAAGTAAAGGGCTGCTTTTATCTTGTGACACAGCTTCTCGGTACTGCTTTCTGCGACCTGGTTTTGGCCTTCAGACTATAATTAACAGTTTCGGCCTTCAGACTATAATTTCCTCTAGCAATAGATAATTATTATTTATTCATTATGCTTTTATTAGATTTTCAGCTGTCTGTGTCAACAGCACCTTCTTATCCTGCTTACCGAAGTCAGCAGTCTTAAAATGGCTACTTTCCCTTGGAGGAATCTTAGACGGTAGTTTTGGATAATTACTTTTCTCTCCCAATGGATTTCATACACATTTCACTTAAATGCTGCTGGTTGATAAGAAACCGTGTTTCTGAGGCAGCCGAGAAAGTTGTGGGAGAGTACACGCAGGACAAACCCTGCAGTTCCCGCTGTAGCAAAGGGCGCAGTGAACTGCTGTTACGCAGCGCGCCAAAGCAACTGGTTCCTTGCCATGTCTTATTTACAATTCGATAAGCGTCGGTACGCAAGAGAAGTAGCCGACAACAAGTGGCAAAGATTTTATCAGTCCCTCTGATGACACATCTGCAGTTCGTCAGCCCTGTGGTCACGTTAAGGATGGTGTGTTTGACTAACAACCACTGAAGCTTATTATGATGGTATGCCTGTTTGTGTTGAGAATGGATCTTGTGGTCGAGTCTCTGTCTGTGGCACATCGCTGTTACATTGCAGTTCCTTCCCCAGGGGGATAATAGAGAAGTGACTGTGGGGACAACCTCGTTCTCCTCCCAAAACAGAGGTGGAGGCTGATACAAAATAAGGCAGTGTAGTGGCTGTGCACTGCGCTGTTTGGGTACCAGAGTGAGCTCCTGGTGCGTTTACTGGCTGCCTTGTGGGTCCAGGCCGCGAGTGAAGCTTGGATTCTGGTGATGTAAGAACCCATCTCTTTCCTGATGTCAGGCTGCCACAAGTGAATTCACAGAGGCAGTGGAGACAGATCTTTGTTCCTTTGATGGGGAGGAGATGCTGCTTCTGGTCTTCACTCATGAGGTCACTCATGTGGGATGGAAGAGCTCCATCACGGTGCACTTTTGGGTATAATGCAAAACAGATGTTTAGGGAAGGAACTCTTTGGGAAAGTAAAGGAAAAAAAAATCCTCAAAGATCAGGATTTCATAGGAGAAAAAGTGGGAAAATACTTGTTTTTCCTTGGGTTGTAGTTTTGTTTTGATAGTATCGCTTTACGATTGATAGTGCAGTGCGGGTATGTTGTATCAGTCTAAACTCTAACGTGGCCAATTTCTTTTCTTAGAGGAGGCAATACAGAGATAGGATAATTTATATCTGTTCCTGACTTTGCTCTCATTCCTCATGGCATCTTTTTAAGATGCTTAAGATACAAACTTTGCCATTAAAACAGAGCATTTCCCTATCTTAAAAGGAAAATTATGGTCTTTAATTAGCTAGCATTTGTGAAAGGCTTGGGGATCTTGGGAATCAGGTATTACTAAAGTATAAAATGTTCTAATTAAAAAAACTACTCAGTTCTCATTTTGTTTTTACCCTAGCTGTAATTAGACAGGGAGGTTTCCCATTCAGTATGCACACTGACATCTGTTCTTGGGTATAAAGCTTCTGGGATTCGGCATATTTTCATCTGCTAAATGACGAGACAGAATAGCAATCCAGTTTACAGCTCATGAATTTTCCATAGTTTATCTCTCCAGACTCCTGGAGCTGACTTGCATATTACATGTGACTGTACATTATGAAAAGCTTCTCAAATACAATTGGTAAAAGATATGCTACACTGAGCAGAGCCCAAATTCCTCTCTGAGGGAACGCCTTCAAAATGCACACCAGTAAACAGTATTTCCTCGTCGCTGTCTGCTCGCACAGCGCAAAGATGCACAGCGAGCAAACCAGAGCGTCCACCTTCCCAAGCAAGTGCAAAGCTCTCGAGCAGAACTTAACAGTCAAATATATAGAGTCTGATTCACATTTGACCTCTTGAAGTGTGTTGGTTTAGTGCTACATTCTCAGCTGAGATCCCTATGCGCTTGTGAAACGCTGTTTTAGTGATGCTCTGGATGAACGGGTTTCCTTAGGGGGGTTAAACAATCGCTCCAATACCAATTCACGCTCTCCGGGCACACACTGGTTGCACTGAAGCGTATTGGAGTTGCCTTCAATCAGCTTTCTGCGAGGAAGAGCCTGGTTAGCAGCATACGGAACTTGATATTACATACAGTCTTCAAAATTTCAAATCTGGTCAAGTTTAGTGTTGGTTTAAAAAGTTTTAAGATTCAACCTGAAAATTTTTAACCATCCTGTGGTTGACCAAGTGGCAAAGTGTTAAACGTGCTTAATGCACAGTCCACGTAATCGAAACTTAACTGCGTTAAAGCAATTTCACAGCAAGTGACAGATGTGTACAGGCTCAACGAGAAGTATTTAAGTCTGAAATACACACTTCCAGTCGCTGTGGCTCTCCAGCGTGTCAGCACAATCCATATTCATCGCAACTCATCAACTCCGTACTGAACATATGAGGCACAATAAGGTATGGCATGCTGCCCATTCCCTGAATTAGCATTATAAACCCAACAAAACAGAAGAAAATACCTTAGGAAGTCACATATGGTATAACGCCTGACTGAAATTATTATTCAGAGGCAAGGAAATTGGGATAGCTGTTTGTACTGCCTTACACTGCTGGGCCAAGGATCTGCAACTGGGGCGCTCGCATGTTTTGGGAAGTTGGTTCGATCGCTGGATGATATTTACTGAAGTGACATGCATTTTAGTGCCTGCTTGTGCGGGTTTATTGTTCATCCTGGAACCATGTATCATTAGCACCCTATGTAGGTCACCAGGATTCCCAGTAAGACCCTGACCGGAGCAGGAAGGTATGGCCCATGATGTGAATCCCATGGTGTTTCAATGTGCCTTGTCAAAAGTGACGTCCTATTTGTAGGATGTTTCAGGTGGTTCTTTCTTCTCGAAAAATGTTGGAGAATATTTCTGCTGGCCTTCAACCCTATGACACCTACTACATGTGCAACCAGTGATCTTTAAAGTAGCCTGCATGGAAACTTCAAAGGGTCTGAGTGTGTCCCCATGAGATGGGGGTAACGAGTGACACGTGGGCAAGAGGGGACAGCAGCGCTGTGCATTTTGATGGGCCAAAGAAACTAGATGGGCACCTCCTGCTTGCCTGCAGCTGGACGTGTTCAGAGGTCTGGAGCACCTCTCTTAAGAGGACAGACAGGGAGTTGGGCTTGTTCAGGCTGGAGAAGAGAAGGCTCTGGGGAGACCTAACTGCAACCTATGAATACGTAAAGGAGCGCCAGGAAAGCTGGAGAGGGGCTGGGTACAGGGCAGGGAGGGACAGGACAAGGGGGTGGGTTTGAACTAACAGAGGGGAGCAGGAGCTGAGCTGTGAGGCAGCAATCCTTCCCTGGGAGGGTGCTGAGGCCCTGGCACAGGGTGCCCCGAGAAGCTGTGGCTGCCCCTGGCTCCCTGGCAGTGCCCAAGGCCAGGCTGGATGGGGCTTTGGGCACCCTGGGCTGGTGGGGGGTGTCCCTGCCCATGGCAGGGGGTAAAACTGGATGGGCTGTGAAGTCCCTTCCCACCCAAACCAGTCTGCGGGTCTGTGATCTCCTCCATAAGTCCTGCTGGAGCCCCCCGCAGCTCCTGCACCCCCGGGACTGGCGAGGGCCAAGCACGGGCCCCCCTCCTGGGCAGGGGACGGCCGGAGGCAGAGACGGGCGGGGACAGGGTCCGGCGGCGGGCGGGAGGCGGCGCCTGCGGGAGGAAGCGGGAGCGGGGCCGGGCAGGGCAGGGCAGATCGGCGGTGGTGGCAGCAGCAGCAGCAGCAGCGGCAGCAGCAGCAGCGCTCCGCGGCACCGCTCCCCGGCAGCATGGGCGGCTCTGCTTCCAGCGTGCTGGACGAGAGCAAGTGTGCCTACATCCGAGGTAGGGCTCTGCAGGGGGGCGGCGGAGCGGCCGGCTGCCTCCCGAAACCCTTTCCGAGAGCACTGCATCTGCAGCCGAGCTTTCTGCTGGCAGAGNGGCGGGTTTTTAAACGGCAATGCTTTAAAAATGCTCCGTGAGTGAGTTACAACGTGCCCAAGAGGAGACGGTGAGATGCGCCCTGAAGCTGCCCGTGTGTCAATACACAATTTGTGTGTATTTCTATTAAACCATGAAGGAAAAGAGTGTAATTCTGTATTTTGGGGGGTATTTTTGTTATTTGAGTAGTTAAAAGACGACGTACATCTTGCTCTTGCCTGTCTACCTACACTCCTTTATCGGTAAGGTAGCAGGTGAAGTATTTACAACGCACATTTTAAGGCTGGAGATTTACAAGCGAAGCAGGAGTTTGCATGTGAAAAAGCAGCCCTCTGCCAGTGTGTTATGTGTCAGGCATCTGCAGCCCGCGAGAGCCCTCGCTGCTGCGGACTGGGAGATCAGACTCCGGGCTGGTGATTCAGACCGTAGGGTGACTCCTGGGTGGTGCCTGCAGCCCAGCTTGTCCTTTTATTCTGTTGCTTTGGGATTTTGTTGCTGTGTAGAGGGAGTGCAAATGTTGAACCGCTCCTCTGTTAGGACGCTTTTGAAATCACAGTGGATCTTTCAAAAGATTCCCATAGTGGGAAGGATGTTCAAATATTAAATGGCTTTCACCCAAAAAGCGATTGGCAAAGCTGCAGGCTTCACACGTGGAGGTTCTTCTACAACGTCCCCTCAGTACTGACATTTTGTCCTGCCCCACTGAGGGTGGTTTCGGGTCCCATCAGAGCCACGAGGGTGCGATGCCCATGGATTTCTTTTTTCCTTTACACTCATCCCCGTGCTGCAGCCATGCACTTCCACGGTTCAGCGTTGCAAATTGGCTGGTCCCTGACTGAGTGAGGGCAGTTGTGAGAGTTGGAAAAGATTCATGTCCAATTACTGAAGAAAAAAAAAAAACAACCCAAAAAAGAAAGTAGGAGATTCAGGGAGCTTATTAGCTTCTTCACAGCTGTGCAAAAGGAAATCATGCATCTCTGCCTTGGTCATCATCTAGAATTAGAACAGGGAACTCATGTCAGAGCATTGGGAAATCCGTATCTGTTGAGACACGTGTGAAGCTGGACTGGATGTGTGTATCTGGGACGTCCCTGCAGCTCAGCGGGAGGGTGCCTTTGCCTTGCTGAGAGCTTGTGCAGCTCTTCAGACACGTCTCCAGTGTGCCTGTCACATCTTTGCAGAGGCAAGCGACAATGAAAAATCACTGTGAAAAAAGAAATTTTAAAATTGCGCTTAGCCCCCGGCTCAAGTCTGCTGTTCCTGCTGTGAGGATCCCCCATTCTAAACTTGAAAAATAATGAATGAGCCACTCTGTATGGAGGCTGTCTGTAAATCAGTACTTCCAAGAAGGAAAAGGATTCAGGAAGAGCATCTTAAATTATAATAGAGTGCAGTCCAGCCAGCTGACCAAACCTACTGCTCAAGTTGAGGCCAGAGTCTGCGAGATTCAGACCTTGCTTCTGTGTCTTACGCGTCTCGCTGTGACGTATTTCCAGATCCAGTGCCGCGGTGAGCTCTCCTCGTTTGGAGAGGAAGCAGGCTGAATTGCTAATTCTGTAGATTGAAAAAACAACACATTTTTTAGCTGGCTTTGTAAGGGTTTTACCGGGGGGTTGGGAGTTTTGGTGGGTATTTCCTCCAAAGACGATGCAAGGAGAGTCTTCAGTGAAGAGGGGAGTTACCTGCTTTCCGTCAGTAGGCCTGTCAGTCCGTAGTGCTTGAGGGTCAGCGCTGGTGAGGGAGGCTGTGCGACAGCAGGCTCGAGGGTGCTGCCTCGCACATCTCATTCAGAGACTGCAGTCAGCAACATTCTCCAAACTTTGTGCATTTGGGGGTGCTCGCTCGTAGCAGCCTAACTACCTGCAGACTCAAGACAGGAAATCCTGAATATTACTTCAGAAGAGTTTGGTCTAGATCATCTCTAGTGCTACTCCCAACCAGCCTTTCCGTAAACACATCAACACTTGCAATTTATGCGTCCTGATTTCAGCACTAGATTTTTGCATGTCCTTTAGCATAGTTAGGCAGGGACTCGTTCCCCCTTCTCCTTGCCTTCACAGCAGGAGCCTGCGGTGACTGAACGCTGGCATCCTTCAGTTAGTTCCTGCCACGCTAACCTCAGCCAGCAGCGGAGAAAATTGCTTGGGTGGGACGTCATCTCTGCAGCATGTCAGGCAAGGGGGTGGTTAGCCAGAGTCGCGTGGGGCAGAGATAAACGTGACTACTTGGATGGGGAGCAGGATTGCTGCGTGGTTGTTGTCATCGTGATGTAATTTAATTTCTCGTTGCCGTAATGATAATTTAATTTGTCTGAAGCCGTGTCCCTGTGTTGTGAAGCCTTGTGGTTTATTTAGACAACGTCTGAGCTAAAACACAATATAACGAGTGGAAATGAGGGACCGAGGGCTGAAGGGGTGGATGCAGTTTTTGGCAATAAACCGATACGGTTCCTTCATCCCCAGAGGTGCACACCTACGGGTTTGCTAATTTCCAAAAGTCTGTTTGCTCATGCTGTTTGAGGGATGAGAGGAGACCAAAGCAAGGACACAAATGATATGATATGTAAAATTATGTGAAAATATATGTAAAACCATACATGTAGGTGTCTGTATAAAGCAACGAGAACATGGCCCTCAGCACGGGCACCCCCAGATAGGGCCTGGGAGACACTTTGCTCTGTGCTGTTCCCGCGGGGGAATAAACACGAGCCTCGTCAGACCAGTCGGAGAAATTAATCCCAGCGATCACGAAGGCATCCTACGCGGAGTCCCGGTTACTGGAAGCAAAGGCTGTGTTTTCCACCTAAACCTGCTACAACTTCTGTGCTTCTAAGGAAGAAGCGGTAGCGTTGAACCAGCCAAACTGCAAATTATTGAGAGTTGTGTATGCTTGTACATGTGGCAATATCTTGAGCCGTACCTGAAAGTCAGATAATCCAATTACTGACACAGTAGTGGGCGTTTCCTGCAGCAAATAATGCCAAAGAAGAGAATATATGATGCCAATGTGTAATATTTCAAGTGTCTTCACAGTACGATACACGTGAGGCTGTGTTTGAAATTGCACGGGCAGGGGTCAACCTTGTGAGGTTTGAATCAGGGACAGATACTTCACGAGATGCCTGAAGACTTACTTGAGGATGGCAATGTTGTGCAAATCAGTTCCTAGGGTTTTGCTGGGACTACATGGGAATCAGTCAGGATGCTAGTGAGATAGATGGAGTTTATAAAATGACAGTAATAATTAGGAGGCTGGGAGCTGGTCATGTGAAAAGAGTTTATTAAAAAAATGCATGCTTTTGGTTTGATGAGGCATGGGCTAACCTTGTGATGGGAGGTGTGCGTTGCATGATTTCTGTAATGATATTTAATGAGTGTTACACCCAACAGGGAGCGGTGCAAGGCAGTAGTGGGAAGTTATGGACTCAGGGTGCAATCATGGAATTGGGGTAAAAAGATGAAAGTACCTGTTGAAACAACTTGGTAGTATGCCCTGAGACTGTGTCGGAGGTTTCAGGATTGCTGACAGAAAGTTTTTGCTTTGGGTCTCTAATGTGATAGACAAGAAACAGTCGAGGAAGCAGATCTCACCGTGGGGAGAAGGGAGAAATGGCCCTGAGATTCTTCAGCGATTTTCCGTTTCTGTAATCTCTGCAGCAGCAGTAGTAGGGGACCAAGCTCTGCTCTGTCACGTGTGGTCTGTTGGGACCAGATTATTTTGAATTGGGAGAGGGGGAGAGATGTCAAGCACCCAACACCAGTAATTTCAACAGGTGCCTCTTCAAAAGAAAACGTAAAGCTGTCCAGAGGATCAGGCTTTGTAGTCATTTGCTTTTGATTTGTTCATTTAAATGCAGTTTTTCTTCCTTCCCTTCTTTTTCACCTCTATCCTGGCCCAGGCGGACAGGACAGCCCGGCCGAGGGACGCAGTGACAGTGCTGTGACCCGTGGCACCCAGGGCTGCGCCCCACAGGTTTCCTCATTGTTCAGGGCTTTTTTTCGGAGCAGATCTTTCAGCTGTTCTTCTTCTCGTTTGACAGTGAAAGCTATTACTTAACGTCTGTAAGAAATTTCTTTCTAGTCATTTCTTTTCCCTTTGAATTTCTGTATGGTACCAATTAAGGCAGGGGGTTTTTTTTTGCACAAGGATGAAACACTTCAGATATGTTCCTGCAAGATGCAGCACACTTAGAAAAAGCAGATAGACTCCTCCTGTTCTGTCAAGTTTTAGAGACTGAAGAGGAACCTGGTTCACCCTTTACTTAAAAGACAAGATAAGAAAATCAGTCTCAAGCTTTACAGGAAACCACATGGAACAAATACTGTCGCTTGTGCGGAGATAAATCCCACCGACTCAGCAGCAGATAACCCAAGTGCCAGATACAGCTCAGGAGTGAAATCTTTGCCAGCCACCAGCCAGCGTGCATATAGCCACGAGCAGGGATGCTGGAGGATGGAAGAATAACTTGGAATTAATTGTGGAAAAGTCAGCCTTTTCTGGACAGGCTCTCAGACTGGATGTTGGATTTTCTGCTTTAAACTGTCGTGTAGTCCTTCTGGTTTCAATTTGGTGTACGGCTGCAAGTGTAACGGAGTTTTGTAAAAAATCTGGCTGCACTCACTGCCTTTTCTCTCAGCCTGTTAGAAGCCATGTCTTGCCATGTTTTGGAAATCCTCTCTCGTTTTCTGCGGGTGAGCGTGGCTGTAGCATCATACCGAGCAGGAGTGTGGTGTCTCGCTGGACTTAGCAGCATCTACTTCGTAGCTGTTAGAGGGTGCTTTTCATTTTCATGGCCTGAGGTTTAACGGTAAAAGCTGATATGATTTTTCTGTGATTCCTAAAATCTAAGGAAGAGGCAGAGTAATACTTTCTTCTGCAAGCACATTTCGAATCTAAATTTTGTGATTGTGGGTTAGCACTTAGCAGGTACTATCTAGTCCAATCCAAACAGGCATAAATACACATGGAATGAAAAAATGAAGTGGAATGGCTAGGAATTCAAATTTCAATATGGATTCGAGTTTCTGTTCTTCATTATACTCACCTTCCCAAGTGTCCAAGTTCTTGAAGACCTTAAAAAAGGAGATTTTGCAGAAAAATCCTTTTGGCTTTACTTGCTTTCTGGGAAGTGTTACTCCTCGGAGAGGTTGTTGCTGTTGGAGCCAGTGGCAGATTTTCATCCCGTAGTTTTAATGAATAGTGCATGTCTGTGTTGGAAGGGAGAAGCAGCTTCTCTGTGGTTCTTGCATTCTTCAATTCAGGGAGCCAGGCACTTTATCTTAGCTTTAGACTGAGTGCAAACAAAAGTTGGGAAAGGTATTTGCCACCCAGCTTGAACAGAATTTACTGTACTTGGTGACTTCCAGGTTTCAGCTTTGGGAGATTAAGGCGGGAGATACTTTCTCTATTCCGTTTCCATTGCTCATATAGTCCCATGTATTAAGTTCTTTCAAATGTACCGTGAGCAATTTTGTACAGTCATGTTGTCTTGCAACGGGCATGGTCAAGAATTTCCCTAATCAAAGTGGGAGGTAAGAGTTTGTTCTTCAGTTTGTCAATAAAAAGATTGTGATCACATCCCGTTTACTTTCTGTAAACCTCATGCTTGAGGTTTTCATAACCCCAGAAATCTCAGTTATTCGTTTTGCGGCACAGCATCTTTTCCTGCCAAAGCAGCTGGGAAGCCAGGTTAGGCTCCTTGGCCGTTCAGCAGGATCGTCTCAAGCTCCCTTACACCAAGGCAAACCGTCTTGCTTGCACAAGACCTGACCTGAAAGATGATGTGCTATGTAACACTTGCTACAGAGCCTGGGTTTAAAGCTGAAAGGTGGTTTCTTTCTGGGAAAGAAGATCTTTTCTGGGTAGTATGACTGAAGGGAAACCACCGGGTGATAGGGGACGGTGTGTGGCATTTTTGACACTTTTCTGCTGTCTGTGTAGAACAAGCAACATACAATGTTGAATGAAGCACAGGTAGCAACAGAAAGAGCTGCTTCTCAATAGAAGTGAGAAATACACTCACATTTGCCAAAAAACCTGTAATTGAGAGACACACGGTAAGCGTGGAGTCTGGAGCTCTGTTGTACTTGATATTTTCCAAAATCTTGAAGATTGGAGGTTCTTTAATTAGTGCAGCTTGGCCACGAATTGTAAGCTAATCTTGCATTCTGATAGAAATTTTATTGATCTTAAAGGGAGAAGCAGCAAGCTCTGAGATGATTAAAGCAAGCTTTGTTGTTGATGCCTTTGGGCAGTAGCAGCTGAGAAGCCAGTGTCTGGATGGGGAAGGACGATATTCGTAAGCAATGTGGTCATGGCTGCTTTTAAAGTACAGCAGCGTCTCTCTCTACAGCTTTTCCCTTTGTGTATAATAAACATGCTGTTCTCTTCGCACTTAAAGAACAATTAAAAGTGGCTTCCCGTTTTTGAACATGCATGCAAGCATTTTAGTCGCTTTTGCAGTTAAAGGACAGTGATGAAATCAGACCAACTCTTACATAAAAGCAAGATTAAAGCTTGTGGAAATGGCTCAAACTTGTGTGAAGAAAGGGTTCGCCTGTTTGGGTTTTCTAAAGACCTTATCTTGGTTTTTTTTTTAATTAGTCTTACATATAAAAAATGTTTGGTGCTGATTCTGTATTAATGCTTAACTTGATATGCATAAATGAAGATTTTGGTGAATTAGTTTCTCTAGGTATTTAATTCATTGTTAATTTTTGAAATGATAGGCCTTTAATCTTCATGCTTCTGTGATAAAATATTAGTTACTACCTCAGACACAAGCAGTTTCTCTTAGACTTCGGATAGTACTTACACTTCAAGGCTACATTTTAGGCCATTGTAGTGCTACCAAGGGTTTTATTTAGTTATTGCATCTTTTTTTTAAAACCAGGTAGTTGTTGTAGCTAGCAATATCAGGAAGTGGAAAACAAAAGCGAGACTGACTCTGGGGTTCCTCTGGTTGGATAATTAAAATGTTAAAAACAGTATAGTTTTCAAAAATATGTGGATTGTTTTTGTATGGGTGAAATTCTTCTAGGAAGTAGGTGAAATAAGGAATAGAGTAGTTAATTTATTTTCTAAATAAATTTTCTAATCCACAAATAGTTATTAAAAATAACTTTTTGAGGTTGCTTGTGATGATCTTGATTCTGAGCCTGGTTTTGTGCCTTGCCCTGAGCAGCGTGGTTCCTACGGAGTGTGCAGGTGCCGCGGAGGCTTTCCTTGTGGATGACACGTTCAGTGTTTTGTGCAGTCCCTGTTCGGTGCCGGACCAGCCAAGTGTCTCTCAGGTAGTTTTCTGCTGAACATGTGCAGGGTCCGATGGGAATAGGGGGAGGCGCCGCGTCAGCCGTTAAGAGCGTGAACCGTGCTGGTCGGTAGGTGTTTGCCGCTGGCTGTTGCAGGTGCGTGGTCACGCTCCGGGATCTCAGAGGGTGCTGGGCCAAGCGTTTCGGTCAGAGCAGCGTGTACTCCTACGGGACTGCCTCACACCGTGGCTGGCACCGTGCTGCTCAGTGGGCTGCGGTGGCTGCAGCGATGGGGGGCAGCAGTGCAGTAACTCCAGGGTGGAAAATAGCAGCAGAGATTTCTGGCTCGCTACGTGCTTTACATATCTTCTCAGGAGCGAGCCATGGTCTGTCCTTCAGAATAAATTCTGCTTTTGGGATTTATATAAAGTGAGCATGTCAGCTGATCTTCAGGTTGTTTTTTAACATGTCATTTCTTCAACTGTGAACGTGGTGCATCCTCCCCGTTACAGTTTCTGGCCAGGCAGCCTGCCGAGAAAAGCCACCCACATCAGTGCCTGGCTCGGGTTTGGACTCACCGCTGATACCACCAGCAGCGACGGTGCCTTTTCAAATGAGAGTGGACTTGTAAGGAGATCATTGGTAGTGGTGTAAAACAATCAGTTCGTAGCTCCCCAGAAACGCTGCTGTTTTTTCCAGGTTCGTTCTGTGTTGTGCTTCTGAGGTCAACGCGTGTTCTGACCGTGGCTCTCACACATTGCCACGGGCAGTTTGAGAAAAGGTCATCTGTGCCTGAACTGCGTGGTAGTTGTTGTGTGGGGGACTTGCTGGTCTCACAAAGAGCGTTCGTGATACAAACAGCGTAAGGCAGTCCTTGTCCCGAGGTGTTTAAGCAGGCAGAACACACAAAGCTGAAGCCAGAGCCCAGGGGAAGGGAGCAGGGAGTGCCGGGACGGGGGGGAGCAGCCTGTGCCGATCCCCTGTGCCGGGTCAGGCCTCTGCGCCGGTTCCAGCGGCACCGTGCTGACGTGTCCCCGCCAGGCAGAGTTAGCGGCTGCGGTACGTGCTAGGGACCAGCTGGACCTTAAAGCACTCGTGATCACTAAATCACTTCCACAGCCAACCTTAGGAAAAAATGTCTACGCTTCTTTCTATTATAAAAACATCTGGGATATCCCGCGAAGATTTATGTTCCCCAGGTCAAGGTAGCTGCAGGTTTTGCAGAGCTGGAACGCCAGCTCTGGTCATGCATACTGTTTCTAAAGACCCCCTGCTCGCTGCCTGGGATGGCGCAGTCGCTGGAGTAATGCCTTCCTGGATTTACTACTGGTTTTTAGTTCTGTTTGCTTGAGATCCCAGCTAAAAAAAAATGCCCTCATGTGCTGTGTCTGGAAACTTGCTGCCTGCCAAGGAGCCAAGGAGCTTTTCCTCACTGTGTTCAGAGATGTACAGGCATCATTGCTTCAAAGTTACAAAAGATGCCGCCGCCATCCTGGCACACCGCATCCAGCTCACTCATCCCTGTCCCTTTAGGCAGCACTCTTCCACAGCCCCTCTCATCTGTTATCTTTGAAAGCAATTTTTAAAGCTTTACGTGTTGTTTCTTTCCTGTGCATGAAACCACAGTTGCTATTTGAGCTGTGATTCTCTGCAGAGCTTTGTCGCGATGTTTATGACCTGATTCTTGAAGGGGATGTTAAATATCTTACATGAATGTTGTCCAAAGACTGATCTGCTTTTATTGAATGTGATACAGTGGATCCTTGCATATTCACCCCCCTGCCATGGACAGGGACACCCCTCACACAGAAGGAAAGGCAAGCTTTCGTCGTCACCAGGCAAAGATTTAGTGGCAGGGTCTGTGCAAAGGAGAAATAATAGGCTTTTTTGCTCTAGGGGTATTCTGTAAAGCAGTATCATTGTCTGTAACGTAGGCTGCCAGACACTTTCCACTGTTTTCAGTTGCAAGTGAGGCTTTGCCAGTCTTCAGCTGTTCAGACTGAAGTTTCCACGCTGAGCGTCTGCCTCAAACTGCGTTTTTGAGAAAACTGCAGCTAAAATGGATGAGCTGCTTTTTGTGTGTGTGTGTGAGAATTAGGCTGAAGAAAAGGTGTTTTTCCTCTCTTTGGCTGTTCTGTTGAACAGCTCAGGCATGTCCTGCAAGAGGAGGGAAAGGGTTGGGGGCCATAGAGCTGGAGTAAGGGAAACCAGAGGCAAGTGGGAAGGGTTTCTAACTGCTGCCAGTGTTTACCTGCTGAACTAAACCCTGTTGTTTCCACATTTTCCCTCTGTGCGGTCTGGCAAATAGATGTGAAACTCAAAGCTACCAGCTGCTGTTCATGCCTGTAGACAAAGGCAATGCCACAAAGCCAACGCAACTTTCTACCGTAAGCTTGCTGTGTTAGCTGGAAAGGTCCATGAATCTGAAGCCCTGAACTCACCACTGATGCTTGAAGGAGACCAGGATGCAAAAGCAGCCTTTTGGTGTATTTTTCTATTGGCTTCATTCAATAGGAAGCCCCAGATTTGTTGTTTGGGTTCTTTTTTTTTCCTTCTGAGATTTTCCTGTACACCTGCCAAGCTACAAAGCACAGTGCAGACATCAATCAGCTGATCTTCCTGCTGAGATGCTGTGATAGGTGGTGGTATTTTATTTCGTATATGACGAGTTACGGCTATTAATTTGGGGGCTGACGGACATAGTGCTTAATTTTTCAGGGAAATGGCCATTTAAATGCTCTCCCCAGATTTCCAGCCAGGCTCTGGCTGTGTTCTGTTGTGACTGTGAGCGCTCAGCACTTCTGCAAATCAGAAAAAGAAGGCGGCAAGGGCCACCTGAGCTGCTGCCATAAGGGACATATGTTTTGTCCAGCGTTACATGTTGTAGCAGACACAGAGACAGAATCTAGTTCTTCAGGGTGGCATTTATTTGCCTTAAATATAAATCAAGTCCCTGCTATTTCCAGCTAACCACACCACAAACTTTCAGAACTCCATAATAAATGGGACAGGTACCATACTGGGTTGATTAGAAGACAATATTTTTAGATGTGATTGTAAAGAAAAGTAGCTTTAACCACTGTTGCTTGTGCTCCGTTGATCTTTGCTCTCAGCCCAGTAAGCAGCTGCAAAACTACTGACACAAGGAGCGGTTGAGACTAAGTGTCTAGATATCAGGGTTGCATTTGATGTGTCTGCAAAGAGGAGCCCCCAAATCATCCAGATTGTCAGCTAATCTAAGGTGTTGGTGAGTTTTATGGTGCTTTTGGAGGAGAAAAGATGACAGAATTGTAGGATCATCTAGTTCCACCCCCCTGCCATGGACAGGGACACCCCCCACCAGCCCAGGGTGCCCAAAGCCCCATCCAGCCTGGCCTTGGACACTACCAGGGAGCCAGGGGCAGCCACAGCTTCTAGTGATAGGTGGGTGGACCTCTGCCTGGTGTAGCTTCCTATACCTTGTGCAGGAGGCTTGCTAGATGGGAGCCAAAGGTAGTTCCATCATCTTTTGGTTTTAAAAAAGGATAAACAGTCAGAAATCCCATGAAGCAAACCTAGATGTGTTGCACAGGAGGATTTAATCCAGGGAAATCAACTCAGTTAATCCAAGCGTGCGCTCTGTGAAGGAGGGACATATGTTCATTTGAATACAGAGCATAATAAATCATCTGTTCACCTCAAAAATCTGAGATTTTCTATCCAACGCAGGATGGCAAGCCATGTTAGCCTCCTTGCCCGTTTATTCAGCTTGCGGTATAAATCAAACATTTGAACTATCGAAGCAAAGCAAATCGCGTGCTGAGTAGAAAATAATGTTAATAGCTGTTTCCATTGGCCCGTTGATCAAAAACAAACTTAAGGAATGGGGAAGGATGTCGGTGTCCATGCAGACTGATGCAGGATTTGAGCACCTCTCTCTTTGGATGTCAAAATCAAGGCAACTTGAAAATGTGAATCCTAATTTAACCTTACTCCTAGATGCTTCATGATACTTCACTAGCCTGCTCCACTGGCCACACTGCATTTTTTGGGCCAGGATTAGGGTTCGTCTCCTGTTTCTCTCATTCTTTTTGCGATAAGTATTTTAATTACGTGGCGGATGCTTTCCTTAGGGAATGGCTGCAGCGTGCTTGCTTGGTTTCATGGTATGTAGTGGCTGTGCTGCTGAAGGGACCGTGGGTATTTCATTAGCACAGCAGTTCCTTTGCTAGCTCAGTTATCCTCCTGAGTTTCCTCAGAAGCTGCAGAAGAAAGGCCTCCATGTTATTGTATGTAGCTCACCATTCTCTACCAGAGCTTCAGTCCCTTTCTTCTGCTCTTGAATTTCAACGGCTTTTTAGCTGAGAGCAGGAGAGCAAGCTGCTTTCAAACGATGTCCCACCAAACCCAAGGGAAGCAGTGGGAAGGAAGAGTGCCCAGAACAAAACTGAGGCTGTATTTGCTGTGAAACACACCTGGGATCTGTGACACAAGAAACTTCTCCAAGTAGAAGGCTTTGGAGATGATTGAGCATTTGGGACTTGATGTGTTTGTGATAATCCCACGGGAGCTGTGGTCAAGCAGCGGTGCCAAATCATAAACCGAAGCAGCCCAGTGAGAAGCAGCACTGGGATCTGTTGAAGGAAGAAGTTGAGTTTGAAGTGAATGAAGAAGGCCGGCCCCCGTCTGAATTTATCACCAACTTCTCTTACTCATGGAAAAAGCCATGAAGCTGCTGGGCACATCTCGTACCAGAATGGGGATGTCTAAAACTGATGCCATGTGGAGATACAAAGGAGTTACCAATGTAAACAAAGATACAAAACCAATGTGTTGGTAAAAGAATCAAACACTACATGGTAATTTTGAGGAAGAGCTTGTGGTTTGTTAGTTAGAATCTTGCTACATGGTTTTTCCGTAGCATGCCTTAAATATTTAGGTAGGAGGAAGTGCGGTCAACTGAAAAGCTGCTGTGCTCTTTCTGTAACACTTGACACTGGCAGGTGTTAGTTTTGTCAATGTAAACCAACATCAGACTTGCCTTGGAGTGTCAGAGACAGCCAGGTCTCAGGGTGTCGGGGCTGTGCGGTGTAGATGAACGCTGGCTGCGGTTTTATTGTTACTGCTGCAAAAGAGCAATTTTTACAAGTAAAATCCAGCCCCTCTGCTCACGGAGGTGTCCAGATTTTCTTCTGTTGCTGGAAGGGCTATGCAATTTTCTGGGAGAGTGAACCAAAAATAAATTTAAAGCTGAATTTGAAGATGCTGTACAAACCGTCAGGTTGAGTTTCTGTGGCCAGTACACATCCTAGCGCGGGCTGAACCGGTGCCAGAGCTGTGAGTGTGCGCAGCCTGGGGAGGATGTGAAAGCCGTATTTCAGATGGGGCCCATCTCTCTATTCATAGTTTTAACTTCTTTTGGATGATGGGAATGGAGACATCTGTAAAAAGTAATAAGTCCCTTTTCCTTCCAGAATAAGGCTATGAGTTTTCCAGCTGTTGGCTAAGACAGGTCTTCCTGTTGAAATAGCTTTTGTCTGATGTAAGTCGAAAACAATATGGTTATGGTAACTGAAAATATTTCTTTGTCAATTCAGTCCCCTGTTAGTTTGAGTTGTAAATCCAAGTATTTGTATTCATTGTTGCTTCTCATAGCAGCTGTTAGATTTTTAAAACCTTATGGAGTCTTCCGGTGAAGTGCATGCTGCTGATAAAATGCAGTACTGCTTATATTCTGTATTTTCTTTACCATGTTGTGTGGCTGATTTTCTTTTCTCTTCATAGTGGATTCTCACGATTACAGAACAGGCTCTTGCTTTCCTTCAGAAGTCCTGTTGTCTTGAATAATGCAGAACCAAGCCCATGACATTGATTCATGTGGTTCTTGGTTGCAACCACAATAATATGGACTGCGCCATGTATTTGTCAGCTGACGCCATTCTATATTCATAAAACATGCCTTGGGATCTTTTTTTAGATCTCCAGAGTTTAAAGATTAGCTTATTAGGCATCTCTCTGATGTGTAATTATTCTGGGCTGAATAATACGTTAACCAGGAAGATATGCAATTTATATACAGTAGACAAGCAAAGAAGAATGTTTAAAAAACCCACAGTTTTCCAGAGCAGTTTTGCAAAAAAGGTAGTTCTAATGCACTTAAAAGACTTATTTTTATTTAAATACCTTAAATAAAATAAGTGTGCTGGCTAGTGAAGCAGTTTTACTTTTGTAGCTTATGTGCTTCTTTAATTCTATGTTTTCTTTCAATTTTAAGATACAGTATTTTATCAGAGGAACTCAAGGAAATTCCGAGCTTAAAAAAACGGTTAGGGTATCTGCTCAGTCTTATGTCCTCTGACTTTCTTCACACCGCTCTGTACTAGTCATTCATGAATGAGATAAGATCTGATGCTTCAGGTTTTTTGTCACAGCAGGTTCTTCTGAAGCACACTGAGCAGTTATTTTTAATACACCCAAGCAAAAAATGTAATTTTTAAAACTTCAGTTGACATTTCGACTTTCAGCTTGGCGTCAGAGGTGCTGAACACCCACCTGATGCTGGTGGTTGGTATCCAGCAGTTTGGAAACACAAGTTTCTCCACTCTGGTGGCAGCCAAAGTCATTTTTGGCACTTCTAAAAGTGACATAATTACAATACAAGGACCTGACCTCGATACTGATTCAAAAGAGGCTGTAGGAAGACTATCATCTCCTAGACTGTAGGTTTTTGTGGCTGTTAGCTAAGGCACACCTTCTCAGAGGGACGTGCCCACAAGCAAAACTGGGAACAATTACGTTAAATCTGATGCCTGTGTTTTGTTGTACTGACCTCTGAATTTCTGGGATGTGCGAAGAAATAGTCGTGACTCAATTTAAACCCAAACTTTTGGAGCCCGAAGGTTCAAACTAACAGGCTCATTTTCAAAGGTTTGGTGTGTCTTTGCTAGTCAAGCCCGGTGTAAAGCGGAGACCATGAGATGCACTTTTTCAGCACCGTCTCTCATAGTGACCGTGGTTTTGCATTGGAAATTACAAAGAATCCATGAATCATATTGGCGGTTTTTGTGAATACAGTTTTCCGAAATTCCTGGCCTGTTCTTACTCAATCATCCTTTTCACTGATCTGCTTTTTAGTTAACCAAGAGCCTGCCTGTTTGTATGAAGCTACTGGTTTTATGCAAAACCTATGGTGAAACTGTTGGTGAAATAATTGCTCGGCGATGCTCGGAAGGGTAAACGGCGAAGAAGTAATGTCTCAGGGTACCAAGAAGCTTTGCTACTGCATGAGTATCACACAGCCTGCGCAGCGTCTCATCAGAAGAGATGATTACATGGTATAGCAGAGAAAGGAAGGGGTCTTCACGAGTAGTGGTAAAGGATAGAGCAGTCTCTGAAAGGGTGTTGTGGATTCTAGAGCTCTTGGGGGTGTTTTGAAGCCCCATCGGATGCTGTTAGGGAAAATATTTCATAGAAATTCAGTGCTCATCCTGCACTTCATCAGGCTGGTGAACCCCATCAGAAGACACAGGCTGACTGTAAACCACCATCAAAGAATGCAAACATGGCTTGAAATTTAGCTGTAGTCAGTAAAGGCAGGCAGCCTTTGGAGGAGTTCAGATTTGGGTGAGATCCAGAATGAGCATTACTCTGTTAGAGGCAGTTTCTAGATATTGGATGCTTACGTGGGCTCACGGCAAATTTTTGCAGAGCAGCCCTGCAAAGGCTGGAGCAAAAACTAGACCATCTCCTAGGCTCTCCTTTATCTTCTGCGATCACTTAACGAAGGAGTTTGGGGAAAGACACAAAGAATTGTATAATTTTGAAATTTCAGAGCAACACCACAGTATCATAGCTGTTCGTTATTATCCAAAACCTGCTCCCTGGTGGAATGAACTCTGATAGTGTGCTCAAAGTGCAGCTGAGCAGGTAGGGGCTAAGTATGTTAAAAGTTGCATTCCTAATGATTACTTCTGCGTTTGGAAAATGAAAATCTAATCTGATATACCTAAATTTGCCAGATAAAACTCTTATCACACCAAAGCTATTTTATCAGCTCTTGCACGCTGCATTCTTAGGAGTGGGTTTTTTCTTAGTCCCCTAAATAAAATATTTTACAAAACATAGATGAAGAATTTAAGTTTTGTTATGAACAAACAAAACAGAGGATCATATTCTTATCCAAAAAGGGAGGAAATGTCAGCATCTACATTGGTAGGAGCTCAGATTGGATTGATGGGAAGAGCTTTATGGAGACCCATGATAGAAGAACTGAGCCTTACAAAACTGGGGCTCCGTAATTGATCATACAAAGGCAAAAGCGATGAAAGCAAACTGTGAAATGCACTAACTGAGGTATTACCTGCACAGATGTAAAACTGGGCCTTCAGCATGTTCCGGTTGTGAGTTGCCACAAGTCGTGGCATATGGGCAAATACTTCTGGTGTGTCGGTAGGTGAAGGTCCTACTGAAGACCTCGAGGGGCGCAGGGTTGCTGCGAACCATCAGAAGAGCTCTCACAGAACAGTTTCCAAATAAATTCTGGGGAACAAATTTCCTCTTATTAATAATAACCTGCCTGGCCGTGTTTCCGAGCCCAGAAGCTAACGTGGTCCTACTGTACAAACACAGCGCTGGAAGAAGGTGGTTTTGATTTGGGTTTTTTCTTTCAAGTTGTGTTGTGTTGTCACAAGCCCTTCTGAACGTGAAAGATAAATGGAGAGGAAATGAGACAACTTATCTTTTTTTTTTTTTTTTTCAAAAAGGAAGGAGCATTAAAACATTGAGGCAGAACAGCCGAGCGGCTGAGGAGGCTCAAACACACGTTTAGTGAGAGAGACAATAGCTCACTGGTGCTTCTTCCCGGGAAGTCTTCTTAGAAATGGAAAAAACAAACACCACCACTAACGCTATTGTCTTCTCAGTGATGCTTTCATGAGTGCCTGAGGAACTGAAATGCGTTCAGGTGGAAGAATAATAATGTACAACACTTGGCGGGCTGTCAAGTGGTTGGACTGTAGTCCCTCTGAGCTTGCTTCCTCCGTATATAAGCGGGGATTTGATGAAACCAGCTCCATGGGGGAAGGCAGACAACTTTGAGACTCCACCTGCGGAGCTGTGTGCCACACCACCTTCCTGTCGCAGCAAGCGACACTGTAGCTACGCCTGTCTGAGAGTCGCAGTCACTCAGTGGGACTCTGTGGTTTCTCTGAATTATGGCTAAAAGTAGAAGTCTGAAAAAGAAAATAAATACTTTTCAACAGATTGCTGGGACAGAGAGTAATTAGACCTTAAACCCCAGCATTTGCACAGGAGTGACTATAAGATAAAGTTCTTACTTTGTATGTGCCCTCTGTTATATTTACATCAAATGCTTCATGAATGCTGTTCTCTTTTCCTTTTCTCCTTAAATTCCCATAACCTATGGCCTTGTGACCTGGGAGTATTTCTTCTGCCTCTGGTGATCTGGGTGGCTGGCACTGGCTGGTTGTAGGAAGAGCAGACCTGGTGAATGCGAAGGCATCTGCTGCAGGTGCAGAAAGTTAGGGGTTGTTTTTCTTTTACTTGAACTCTTTTCAGGATGCAATTTACAGAACTAATTCTGGATTTGCTAGCAGAAGTTACGCTTTTATTAGTTAGGTCCCACCTTTAACTCAGAAGAATCAAAGGTATGAACTCTGCCAAGTAAGGAGATTAATTAAGTTTAATGGGTCCTTTTAGCTTTTGAAAAAAGAACCAACACCAAAACCCCAAAAAATGTTTGGATCACCTTGTTTCCTTCTTTTACAGTGCTTTGGAATACTGGGATCTTGATTGTGGGCTTGCTCAACTGTGGATGGGAGAAAAGAGGGAAAAGGAGGCCACTGGTAGGTCTCCCATGTTGAGAAGCCCCAGCCAGAGGCCACCTCCTATCTTCTGTTTGCTTGTTCCCCTTTATTTTCTTTTTACCCCCTTTTGCCTCATTTTCTCTGTTTCTGCCCATGGACTGTCTCTAGACTAAATTTAAATTTAACAGGGGCTTTTGGAATGTTTGTATTGGTTTTGTGACGGGAGGGAAGACCTCCTTCGCTCCGTTGCAGCCAATTCTGTTTCCTTTGCACCCAATTCTCTTCCTTTGCTGGAAGAGAGCAAAAGGTTGTGTCCTAACCCAAACTGGGATTTTTGGGCAGTAGCAGCTGCTATAGCAGAGTTCAAGTAAAACAAAAATCAGATGTACTCTTTCAGGCCAAGATTGTTTTGAAAGGTGAGAGGAGACTCGGTCGAGGTCTCCATTTTCAGCTGAGCATCAGTGCGTCTTCCTCCCTTCGTGTCAAAGCAGACATTTCCGGAGCTTTGAAGAACTCCACATCCCGGCGGCTAATGCTCTGGTACCACTTGTTGGTGTTTCTCTGCTAACTTGAGTTATAAAGCTTATCTGTTGCATCGCAGAGCTGTGGTTTCCCTTTCCCATCTGTAATATTCACAGAAAAAGAGACTGTTTGACACCGGGTTTGGTAAGCAGATTTGTGTAATAATTATACACTTGTTTCCTAAACTCTTAATTGATGCTTTATTTTGCAGCCGTGGGAAGGAACCTCCTTCCCCACAGGATGAGGCACCAGTGCTTCCTCCTGTCTCTTCTGCAGAATTAAAAATTCAGTGGGGAGTGTGGTTTTGCTTGCTGGAAGATATTATCATCCATGGAGAAGTAGAGAAGGGTTTGTTTTTAAAAGGGAAGACTTCTAGTTGCATGAATATAGACCCTTTAATCCTTGGAAGTATTTCTTGCAAAGCGTGAATGCAGTCATTTTTTAATCCATTTATTTCTAAAGATTTAGAAAACGTGTTTAAGGATGTTATCTTCTTTTTCTGAACATGAGAACAGACTATGAGCAAGGAGAATTCGTCTAGTTTGGCTTAGCTAAGGCATAGAAAGATTAGCCATATATTAGGAAAAATCACTTAGAAATACCAGAACTAAGAAACATTCATCTACTGATTCATTTTCCCCAGCTTAAAACCACTAGTCCACACTGGTCGCTGTTCTGCAGCTTCTGGGTGTACGTATGGATGGATGGGATGGCGGAAATATTTTTTCAGTGTGTTTAATACATATGCAAAACAGGTTACTCCAAGTCATAGTGATAATTGTGGCTTTACCAGGGCAAGCACGCAGGCTGTCTGCTGGGATCGCAACATTGCACCCTGCGGCGTGGTGCTGTGAAACAACAGTTTGGTCTTGTAGGTTGTGTCAGCCCTGAGCGATTCCTCCTGTAGCATTTTCATGGCCAACACAGTCCATGTGGCGTCAGAAGGTGATTCCATTGTATCGGCATCCTTTCTAACAGCAAAATATATATTAAAGAGATTTTGAAATGATGCTTCACGCAAACTTACAGGTTGTATAAAGTGGGTCCTCCCATCCTCTCCCCAGTAATATTTTGCTGTGACAACAGTTAAATTTCCTTGTATTCATCCTGCAGTATTACAGCATGAAATTAATGAGAACCTGAAGCAAACGACTAAAAATGTACTGCAAATGAGATTTTTTTCCATTTTTGTTCTCCAAGCTTAATGTAAAGCAGGAGGTGGGGTAAAAAAATTCCTTGGGATGTGAACTGCATTCTACATACTGCTCTTCCTGTAATATAAAGCTTCATTAAAAGCTTAATTTTATATATATATATCCATTTGACCTTTTAAGAAAGGGAGAAGAGCAATAAAATTGATTCTTGGTTTTCACAAAGAGTTGTCGCTGTCCATATGAAGACCTGTGTTGTCAGCTACATCTCCTAGGGATAAATACTTGTCTCCTTTGCTGTGTGAAATACACGTCTGTTATTTTTCCCCCTCTGCTTAACAAAGTTTGCAGCACAAGTATCGCGGTGATTTTGACCTAAAAGAACTTCCTGGGATGCTCTAGCAGTGATCCAACTTTAAAAATACATATTTACCAAGAAAGCAACGTGACAAAAGACCACAAGAGCAGATTACCTGAGAAGACTGCAAGAGCAAAAGGCTTTTGCAAGCTCATAAGCTGGAAATGGGAAAGAGATCCTCGCCGATACTGCTCCTCTCATGTACCCTGCTCAGCCCTTTTGAGGTGGGTGAGAGGGGTTGGTTTGTCCGGCTGCACATCCCAGCGTTTCATTGTCAGTCCTGTGCCTTTTGTGAGGTTACTTATTCTGGGGGAGATCCTCTGAGCGGGTTTCTCTGCTTTTGCATCCTTTTAATTCAAGCTTGCCATTCAAACCATCGACTTCTCAATTTCCATCTTCTCTCAGGGCTGCAGAGGGTAAAAAGTTTTACTGGAGAGCTGTAGATGTCTCTGATCCAGGTATGAGGAGATGAAATAGCGATCTGCCAAATGCCAGGTGCCTTCCCTGGGAGAAGATGCGTGCGTTCCCTCCAGTCCCCCTCCAGACATCCTTCCATGCCTGCTGCCCTGCAGAGCACCAAGGCCAGGAAGTGTTGGCACAAGCTAAGAAAAATAGGTGCAACTGGGAAATGGTTCCAGCTGGCAAACTGGTGATATGTGTATGGCCTTGGGCTACAGATCAGTGCTTCAAAAATCTGACTGGTGCTAGTTGGTTGGGTTAAAATCCGTGTATTACCTAGTTGGTCTTTTGGGGTTCAAAATGGTAAGGAGGCGTGCCGAGGTTGAAGTTATTTCCTGCAATAAAATTAAGGCTATGGTCTTGGAAAACCATTAAAATAAGTGCCCATACTTTGAGACCTCTGATTAACTTAGTTCAGAGATGAATCATAGAATGGTTTGGGTTGGAAGGGACCTCAAAGATCATCTAGTTCCACCCCCTGCCATGGGCAGGGACACCCCCCACCAGCCCAGGCTGCCCAAAGCCCCATCCAGCCTGGCCTTGGGCACTGCCAGGGAGCCAGGGGCAGCCACAGCTTCTCGGGGCTCCCTGTGCCAGGGCCTCAGCACCCTCACAGTAAAGAGTTTCTTTCTAACGTCCAATCTAAATCCCCCCTCTTTCAGTTTAAACCCACCCCCCTTGTCCTGTCCCTCCCTGCCCTGCAACCAGCCCCTCTCCGGCTTTCCTGGAGCCTCTGCAGGCACTGGAAGGCCACAATTAGGTCTCTCTAGAGCTTCTCTTCTCCAGGCTGAACAAGCCCAGCTCCCTCACCCTGTCCTTGGAGCAGAGGGGCTCCAGCCCTTGCATCATCTCCATGGCCTCCTCTGGACTCGCTCCAGCAGCTCCATGTCTTTCCTGTCCTGGGGACCCCTGAGCTGGGTCTGAGCTGCAGCACTGCAGGGAGGTCTCAGCAGAGCAGGGCAGAGGGGCAGAATCCCGTCCCTCGCCCTGCTGACCACATTGTTTGTGATGCAGCCCATGTTTTTAACCTTTTTTTTTTTTGCACATAGCCTGGCTGGAATCTTGTCCTTTGCACATCACGGCGTTTCCTCATTTTCAGTGCATGTGGGAGTCAAAAGCGAATCAAACGAACCTTACGTTTCGGTGGGAAACATTGCAAGGAAAGGGCACCCAACAGTACCCTTGTTCTCACTTTGTTACCAACACGTAGCCCTTTTCCATTTTGTGGGGATTTGTGTGTTTGTTGAAGAGAAACAGAATAAATATTACCTTGGGGTAACAGCTTTCTGCTACAGTGCTTAAAAAGTGATGGGAAACCTGTTGCTCTGAGGAGTCCGTCTGGGTTGGCTTAGCCTGGCCTGGTGGTGAAAGGAGTTATAACGTAAAGGGAATAAAGGGAACTTTAAGACTAACATAAAGCAACCTCAGTGTAAATGAGGCCCTGCGTGGAAAGATGTGTGTGTGTGCTCATAACAATGTCCGATGTCATATACGCCGTTGAGTAATTTTGTAATAGACTTGTCTATTGTGGCATAATTTTGGCAAGAGAAAAGAAACGAGTAAAAATATCTCCTGGATCTACATGAGCACACTCCAGGCATTGCACAGAATTAGTCATTGCAGGTGTGTGTCTGTATAAATACAGATATTCAGAAAAACCTTCAAGTAGTGTCCTGACGGTGGTTATTTCTGTTACCCGTATGAGAACGGGTTTTGTTATTTTATCTTGCGGATGGTCGGGCAGTGAAGTAACTGGCTGTGACGCCTGTCACCCGAAAGGGAGGGAGGAGAGAATACATCACCCTGATTTAAAGGGTGATGTGGCATTGGCTTACAGTTTCGGAAAGCTGTTCACATGTTCCCAAGAAACATTCTTGTATGACCTACCATGATGTGTAACGTAGTGCAGAGATCCCGACGGGAGAAAGCTGCTCAGGATGTGCTTGGTGTCCGTTTCCCTGTTAGTGGCTCAGCCTGTGGCTCGGGGAGTTGAAAAAAACCCCAAACCTTGAAAACCAGTGACCTTCATCAAATTAACTTAACGCAGAGCGTATTTTAGCTTCTTGTGGTCCCCAGGAACTAGATTGGGCTCATTTGTTTTATTAAATCCCTAGTTCTCTGGTGCTGTGAAATAAGCTTATAAGTAAAGGATTGTCAGACCTTATTCTTGTTGAATTTGACTGTGAGTAATTGTTTCTAGACGGAGCCCTGCTGCTTCTAACCCCATTACCAATAAAGGATAAATTTCGGCAGCCGTAAGGATAAGCTTGTCTGACACAGTGTTAATCAAACCCTTGGCTCGCATTGGGCTTGTTTCTGCTTGATTAACCACAAGTTTTGGTCTGTATGTAGTTCGTGATTATTAGGATTTTTTTAATCTGACAGAATTGCAAAGGCAGCTCGTGAACTCTTGTTTCTCCCTGAAATAATGGTTAGGCAATGGGAGTGCTGCCCAGCTGCTGGCTGGTGGTGGTTGATGCAGGAGTGCCTGCGTCAGGCACCGGTTCCCTGCCCCAGCCTAACTGCTAATGGTTTCCTGGCCTTTATTGCCTTTCCCCTCTGCAGTGCTGGTGAAGCTGTTTGTGCAGGACCCCTCTCTGGCCAAAGAGGTTGTCTATCCATTTCCACCAGCATGAGAGATGACATATGTATAGGAGAAGATTTGAAGAGGCTGGAGGGAGCAGTGTGCCAGGGCTGGTGCGTGTCCATGAAGAGCACATGCTGAAGGAGTAGGTGCTCCTGACAGAGGCTACTTCTCCATTTCAGGTGGGCACAAGATGTGTGCCACCCCAGGCTGTTGCTTTGCAGTCAAGGATTGATGCACAGTACTCACCTCAAGTGCTGGGTGCAGTTTTGGGTGCCACAGCACAAAAAGGGCATAAAACTATTGGGGAGTCTCCAAAGGAGGGCAGCAAAGGTGGGGAAGGGTCTGGAGGGCAAGCCGTGTGAGGAGAGGCTGAAGGCCCTGGGCTTGTTCAGCCTGGAGAAGAGGAGGCTGAGGGCAGAGCTCATGGGGCCTCCAGCTTCCTCCCGAGGGGAGCCAAGGGGCAGGCGCTGATCTCCTCCCTCTGGGGCCCAGCGACAGAACCCCAGGGAACGGCCTGGAGCTGCCCCAGGGGAGGGTTAGGGTGGGGATAAGGAGAAGGTTCTTCCCCCAGAGGGTGGTGGGGCCCTGGCACAGGCTCCCCACGGCAGTGGTCACCACCCCGAGCTGGGCTGAGTTCAGGCAGCGTCTGGCCAACGCTCTCAGCCATCTGCTGTGATGGGGCTGGTCCTGTGTGGGGCCAGGGGTTGGGCTGGTGGGCCTGGGGGGGCCCTGCCAGCTCGGGAGATTCTGTGATTCTAAAATACATTTCTCTGGGCATTTCCACCTTAACAGCAGCTGGTCTCAAATAAAATATGTTCCCAACATGTTATGCAGTCGGAGGGAATCGCGTGCTTCGTGTGAAAATGGTCTCATGGAAATAACGTGCTTGCAATTGAGATATCTTCCTGAGAGCGTCAGGTTATAGCAGACGCTTGCAAAGGCGTGGAAGATGCGCTGTTAGGATAATGATGGTTAACCCTAGATCAAAGGTGGTATAGTCCTGTCTCTGCATTTCCTGAGAAGAATTTTCTTGATCCCAATGTGGGAGGGAAGGGGAAGGGCGAAAGGACACGCAACTGTAGCAACGAGTCTCTGAGTTTGACCCAAGGGGCAGTCTGTGCCTTAAGCAGGATTAGTGCTCTGTATTTTGCTCTGCATTTTTTTAATAATGAGGCAGCATCCAGAATTAATTTAAAATAGTAGGACCCATAGTTAAGCTGCTCTTAAGAAAACAAGCCTTGTTTTTTAGGGTGTATGAGATTTGTCTCACTTGGGTCTGTCTTCTTAAATACAAGATGCTCACGAAGTTGCCTGAGAAGAACACTGTAAGTATTTAATTCTACAGAAATCTATGGGATAATTGAACAGCTCAGTATAATTCCAGCCTCGTGAAGGGAAGCACTTGAGGAAGAGCTAAGTACTCGAGTAAAACTGTGGAAAGGGAGATCTGCAAGGCTGGAATGGACCCTGTTATTTTTGGCTTCTTCTTTGCCATGGATCAAGTTTACATGACCTTACAAGTGTGTTTGCTTAGCGTGCCCTGAGATAGAAGCTTCGCTTCTGGCGGAGCACAAATTCCACACCCATGGTCTCAACCAGTAAACTTGCTAAGAAATCTGATTTATTTTTTTAGGTTTTTTTTTCAAAACACAGCTTTGACTTTCCCCCTCATCCTCTAGAGAAGTTGGGCTAAGCACCAGGGGGTGCTTATATGCTGAGATTTATGAAGAGGATGGTCTGAGGTGTGATGGGTATTATTCTCTCCCATGGATTGAGTTTTGGGTGACTCACTGGAATTTTACCAGTGGAGTTGGGTATCCACATTGCAGATGGGTGTGTGTGTGTACGCCAGTGTAGTTACAGGATTGTAAGTTTTTAATGAGAGCAGTCTCCATTCATACAAAACAAGGCTGAGAGTAAATATTGGTTTCTGTATTTTATCAGAGGCAAACCGCGCTTTTCAGCCTGTCTGCATGGGGAAGAGGGCAGCTCCACTGGAGAGCTTCTTGGTTTGGCTGAGCGAGTGCAAACAAACCTGCGGAGACGTGATTCAGCCAAATCAGAACGTGGGATTTGTGTCTGTCATCCCTTTTTTTTCATAACAGATACTAAGTCATGACTCATGAATAATTGAAATACTCTTTCTATAAACAAAGATCAAACTGAGCTGTGTTTTCAGCAACTGAGATAGCATATTGCCTGCCTGTGTGTGTAGGCTAAAGCCTGGGAGCGCTTGGTTTGAACCGTTTCCTGGTGGTACCATAAGTGCTGCACAAGGAAGAAGACTGTAGGGAAGAGGGGATCGGTGGTACTTCCCTCTGCACGGCTACGTGTCCCAGAGCACCGAAAGGTGGTGGGCACTGGTAGAGAGGATATGCCAAAGAGAATTGCTTTTACAGGTTTTCTGGTTACCAGATGCATTTAAGAAGTGATGGTGATGTTTGAAATGAACGGATGACTTCAGGAAGAGCAGCTTTTATGCAGCAGAGGCAGCTTCTCTCTCTTCACAGCGACATCCAACCCATTTCAGAGCTGCCGATACTGAAATGCAGCTGTGCCGATTCACAGCGCGCAAGTAGAGCATCTGGAATTTTAGGTTTTTATCTCAAAGGTTGCATTCTTCTTGGACTTGGGATCAAAGTTGACCCATGAGCTGAACACTGAAACAATTTTGTTGATTCTTTTTGCTGCTACCCTGGTGGGCTATGAGATTATATGTCTATATATGAAGAGAGGCTGAAGACCCTGGGCTTGTTCAGCCTGGAGAAGAGGAGGCTGTGGGCAGAGCTCATGGGGCCTACAGCTTCCTGCCGAGGGAGAGCCAAGGGGCAGGCGCTGATCTCCTCCCTCTGGTGCCCAGCGACAGAACCCCAGGGAACGGCCTGGAGCTGCCCCAGGGGAGGGTTAGGGTGGAGATGAGGAGAATGTTCTTCCCCCAGAGGGTGGTGGGGCCCTGGCACAGGCTCTCCAGGGCAGTGGTCACCGCCCCAAGCTGGGCTGAGTTCAGGCAGCGTCTGGCCAACGCTCTCAGCCATCTGCTGTGATGGGGCTGGTCCTGTGTGGCGCCAAGGGTTGGGGTGATGGGCCTTAGGGGACCTTTCCAGCTCAGGAGACTGTGATTCTATGATGGATATGTGGTTGGGTGGGTGAGTGGATGGATGGGTGGGTGGATGGATGGATGGATGGATAGTAATTTTAAAGCTCGGCACTGGACTTGTGAAGTAATGTTAAGGCACACAGTAGGTGTAGTTTAAAAGTGTGTCTCTGGTTGTGGGTTGCACTCCTGACTGCTGAAGCACCGTGTGAGTATCATCAAATTTTATGTTTCTATTACTTCTGATGGCTTTGCTCATGGCCTTGTGGAAGAAAGACAACGACAAAGTTCCTGTTCTGTCTCAACACTTCACACTTGTTTGGCATTCAGCGTGCACAGTGCTTATTGTTCCTTTTAAGTTTTATTTTGTCTAGGGTTTGCTTTGATACAGCGAATGATCTACTTTTTTGCTGTTTGTGTCCCTCAGGGCACAAAATATATTTTCCAAAGGGCTTAAATGATTTAAGAAGATAAACCCCCCAGACCTCCAAAGGGATTCGTATTGTGACCGTGGTATTTTTGAAAACCCCAATCAAAAGCTGCTGAGTGCAAGCAATTGTGTAATGAAGAGGAAGGGTCATGGTCATCTTGCTGCCCTTGGAAGGGTCATTTTGCTATCAAACACCAATATTTAAGTGGAATAATAGCTTTTGTGGTGAGCCCTTACCTCTTCCTAACTTCCAAATGGCTGAAGCCTAGTAAGTGCGCAACACCTCTCTTGTATGTCAGCCAAGAAGGTATTGTTTTCTGACCTTTTTTTCTGAATTTTCCTGACCTGCATCCGTACTGGTCACTTGGCAACACTTGTTGAGAGCGGAGGAGCATGGCAGGGCGAGCTAGCCAAACTGCGTGTGGCCGTCCCACCAGGCTGAAAACCAACTACAGCAGCAGAGCAGCAGAAATTTGTGACAGAACTTGTCAAAGACTGCACTTATTTTTTAACGTTGGATGTCTGTTTATTTTAATAAAATCAGTGAAAGCCCCGGATAAAAAGTCAGGTATTTGAGGACATGCTGTGGGTCTGGTGACTTGGAGTTGTGTACAGGTGTCCAGCGTGGGTGGTGCACAGCTAAAAAGGTCAAAGGCAGCGGACAAAGAGGAAGAAACAAGTTTGGGGGAATTCCAGATCTCCAGTGGGGCAACTGGCAGATGTTTCTTGTCTTTCAGTGCAATGGCATTTGGTTTTAGTCTTAAAAGACATATCCTAACTTGATGCTTCATTTTTGCAATCAAGCGCAAGGGTGATTCTGCAGAAGAGGAGATGCATCATGAAGCATTGGGAAAGTTTATTCTTTAGCAGGATCTAAACCCTCAGCAAAGGGGGAACATCTGTGTGTGCAGACTCTTGCCACCTTAATGTGACAGAAATCCTTCCACCTCCATCGCTGTCATCTTCTGCTGTTGGTAATTTCAGTTGCACGCCGGCTTCTACTGGAGATGATCACATTCTGTATTCTCCTGGGACAAACATCAATCCAGCTGCTGGGTTTCAGACCACATTTACTTGGGCTGGAGCTGCACCGTTGCCAGACCAACCAAGTGGGAAAGTTGGCCTTGCTCCATGTAAACAGCTCTGACTAAGCAAGCCACACTAAATTTGGAAGAGAATTAGGGGAACTCATTTTTCAACTGCCCTGGAGTATTTTATCTCCAGTTGCCCCATGTTATCGTTTCATGGGAAGAGTTTCTATTCCTCATGGCTGTTTTCCATCATGTTTATTTTCAGATAGCGTATTTTTATCTTCTGCAAACCAAAAGAATTTAAAGATCCATTGGTGAACAATGGATCAAGGGTCCATCCATGTCTCTTCCCACCCGCAGGTAGCATTGCAATTCCGGCTGAGCCAGGCTGTGCACGGCCAGGTCATCGTGTAGTGCCACTCACGATCTCTTCAAAAAAACTTCTCTTCTGATTTTAAGAGGGGGTAGTATTCTTAATATGGAGATGCTTTGCCACAAGTAGTGCAAAGGCTGAAGTAAAACATGAAAAAGCATGAAACATTTTCTCCTTAGTTCATGTTTTGATTGATCGTAAATATGTTCTGCACATAGAAATCACACTGATGCCATATTTCTCCCTTATATATATTACGAATTGCATAGTGCCTTTCTTTTCAGTCATCGTACCCTAAGCTGATCTAAGAAATGTTGGCTCCGAAGAATCACGCTTCTGAGACGATTTAGCCATCATTGAAAGACTTTGCCAAAATTACAGATATTTCCTGCAATTGTTGGGGTTTGTTTCCCAACACCAGAATTTTGTTCTTTGTCCCACTTCCTCTACAAATTTTTACTGCAGGATGCAGGCAGCAGTCAAGTGAGGTCCAGTGTCCCGGAGCCCTCTGTAACAAGTCAAGAGGCCACTGCAAGCTGGAAAAGAAAAAACCGCGGTGGAAAATAGGGGCAAACCCTGCGCAGGAAACTCCGCCGGGGCTGGGGCCAACAACATCCTACTGCTGGCTGGGACCAGAAGAGGAAAAAAAAAAAAAGCTATAAAGAAGGTTTAGGGAAGCTTTGTCCTTATTTGGAGAATAAGTTTATGCCTCTGCCCAAAGCAGGCTAGTTTTTAAAAGGCTGGGCAGGGATTTTCTGCTTCAGCAGCACCAGTATCTTGCTGTTGTACACCAGCACGTCCTTGAATCAGCAGGTCTCACAAAATCTCATCTCTTAAAATTGATGGGTTGGAGTCCCGATGGTCACCTGGTGCTGTCCCACAAGTAAATCTGTGAAAAACTTACATACCTCAAAACTTAACCTGACCTCCTGACATCTCTCCAGCTTTGTGTAATGGCTCTGCCAACGCTGCAGTCAGCCGAGCTGGAATGAAGGGTCGTGTCGGTACTGCTGAAACAAAGCAGGCTGATGGATAGCTCCTTCTTTTGCGCACACATCCATGTAACTATAGCAATGTAGCAATGTAAATGTAATTATCAGGAAATGATGGAGTAGTTAAATACTGCAGCTACCCAAATTGATGACCTGTAACAGCCTGGTGATGTCCCACATTAGGAGCAAATGGGAGCTGGATCCGAAATAAGCACTTTCCAAAACCTTTTGCGTTTGCCCATCCCTGCGAACGCCTTAGCAATCTAGCTGTTTTTCCATGGCATCTCAGCCACGCTGATTTGGGATTTTTAAATGGAAATAAGGTAGCCAAAAGTCCTAAATCTTGGACCAGAGCATCTTCTACACAAGAGCATCCCATGCGCTTTCTCCCGTAAAATCCAAAGCACTTACTCTTGGAAGGATCCACTGCTTTTCTCTTTCTTTAACTGTATTAATTTTCATCTTTAAAATTCTTTAAGGTGAAAAAAAGGCATGAACATTCTGGGAACTGCACTGACATTCAAACTGAAGTTTTTCTTGAGAATTGACAGTAAAATCAGTAGTAATTCAGGAAGTTTTACACGGTTATTTTTGAAGGGTGATGCTTGTATGCCTGAAACAGCAAATATGTCGAGACCTCTCTCTGATGTCATCGTGGCTCCTGCACATTCGCAGCCAGCTGTATAAAATACAGAAACACCGTGCAGACTCCCATGGAATTTTTTTTGGTGGTAGTGCTGGTGGGGGGCCAGGAGGAGTTTGTGAATCCGGGAACATCATCAGAGCATGCGGGTGGTTCAGGTCTTCCAGGACTCTGGAGGTCATGGTGCTTCTTGCTGGTTCCCCCGTGTGGCCCACCAGGAGTGCTGAATGCCAGGTCCTGATTTAGGAGCCCAGGTATATAAAGGCTTCAGGAAATCACAGTTTGGGAACTACCGTGGCTTTTTTCTGATACGGAAAATATGATCTTTNTGAAAGCACTGAATTTGCTGGAGACGTGAAATCCCATCTGTCTGTTGTACGCTCAGGAAATAGCCCTTGTCGTGGGGCTCTTTAATGCAAGGAAGA
Organism: Psophia crepitans; assembly: GCA_013399095.1. Classification (NCBI taxonomy): domain Eukaryota; kingdom Metazoa; phylum Chordata; class Aves; order Gruiformes; family Psophiidae; genus Psophia; species Psophia crepitans. The sequence goes on from VWZZ01006766.1 coordinate 332,391, forward strand.
AGGGGATCTCTGTGGTGGCCAGGACCGTCAAGATGCTGTCTAGATCCTAGTCCAGGGTTTGGTTTTTGCTTTGCCACCAACTCTTTGAGTCACATACATGCACACGGCTTTAAGTTTTAGCTCCATTTCCCAGTCTGTAAAGCGTTATTATTTCTTTGATAGACTTAATGAGTTAATTACTTGTAAATTGCTTTGAGATTCCCAGAAATGAGACTGTCAGTGTGTTTATTGCTGTTACTGCTACTGATGAGATCTTGATCATAGCAAGACAATACTAGATTAGTGTTTATTGCAGCATGACTGAGTATCTGTTTACATTAAAACAAAGAAGAGCCTGCAGTGCCCAAGCCTAGAAAACATCCTTTGTAGGAGCTTTGGGTCAGCTTTAAAATCTCATTATGTGATAAAATTGGCTAATACAGCTGAACACCGGCCAGTATCGCTTGACTGTGTGTTTCTTTGAAAACCTTACCGGCTCTCCAACACCCGCGGCCCTGTGGCAGTATGTCCTAGGGAGAGACAGACAACATCTTTGCTTAGCGAAATGGACTCGGGGCATGTTTTGCCCACTCTTAGAGGGAAAAATGACGTGCAAACCCCAATGTTCTCCTGGGCAAATAACCTCTGTGCTTGGTTATCACAATAACTGAACACATCGCCGAGGGTTTCCTCGTCTGCTGTATGGCCAGCACCCGTTGGTACGCTTGGGCAACATTTTGGGTGGCCGGTGATAACTGCTTCGGTTCTGCATTACTGTTTCTGAACCCATGTACGTTAAATGCAATTAAATCTCTATTTCTGCTTCAGGGAAAACAGAGGCTGTCATCAAAAACTTCAGCCCGCACTACACACGCCAGTACGCGGTGGCTTTCTGCAAGCACGTGCAGGATGAGCTGGAGCAGCACCGGGATTCCCAGTCCCGGTTCCTGAAAACCAAGGTAGGAGGGCACGTAAGCCCTGCCCCATCCTCAAGCTGCCATGTAGCTCTGCTCTCCTGCGTGAAATAATTATTGCATTAACTATTTAAATCACTCATTTAGCAGTCATAGTGTATGAAAAACATGAGCTCGAAGTGTATCAGCTACCAACTGGGCTCGGTTTTCTTGTTTTTCCCAGTGTTGAATGCCTTCAAGTAAAATTAATAGGTGGTAGAGGTACTCAAAGCTTCTAAAAATCAAACCCAAAGTATTTTAAAAGTTATTTAAATATGTCTGTATATAAAAGCAATAGAGAAGTGTTCTTTCAGCTACTTACATTGGATAGTTGAATAAATAATAATGTACCTGGGACATTTTACGTGTGTGCTTTCTTATATATCACCCAAGTGTACAGAATAGATTTGCAAGAGCAGATGTTGGATTTGGTTCAGTTTAGTTTTAGGTGGAAGAGTGGCATTTGGGTGTGGGTTTAAAGTTTACTTTTGAAAATTCGTCTCTGTTTCGGTCCTGCTTGGTTGTCTCATCATGGCATGAGAAGAACCATGACACAAGTTTCTGGTACAAAACGTGCATTTCATCAAGGTAGAGTTGGACACTTGGACAAAACTAGTTGCTTCCTGCTGATTGCAAGGTTTTGCAAGAGTCTTGGGTCAGAGCTCCCAGGTTCAGGGCAGAAATGTATGTAGGAAATGTAATTAACCCTTTAGCCATGGCTGCAGGTTTCCATAAAGAAGATGGCAGTAATCTCTGCTGTGAAGTGAGCTATGGAGAGTTGGTTTTTATTAGGGGAGGAGAGACAAAAATAGAGAAAAGACTCTTTATTAGAGGAAAATGCAGAGAACCAGCCTTTAATGTTAAGAAGGTAGAAATGGAAATTTTTCAGCCGTATTGAAAATCATGAATTTCTGATGCACATTGAAATGGAGGGGGAAAAGCAACGAGGTGGGATGTAGAAGGTGGGATAATAGAAGAGCCATGTCTTTCAAAAAGATGCGTGTCAGTTACAGAGCACAAGTGAAAAAATGTTACAAAGACATGGGAGATAATTTACTGTCTTACAATAAAACTCTCTGCTGCATCAATGGAATCTTTTCATTGATGTTGTATAGTGGAAAACAGGAGATAACGAACTACAAGTCAACTTAGATTCAGCGTGCCAACCGAAAGGTAAATGAGAACGTCTCAGAATTTTGGAAGTATGTTGGAAGGCAGAGCTGCTCTGCTGCCAGCTCACCTCAGGCTACAGGAATCTGATTGTGTATGTAGGATCTGCCTGAATCAGAGCGCTCTTTATGACTCCAGATTGCCTTTGAAGACTCAAAAGCCCTCATAGCAGTCTTACAAAAATGTAGAAATGGAAGCTTCAAAATGGTCAGTAATCCAGAGTCATTTCAAATCTTGAGAACTGTCCTTGCAGCCCCCACTGGAAGCTGGGACCGTCTTGTACGAGGCAGAGCTGCTGCATTTTGCCGAGGATCTGAAGAAGTGGAAGGACAGATATGTCGTTATCAAAAATGACTACACTGTGGATTGCTTTGAGACTAAAGAGGTAAACGCTTCTCCTTTGCTCCCAAAGAACCTGAGATAAAGTGAATTTGCTGCTGCTGCTGCTGCCTTTCTTGTAGCAATACTAGATGAAACGTTGTCTCGGTGAGGCGGCTCCAGCCTTGAAGCTCCACGGGGATGGCTGAGGGTACGACCCAGCACCTTGTGTTGGCCACTCACATTCACAAGAATTAGCAAATCCTTTTAACAGCGCTTTGAACCTTCCTCTGCATGTCGCAGAACGCTGCTTATCTGCATGTCATTGTAATACGTCCCATTGCTTCTGCAGTTGGGTTTTAGGTAGCAATTTTTGGGTGACTTCAAGTTGACTACAGTGAAGCTTCTTGTTTGGCGGCTGCCATAGTCAAACTAGTCCTGGCTGACAAACCAAACAAGTAGGGCTTAGAAGAAAATCCCATCCTTTTCTCCTCCGTTCTGTCCCTGACTCTTCATCATGGCTCATAAGCACTGAGAAGACATTTTAAAATATGTTTGTTACATTTAATCATGTTTTAAATTTGATGTTTCCAGAGAATAAATCCAAAATTCAGTCTGTCAAAAAAACCCCTCCCTTTGGGGAATAATCCTGTGCATTAGCTTTGTAAACGAGTTGTGTTTTCCCTCTCCTTAAATCGCTATTTGACTCCCTGTCTCTTGATTTTCCAGGCCTACCAGAAAGGAGCCAGCCCTAAATATCATATTCTTCCTGCAGGAGGCAAAGTACTGACTTCAGAAGAAGATTACAATTTGCTGTCTGATAAACATTTTCCAGACCCTGTTGGTAAGCCCTGCTGGAAGCTGAACTGCCAAACCCCAGGCCCTGTTCCTTACGCAGACCTCTTCTGGGCAGGCTTTCAGGCTAGATTTTAAAACAGGGCAACAGAAGATACACGCAGCCCGTTTTCTAAGTCAAAACACAGCTCCAGGGTGGATGTACACAGAAGATGCTGTAAGCTCACGTTCAGAGAAGTGCTGGCTCCTTTTTTTCCCAGCATCCCGGCACAAAGCCGCTGGAAGCTGTGCAGAAGCAGGGCAGGAACTGCACCACCATTGTTCCCGGGCTTTGTTAATATTCCTGGTGTATTTGTTTCCATTTTTAGATGCCAGCTGCCTGTGTTGACTCACGGTTGATGATAAATCCCACAGAGAGGGCAGGAAGGTTGCTGCTGCTGAATTTGTTGTTTCTGGGACGGGAACCACTGTGATCCTGCCCACCCCCACCCCACTCCATGAAGATGGAGAAAATTTGGGCAGATTTTAAGGAAGCAAATCTGATATTGCAGAGTCAAGTTTGGAAAATGGGATGCCACATAAGGAAAGGGAGAAGGGCAACATGTAAACAAGGATTTTTTTTAAAGTCTTGTCTCATACCACTTAAAGTTCTGCCTGTTGGAAGGTGTAAGCACCCCTTACACCCCTTTCCCAAGGCGTAGGGTGTTCAGAGGGTAGCATGGGACAGTGGTGCCTGGACGTGTCCTCTGTCTATCACCACAGCTCCGCAGAGTTGAGGTTGAGCCACGTGGAGCAGCCCACAGCTGCTTGTGGACTTCCCACGGCTCTCCCTTCTCAAAGAGTGGCCCAGTTAGTCATTTATGGGCCTTCTCCCCTTCGGTGCGATGCTGAAGACCCTCCGAGATGAACCTCCTGTGGCTGGGCTCTCGATGCACGGCACTGAGACAAGATTGGTTTGGTCATCCATAAACAGTGATGTGCAGCATCCCCTGTGCACGGTGGCTCAGGGCAGGTGGAAACTCAGCTGGAGATACTCAATGCTTTCTTTGCTTCGCCCTCAAGGGCTTGAAGTGACGGTTCATAAGGCCATCTTGTAGTTGTGTCTGGAAACCCTGGAGACAGGGAAACCACTGCTGTTCCTACACAGTTTAATGCAGTTATTTCTATATAGAAGACCTTATGCTCCTGTATGGTGTCACTAGGGACCAGAGTTGCCCACTAACTTACTTATTTGCATGAAAACCTTTTCCCTACCTGCTATAATCCAATGAAATAGTTTCTTTGAAATTTTACCAAAAATGTGTGGTTTATGGCCACCTTGAATACAAAACAAGAGGACATTGAGTTGCTATAAGGTAGAGGGGTGGTTGGTGCCCACTGAGTTTGCCCGTCCCAGCTGTGTCCCCCTGCCCTCTGTGCCCAGTCACTTGGGTCAAGGAGATGTGATTTTTTCATGTCTCATGCTTCCCTGCTAGCAAAGGTCTGTTCTCTCTGTCATAGCAGAGGCAAAGAGCCAAACACCCCCAAGAAACCTGCAGATTTCTAACAGAGATGTGTGTTTTGTGTAGGGTCGAGTGAGAAGGAGGTCGCTCAAGCCTTCGTTCAGCTGCCGAGGGAGTTCCCGGTTTACCTGTGGCAGCCCTTCGCCCGACACAGCTACTATTGTTTCTCGGAGCCAGAAGCTCAGAGGCAGTTCAGCGCCGTGCTGGGGGACTGCGTGAGACACTCAAACCACGGTGAGCGCAGAAAGGGCCTCTTCCTGTACGTCATCCACCCCGCTGAAGATTTAAATACTTATTCTAGTGAAAAAAAAAGCTGTAGAAGAATGCAGCTCACTTATGAAAGATGCTCAGCTTTCAGTGCCTTGAGGAATAACATACTGCTCCTTGCTTTGCTGGGAGCGAAGTTAGGTGGGATTTAAGCTACAGCATAGTAAGCTTGGGTGGAAAACATGGGAATGGCTTTGGAAGTGGCATTCCCCTCTCTGTCACCGCTTCTAAATCCAGTATCATGACACAAAATCATACGAGATGTTTACTAAATGCTGAGTGGCAAACTCTCACCTGTGTTTGCAAGCTTGTCAAATGCACCGTGGATGCAGTAGACCAGGTTTGTACAGTGCGGGGGGAGCGCAGCCTCCCAGTGCATTTCTGTAACGTTATACGCCTGTCACCAATGGTCAGGCATTTGATGGTTTCTGGGGGTCTTTAGGTGGCAGCTCGAGCCCCCAGCCATGGGTAAGCCTTGTCAGTGGGACGTGAATGGTGTGTAGGACATGGCATTGAGTGTTTGCACATGGGAAAATTTTAAGTCTCACTTTCTGAGCATGTTAGACTAGAAAACTTTAAAAAAACCCCCAGACTTGTGACTTGCTAGGGTTATGAAACCAGCCTTGCTCCCACGAAATTGGAAGACCATTTATGAGTTGAATTCTTCAGAAAAAGAAATGCTTTCCTGTTTTTCAGGTGACTTTTCTCTTTTTCCATCAAGCTGACCTGGTTGCCCTGCTGGTGTCCAGGCTCTTCCACACCTTCAGTGTCGCTTTCGAGTCCCATCTGCTCTAGCTGCTTGATGGGAGGTGGGAACACTCAGGAACCTCTCCAGCAATCTCAGCTACTTGGGCCTGAAGCTCGTGCTTGTAGATAAGTGAGCTGCGAGCGCAGTGTGCCCCAGTGGTTTTTTTTTAGCTGTCACATCTGTCTTCTGGCCATCACCTTCACCCCATTACCCTCAGACAGCCGTCTCACACTGTCCTCCCCAGATCCTTCTCAACTGTCATCTCTTTTCACTTGTCTCCACTGCCTCAGACATTCCTGGTCTCCTTTAGGACTCCTTTCCCCTGATGAAAACACACATTACTGTATTTCTAGGCAGTTTCCTAAGATGTGCAGTTATTTGTGTGATGCTCTGTGGTGGCTGGTGCCTTCTTCACAGGACACGTGGGATTCTCGGTCCTGATGCCAGCCAGGGGGTGTACATTCCCCTGACACTCAGTGGTCCCCCTCTCCAGCTTGTTTCCAAGCCATGCTGAAGGTGGTGAAACACAGTGTGCTCTCTGAGCCTCCTACAAACCAAAGGAAGCAGCTCCCATGCAAATCTGTGTAGGTGTGGAGAGGCTGAGGGATAAAACACCCTGGTAAGCAAATACCCAGTCATGGGGACTATAAAGACTTATTTCATGGCTACATTACCATAAATTGGAGGCATCAATCTAGAATGAACACGCCTTCACTTGGCATTTCCAAATAGCTTGAGTCTCAATAAATATTCTCTATATAGCTGCCAGAGGAACCTGAATTCCCACAGCATGCCCGAGGGCAAAGCCTGCCTCTCTGATTTTTGGTTCTGATTAGCCTGGTTTTAGCTGCGGCCGTCATACGGTATGAAAGTGCTCCGGGCTTTGGAAAGCCACCCCTTTGCTCCTCACTGCGGTTTGGTGAGGAGATGGGATACAATCAAGTTTTCCTGGCACTGTCAGTCCTCCATGACTTGAAACCTGTTCATTAGGTTTGGGTTTTTCATTTCTCTCTTCTGGAACAAGTGTAACAGGCTTGACAAAGCTTTTGGCAGGTTTTTTTTTTTCTTAAAGTTCAACACATCACTCTAGAGGCCAATTCTGTATTGGCAGAAGCTGGGGCTAGATGACCTAATAGGTCTTTTCCATCTCCAACGTCTGTAAGTCTGTGTTTGATTATATTTCATACTGCTCGGCTATTGCTCATTTACGCATCGGTTCCAGGATTTATCCCTTTCAACTTTTTCTGCAGTCAAGATTTTGTCTGACAGAAGTTGCTTAGTGACACCAGAGTGCCTTCGTCGGGGCTCATCCTTTCTGTCACATTATTTCTGCTCAGCAGGCTGGTAGATAAAGACAGTCTGAATTAAGACCTCCTGTTACACCAGTAAAAATGAACGTTAGGGAAATGGGAGCCCATGTTTTCTGGATGTCTGGATCTCTCGGAGTTACACCACCTCCTAGAACCCCAGGTGCTGCACTCGGTGACTGATGAGCACTCCAGAAACCTTAACTCTGCCCTTGGAGTGACCTTCTTCAGGGCTTTTTTTCCAAGGACTTCATATTGATTTATATTCATTCTCACGTGACTGAAAGATGTTACTTTATTAATACTTTTTAAAGCCTTATTTGCAAACAATTCTGCCTACAAAAAACAGGTATCTGAACAATCTGACAAAGTTACAGGCACGTGCAGCAATACTACAGGTAATAAAGCTCATGACGTAAAGATTGGCTGAGTGTTCTTTAAATAAAAAAAATTGAGAAGAGGGAAGGAATGTGAAAAATCCTTCGAGTTCGATTGTGGAATATAATTTAGTGCAAGAAGGAGCAGCGGCCAAGGCAGCACTTGCCCCACCTCTTCTAAAAAGTGCCGAGTTAACTTTTGCCAGGGCAGGTTTGGCAAGGGCAGGAGAAAGACAGATGTAATGTCTGATCAGAAATTGCCTTTCTGCCTTTTCTGTAATCTCCCATTTCTAGAGAGGAATATATCGCTCTGGGGCTTTAGCCAATAACCTGGAGGAGTTTTAGGTTAAAGTCTGGTTTCTCCCAGGAAGCAGAATTAGATACTGTCCCTTGCTGAAGAGTGGAGTGAATCAGCGTGTGGTCTTGTGATGGGAGCCGCCCTGGCATTCAGCTGTTTCCTCTCTTTAGAGTCCCTCTGTTCTAAATAACTGGTCCAGCCTGTGTTTCTGGGTTTTCTGGTCAGAACTCATGGTCAGGAAAGTAATTACAAAAGCAGTGATCACTGCTTGCCATCATGATTCCCACATACAGATTGTGGGTTCTCCTCCCCTCACCCCCAATTTTCCTCTCGTGCTTATCCTTCCTTTATACTAATTGATGAGGGCTTGCAGTTTGAGAGGACAATGATTTCCTTCATTAGCAATAGAATATGTAGATGTTTTGCACCTTTCTTGAGAACAGTTCGGATAAGAGGGTGAAGGGACTTGAAAACAAATCTTATGTGGAGCGGCTGAGGGAGTTGGGCTTGTTTAGGGAAGAGGAGGCTGAGGGGAGACCTGATCGCTCTCTACAACTACCTGAAAGGAGGTTGTAGTGAGGAGGGTGTCGGTCTCTTCTCCCAAGTAAAAAGAGACAGGACAAGAGGGAATGGCCTCAAGTTGCGTCAGAGAGGTTTAGGATGGATATTAGGAAAAACTTCTTCACAGAAGGAGTAGTGAGGCATTGGAATGGACTGCCCAGAGAGGTGGTTGAATCACTGTCCCTGGAGACATTCAAAAAATGTGTAGACGTGGCACTCCAGGACATGGTCTAGTATGATGGTGGTGTTAGGTTGACGGTTGGACTTGATGATCTCAAAGGTCCTTTCCAACCTTAGGGATTCTATGACTCTATGATAAAGCATATTGAAAAGCTTTAAAATGAGCCTAAGCCGATCAGGACACGGCCGGTCATGGCTTTAAAAATACTCCAGCACAACCGGACGCATACGCTGAGATTCTGTGAATTACCCTGACTGGAAGATGATTGACTGATTAATCCGTGTACAGAAATCATCCCAGTTCGGTGATTCATCTGGGCAGCTCCTGCTTTGCTGTTTGTAAGCTGGCTTTCATGAGGCCTCGGGATGTGAGGAGGAAATCAAATGTTTTGGGGGTTGTAAGCAGTGAGATCATGCGGTCAAGGGCTAATGAATGAAAACACAAGTGCCCGGGGAGCAGCGGGGGAACCCCCGCAAACTGATGGGTGCAGAGGGGGCCCCCAAGCCGGTACAGGGCTTGGTGTAGGATGGAGGGGAAGGGCATTCGGGGATCGTGCAAAGCATATTATGGGATGTTTTCTGGGGAATGTGGGGAATGTGTGAGATTTATTATGGGATGTTTAGGGGAAGGACCGAAGGTGGGAAAAGGAAGGGATCAAAGTGGATTGGAGAAGAACAGGCATGGGATGGCGGAGGGGAAAAGGGGATACAAGGGCTCAGCTGGGTGTAGACAGGCGGACGGTCAGTGCGGTGCCCGGTCACGCCCCTCGCTTGATCACCACATCTGTCCTGTCTTCTTACTGAACGTAGCTCTGGGCCTGCCGTCAGTGGGGCCCGTGCAGAAAGATGGAATGGGAGCTGAAGCTGTCAGGCTACCAGATCTGGCAGCTCTAACATAAGCTGTACTTGCATTTGATTTCCTTTTCTGGCTGAGTTCGAGTCGAATTTATTTCAAAATTGCTTTTCACCATTCGGTGTATGACCCTTCTCCTGTGAAAATTAATGACTGTGTAACTTTGCTCCCAGGAAAAAAAAGATGGCTGTAAATTTGCATACTCAGTACAGAGGTGCTGCTATCTAATCTTGGCCGTTACCTCAAAAGCTCCGTCAAAAAGCTTCCTTCCTTCCAAACTGTCCATTCTTTACAAGAGCTTTGTAATTAAAAACTTCAGCAGGCTGCATTAAAGAACATTGTGTGCAGCTCTGAAATGCCACGATTCATTTATCATTGAATTTATTACCTCAGCGTAGGATATAAAACATTATAACGGGCATATTTGCTGATTTCAAAGCTTTTTGGCTTTGAACAATGAATATGATAAATGAAAGGGTGAGTTAAATTAGTTAAATGACATAAATGTGCAATATGGAAAGATAACATGGAGGGGAGGTCTCTGGATACAGAACAGGGGTCTGCCAAAAATTGCTCTTTGCAGCAGAACAAGCAGCCAACAGATACAGAGGAGTCAGTAGTAAAATACGGTGGTGTAGAGTAGAAGGACCTAGTGATGGCTTTTGATAAAGATAATTCCACATACAGAGAAGAACGTACAGTTCGCTGGGCACAGGGCTACCCAACTACATTTTTAACATTCATTTTCCTTGTCTGTTCCTTACACTGTAGGATATTTGCTGTATTTTGCTGGGGTGATCACGTAGCCTTCGCTGGTTTAGTAAAAATGGTTCAAACAACAAATGTGTCAAGACAAAAGATGGCCGTTGTAAAAGAGGCAGCGTCAAGGGTGACTGGAGAGCTCTTGCTTTCTGATCTGATCTTAGCTGGGACACATTTACATGTGCTAAACATGGCCTTACTGGCTTTAGCAAGTAATTGGTATTGTTAAGCACGTTGGAATTTTTTTGTATCTGAGGATCCTACATTACATCATTACATAAAATGTATTACTACATTTGTTTCAGGTTTGGTGATTCATAACTAGTTCAGAAGAATAACAGCATGTGACAAAAAATGTACATCCTAATACCGCTTTCATATCAACTTCCTGACAGAAGGGGCAGCCAGAAGGAGAATTTTCTGCCCATAATACTATTTTTTAACTTTCTCTCCCCAAGTTTTGCCTCAGTTGAGTTTTTCTTAGGTTGATAGGGAGGAGCTGCTGACGGTTCACCGTTATTTCCAGGGGCCCTGTTCTTCTCAAGCGTCTGTGGAGGTCAGCCCTTCATCAGCGTCGAATTTATCTAATACTTAGTTTTCAAAGCTTCTTGGGTTTTTAGAGTAGCTGTGCTTCAGTTGAAGTGGACTGTGGAAGGAAATGGCTCCATACTCCCAGTTTAGATACGGGCTGTAGTGTGCAATTCATTGGTTTGCCTTTATCTCCATGATCCCTCCAGTTTCACCCACAGCCTGGGCTTACTCTGGTTCCCTCTCCGTCCCCATTTTCGTAGTGAAACGGTGGGAACCACACACCTCAAATTTGAAAGGAAATTTACTGGTGAAATGGCCACCTAACCCCCAGGGGGGAAGTGCTGTCAGAATAGCAATAACGAGGGGAACGCTCAGACTATTCACAGCGCTCTAATATTTCCCATTCTCCGGCTTTTAATCCTTTACATTTGTACGCCCTGAAAATCAAACAGAAGTTTCTTCCGAATTGTAATTTAATTTTTTGTTATTTTAGGAGGTCTTCTCAGTTCCTATATGAGGTTACCAGCTATTGTGTTTCACTTGGTATTTGTTGTTAAAAGTGAAGAAGCCCAACCGCTCGGTGCTGGGATAGAGGGAAGTCTGTGCGAAGAGAAGGAAAATACAACTAGCCAATTCTGGCAGACACGGGGCTTCACTTCGTGATTTTATTTTCTTTCATCTGATTTGATTTCACATCCTTATCTTGATGATCGCCCTTACAGCACAGGAAGCTAAGGGACTTTCAAAACCATATCCTGTCATCTCCAAATTCACCATGAATAAATTTAAAAAAAAATTAGAGAAATACGTAACATTAAAGAAGTTCAATAAAGAAATACATTAGGCAAGAGAGAAATTCTAAGAATTAGAATTAGAAACTTCTAAGCTCATGCAAGGCGTTCTGTCACAGCTTGGCTACGTCAGGACAACTGGGACAGCTTCAGATATTTTTTTTCTCCATCTCTGACTTTTAGGGTTGCCATTAGCTGTGCCTACATTTCCTTTTTCAACTCTAAATTTAGCTGGCAGATGTTTTTCTCGTAATTATTTCTAGCTTTCCTATGTTACATGTATATAGTACATGTAGGGCTTACCAACTCTTGGACTGTAATTCAAAATAATTACTGAAGCGCTGGCAAAGGTTGAGAAGGTGACATTAAATACTTAAGCTGAAGGATCTATAGCTCCATGTACAGAACAAAGCAGCTGTCGTGAGTCCAACCAGGACTTTGGGAAGATTTCTGAGCCTTCATGTTGCAAACGGGGTGGGATTTCTTCTCTGGAGAGGACAGCCAAAGAGAAGGATTTTCTGGTTGCCTTTTTCAGATGATGTGCAGAAGGACCAATTAAAATAGAACTGTGGAGGAAATGGCTTTTTTTGGATGTTAAGGAAGAATGTCCTTCTACACTGGGATGCAAGCAAAGCCTTTCTGAAGGTTTGCGTGATCACTTGGGGTGGGAGAAGGTGCGCATGGAGTATTCAGCCCTTTGCCTGCCTGCCTCAAGCCTGGGACTTGTGTCTTGGCTCCTCTCACTGCAGCTGCTGCACTTTGATTAATTACGTCACTTTATGGTTAATAAGGTCTGATCTCCTGTGATCCACATGCATGGCTGAGACCATGGCTGGTCCTTCACCAGTCAGGAGTCTGAGGGCTGGATGGACTTTTCAAAACCAATGTGTAAACTTCTGTTGACATAACATTCCAAACCATTTTGCTATCAATATCCTTGATGAGGCTTTTGGGATGCTACAAAACCCATGAAATGTTTTAGGACACAATTTAGAAACTTCTTGTATAATTTACAATCCCTTGTTTAAAATAAGACTATTTCTCCTCTTTCTGGGATGTTCTTGCTCTGCAACATCAGTTCTCTCAGTCAGCACGGCTTCTGCTTTTCCAGTGAGGGTACTTGCCTAGGCTGAGTTAGGATTTTCAGTCTGTAGGAGTGCCGTTCATTCTGAAACATCACGATGATTAATGTGCTAAAATCCTAATTGCAATTAAGGTCTTCCTACCTCTCTCACCTCCACGCCTTGGGCTGATTCTCCTTTTCTTATACATTACCAAGGGTGGGTTAGTGCAGAAGAGCCACTGCCCTGTACCCACCACCCAAGCCTGTACTGAAGGACATGGTTTAGTAGTTAGTAGGTGGGGGGGACGGGGGACGGTTGGACTGGATGATCCTTGAGGTCTCTTCCAACCTTAATGATTCTATTCTGTTCTATTAGGAGCCGTGAAGATACTCGTTTGTGCGGGTGCGAGGTTGTATTTGCGATCCAGCTTCGAAGTTCAGCAGGAGAAAAATTCTCACCTGCAGCAGGAATACAGTAGCTGGTTTGTAAAATGCTTGGGGATTGCTGGAGATGAGCAATATCGTGATTCTTTGTGCGTGTTCAAACGGTGCACCCGTGTTTTAGGCTGTGAAACATGGAGTTGTTGATCCAGGCTGAGGGAGGTGCCTTGTAATCTGCGTTGTCTGGCGGTGAACAGCTTTATATAGGCACTGTGTGCTGCAGAGCAAATAGTTAAGCCTGCTGAAGGCTGGTTTGATGGTCTCGGAGGGAACTTGCACTGCAAAACTCTATTTGCTATAAATACAGCGTATTATTGCAGGGTTGTATCCTGTTTGGAAATGACCTCATCTAGCTTCTGTTAGTGGTTAGCAGCTTTGTACCACATGATCTGTGAATAATATGATAGTGCATTGCTCTGAGGAAAACATCAGAGCTGTGAGGTTGATGCTTCTCAAACCACATGGTACTTCACATTGTATGCAGTACAGTTGGCTTCGTTCTCGGTTGGGATAATAATATGACAGGAGTCCATTCTGTAAAGCCCACGGCATGTCCTTTTATCGGAGGATCATTTCTAAAGGTGCTGTAGCTGTGTTAGAAGCCCTGGGGAAGCTGTCCTTCCTGAGGTGCAGTTCCCAAGCTCTCCTCACCTCCCCAGGTTCAAGCAGATGGATTCACTTCCATTTCCTACCTGCGGTCCCCTTTGGGTTGGGACCATTTGCTTATTCTTTGGAGACAGAAATTTTCAGAACCTTATTTTTTGGAGCTGACAGCCGTGGCCTTTCTTACCAATTTTCTGTAATACCTCACAAGCAGCAGCTCTCAAAATGTGACAGGAACTCAGGTGGTTGCTTTTTGCCTTCTGACAGTGTGATAATCAGATGGCCTTGCTCTCTCTCAGCCATTCCCTGCGTCCTGACCGCCGTTCTCCAAGTGATGTAATACTCATAAACCTCACAGTAGAAAGTTGCTCATCATTAAAGAGAAACTATATGAGCCACAGCCAATAATCAGCACAGGCCTTACCCACAGCAGATAAATCCCGGGCAGATATTACCAGAAATACAAGAAAAAACGCTCTTGCAGGAAACCTGCGCTACAGAGATCACTATTAGAAAGGGAAATTGTTCTTTGTCACGTTAATCTGTTATTTGATGGGCATCCCCTAACTGAGGTGTGGGAGGTTGGCAGAATGATTCCATAAGTGCAGGAACATCTCTTGTTCCCTGATGTGCTCCAGCTGCCTTCACCTCAAGTCCTTTGGTGGCTGGCAGCGTGCAAGAGCTTTCTTTGAAGTGCCAGTACGAGGGAGAGAGATGTCCTGTGTATGTGGATGGTTAGGACACCACACTTCTGGAAAGCAGCGGCCTTTTTTTCAGCAGCCTCCCTCTGGCTCAGGGTTGTGTATTTTCTTTTTTACCAGCTTTTCTTTCAAGAGAACTGAATTTAAAAAAGAAAATCAATTCGGGTTTTTTTTATTATGAAAGAGCATGCTTACTGGAAAGCAGAGGAAAAACAACAATCTAAATATATTTGAAAGAAAAAGGTGCGAAAGTGAGAGGGGAATCACTTGGAAGGCTAAGGAAGTTGGGAAAATTGTAATTTGCATTTCTTAGCATGAAATGTATTCCACTGAGGGTAGCAGTGTCCAGGGGAAATTGTAAGTGGTGAAAGCACTGTCCTTGGAGACTGCTAAAACCAAAGACACTTAAAATTCCAAATATTTTTCAGCTTTGTCTGCCTTCTACTGTCTATTTGTAGCAACCCAATAAGGAAGGCCCTTTGTGGATACCCGCACAGAGATTTTTCTTGTCCCAGAAAAATGCTATACAAGGTACACGGCAGGAAGGAGCTACAAAATAGATGTCTGGGCACTGCCTCCTCCTGAGCTGGCTTTCCCCCAGATAGGTGAGGAAGCAAGGAAATATTATTATGAGGTTGCTTAAAATTAAAGGCGGTTTCTACTCATTTATAATATTCCAAAAATTACAGTAAGTGACAAACGTTCTTCCCGTCAGTGAAAGGCCACCAACCAGGCTCCTCGGTTGGGTGATACCAATTGTAGTTACCTGCAGGGAGAATTCGGGGACCGCGTGGAGGATAATATTCACTGAATGCAGAATCTCTCACCAAACTGTATGCAGCTCCCCAGCTCAGGAACGTGTACGGCGTACGTGTGAGTGCTGCAGGAAACAGATGAAGCTGGGGTGGATCGCTTCTGAGTTTTGGTAGTCAGATGATGGGCGTTATTGTCAGAATCAGCATTTCTTTAATTAAAACCCGTGCTCCATGAGCTCAGGCTTCTGGCTTCTGCTCTAACACTTGTTCTTCTACGTCTTTGGGCCTCAGCCTTTTGTGAAATGTCAGCCAAAAAGCTTAGCTTACTCAGTGCTTTAGCTAGCTTTGGTAAAGCACTTTGTCCACAGTCAGTATACCCCTTTGCTTTTGTTAGCAATAAAAGTAATAAATCTATTGTAATAAACGCCCATACGGGAGAAGGACGTTTACTGCCTTGCAATAGGGGCACTCAGTTTGTTTCGAAGAATGACATAGTCCGTTTTTACACATCATAAAACATCCTGACTGCAGTTCCTTGGCTCCCCAAACAGTTTAACGCAGGAGTGCTGCTGCTGCCTCCAAAAATCAGCGCGTCCCAGCATGCAGAATTAGCCAGGATGCAAAGGGAGCTGTGAACCACTGGTGTCTGAGTACAGCAAAACCACCCCATCAGTTCTGGGAGGTGGAAAACTCTGGCTGTCTGGTTGTCACATCTGACTGAAGCCTCCAGGAGCTGCAGAAACATTTCCCTGCTCTTCCCAAGCACAGAGTTTTCCACGCGGTTGCACAAGCGGTGCAGAAATGAGCGGTGCTGGTACTCACGTGAAGACTTGACTTGTTGTCTTTGTGGATAAATGGTACGCCATCTGTCTTTAAACACCTATTTGGCATTCTTATCCCTGATGACCACTTCAGCCTCCCCTTTCATGCTGCAATAATGAGTTTGAGTAGCTTCATTAGTGACAATTATTGTTCAGAGGGGCACACAGATTAAACTGGATATTGAAATACTCACTTTTTAACAGCTAGCCTGACAGGTTGGGATATGTGATGTTAAAGAGGCATCTTTCTTTGGCCATAATTAAGAAAAAAACAGCATCTAAGCGATTAAACATCAGCTGGTTTTGAGTTTTCTTCTACAAAGCGCAGCAGAAGACCCAGCGCAGCAGTCTCCAGTATGTACAGATAAAAAACTTGAACTGGAATGTTTGAACACAGATTTCATATTATCTGGATTTGCTGAAAATCCACAGTTTTAGCTAGAGGCAGTAAGGTCTGCAGCACTCATCCTCTCTGATAATGAGGCCTATTTATAGAAGTTTTTGCACAGAGGTCTTCAGTGTTTTGACTGATCTAAGAGCGGTTGATCTGTGGCTACAGATGAGACCCAATTCACCAGGGCAATGAATTTCCGCTGCTGTTTTTAGACATGCACAAGAAGTGTTAGTGAGCCAGAAAACTTGTTCGGCTAGCCTTTCCCGAGGGGCTTTTCAGCCCCGTGCCAGCGCCACGTCCATCTTCAGACAAAGGTGCAGCTGTCCTGCAGTGGATGGGAGAGCACGTAGGAACTTGGGGCTGAAGGTTTCCTCAGTCGGAGGAGCAGATGTTCATCTGCCGAGGGACAGAGGAGGAGCCGCAGCTCCCAGCCTGGAGCACCTCACTAGGAGATACAAGTCCTGCAGCAGCCAGACCATTGGATCCAGCTGAAATTAGGAAATTTTAGGAAAACGTGTTAGGAAATAGGTTACCATCTCTGCACCAGGTGCAAGTGCACGCTTAGTGGGTGGCGAGTAGCCTGATCCTCTGTGTATCACTTCGATGAGTTCAGCTTTGAGGTTTGATTTTTTTAACAAAGGGATTTAAGCTGCTTGTATGCTGCAAGGAAGCTCAGTCCTACCGACGCCTCTCTGCAGTACTGAATACTCAGCTGCACCTCTGAGAGACGCAAATTTGGAGAGGTTTGTAAAGTCATGGCATTCCCAGATGTCCTTCTGTCTTTTAAAAGGAGCTTTATTGAGTTACTCTGTTAGGTTTATAAATGATGTCTATGGTTAGCAATATCTTGCCTTTTATTAAAATTAGGCTCCACACTTGGATATGTAAAGACAGAATCTCTAGGTGGATTTTCTCATTTTGAAATTAAACAGAACAAACAGAATTTTGCTTTGCTCTCCACAAACAAGCTGATGTTACCCTCATTAGCGGCTGGAGAAGCTGCTTGGGTAATTTTCCAAGTGCAGACCAGCCTGGATTAAGCACGTAGCATCAACCTGGGTACCTGTAAAACCTCACTGGCCTTTTGCTGGAGGACATTCAGTAAACAGTAGGGCTTTGTACGAGAGTTGGATAAGGAAGAACTCCAACCACGACTGCACCAAGCTCCCCTCACATGCTCCACTGTCTGCAAAGAGCAGGGACGGATGCATCGCTCATGATAGGTGCCAGCCAGATCTGTCGGAGGGGAAGCTCCTGCAAGGGCATTCAGGAGAGTGAAGCACGTGTCGTCCTTTCTGCTGATGAACAATCGTTCCTGATAGCGCAGGCGTTTACCACCTGCCCTGTTGGCAGCTGCAGCGCCTGCTTCCATCTCCCACGCACCACCCTCGCTCTTGCACGCAAGCGGGGCTACCCCCAACAGCTCGTTCATTGTTTCCCTTGCTTTGTCATGGCATAACGGAGCTGGCTGCCAAGCCAGCCGCAGTCCTCTGGCCTCTTCATAAACTGCTAGATCTGATTTACAGAAGCCCTGGCTCCTCCCTGCTGAAATCCTGGAGGATGTGCACCGCAGCTCCTTTCAGCTTGGTACAATTCCCTTTTCTTGAGCCATATCCCATGAATGTGCCTCTGTCTTGTGTGCCTCACCAACAGCTTCTGCACAGCCCGGCGCTGGAGGGATCTAGTTGTTCAGTGCCTTATCGCTGATGCAATCTTTTCCTCCTATGGAAAGCGAGAATGAAATTGCCTAAGTTAAGCAGTTGTAGTAGCCTTGGAGGATAAAGCTTCCTTTCTACTTGGAACCGGTTTTGTAGTAAGACTGCCATAATTGTGGTTTTCTCTGGGCATAGGAAAGAATGTATGATGGGGATTTTATGGTACTTACAGCGTGATAATTTTCCCATCAACTGTTCAAATGAATCGCTCTTGGATTTTTAGCACCTTCTTCCCCCTATCCTGCAGGGCTGGGGACAGTCAGAGAAAATACTCCCTTGAGCATGGAGTTCAAAACTTGGTGATCTTAGAAGGGAGACTCTTGACAGCCCTGGCACATCACCATCTCAGCAGGTCCAAGATCCAGCCCCTTGGATGATCTGTTGTCCCTTCTGGGTAGGAGGGAGCACAGCTGTGAAGAAGGAAAACATGTGAGTCACGATCGGAGGGCTGCAGGAGCTGCAGTTCCCTCTTCCTCCAGCCAAGCCTGGCTCTCTTCTCCTCAAAATATTCAGAGTTTAATTTTGGGAGGACAAAAGCTTTCAGATGCAACGCTCGACCAACTTTTCAGGTGGAATACTACTTTTTTTTATTATTATTTTTATTTTTTATTTTTTTCTTAAAACTGCCATCAGTGGATGTTCTTCTCTTGGCAGTGACCAGCCTGACTTACAACTCTTACTGATATTTTAGCATCCCGTTGTGACTTGCTATTAAAAGCTCTAAATCATGGAGGTAGCAGTGAAGGAATGGTTGGGATTTACCTGGCTGGTTTTCTCGTGCTTGATCACTGTGTGAGCTTGAAGAAACTCTGTGATCCTTGGGGACCTCCAAGTACCTGCAGAACAGGGACGTATCTATCGAGTGGCACTGAGTGTTTCCTGCACCTCAGTGGGTATAACATACCTTCTTGAAGTAACTGTTGCACCAAGGGGAAACTCTGGAAGGGCAAATACTGACATTTGGGCTCTTAGAAGATCTGAAACCTCATTGCCCTCACATAGGTAAAATCTGTACAGCGCTGTTTTCAAGCCAGGATGAAGCACTGATGAAATTAATTGCAGGTTTCTGTAGCTTTCCTTTTTGTGTAAAGCATACAGAGGAGCCATTTCAGGCGTTACCGCAGAGTTAATCCTTTGTGTTTCCCAGAACTTGTGTAATCCCTGTATTGCCCTAGACACGTACGCAAGCCTCCTATAAAGCTTCCCTCTTTAGAAGTTTCATGAACAAGTTGAGAGAAGTGTCTGGCTTGACATTCAAGGCTTGAGACTTTACTCTCTGATGCGCCACATAACAATTGTTTATACGTACCAGTATCTTCTAAAGCAGCGTACTTGCCTTTGAGCTCATCTTCTTCCCCCTCTCTTCCTAACGTGTGCACAGCAGGACTTCAGCTGATCAAGGCTGCAAGTAGATAACCTTGAAGAAGGGACAATAAACTGTCGTGGCTTTGTTTTTCCCTTAAGATAATAATCCTCACGATTAACCTCGACGCTCTGTTTCATAGTGAAGATGCAGCACTTCAATTCCTAAAGTATTTCAGTGGTGTTTTTTCAGCCTGAAATTCTTACTCAGGTTTGTCATTTCCCACTTTTTGAGGCAGAGGGACTGTTTCTCCCCAAATCAAGACAAACTAGTTATGCTGTGAGACTGCCGTGGCAGTCTGAATTAGCTGTGTTTCTGTGCGCTCTCGTGTGGAGATGACTGTTGGCTGCAACTATCTTGAAAGCCTTTAGCAGTTTGGAAAGAACAAATTGCTTGAGATGTAGTTTCTGTTGCACGACTGGTTACCCGGCGTTACGAGCAAACTAGCTCAGCCACTTCTCAGGTTTTTCTGTGCGGTGGTCTCACTTGTACAACAGAGCATCGCCAGGCTACCGCCTTGTTCTTGGGAAGAGCTGCCATCTAGCAGCAGCAGCAGCCATGGATGATAACCAGATATTCCGGAGCTGTGGTTAAACATTCCTGAAATATTTAGGGAAAGCAGCATGATTTTGTCAGAAGTTTTTGTGCTTATTTGGTATGAGCGGGGTCCTTCTTTGTTCAGGTCTGTTTTATTGTAGGTCCATGAAAAATCATATTGATCGTCAATTCCTTAATAAAATGAAAGAAAATATTATTGGAGAGCATTAGCTCAGGGTTTAACAATTTATCAAGGGCATACAGCATGCCACAGTCAGCTGACTATCATTACCATAAATTCTTAATTCTTATCTTCAAATGAAGAAGCAGAATCTCCCAACTCTTGGCCCAGGTACGTGCTGTTGCAGTCATTGCTCACAGGAATAAAGGCAAGGGATGAGCTTTCACGTGTTAATGACTGCTTCTCAAAGTCTACCACAGACAGGGCTTGCTGCCCTAAAACTCTTTTACCTTATCACATGCTCCTTGTCAGCACTCATTGGTGTTGGTTTAACTTTATCAGCTTAGATGGGATGGCTTGTGCTGGTTGTGTAATGGGACAGTTCAACGTTACGCCCCTACATCTTAAAGAAAGCCCAAGGTCTCCGGACAGTCAGGCTTAGTAAATGCACGTGGAACAGGAAAATGCATCAAAAAAGGATGGTTGTTTTTTTAAAGGTTATTTATGACTGACTCTTTTGTGTTACTTCTTGTTTTCTTTAGATTTTCTCAAGCAGACCACGTATGAAGTTGAGGCATTCTTAGAAGCCATTCAGTTCTTCCGGCAGGAGAAAGGCCACTATGGGACGTGGGAAATGATAACTGGCAATGAAAAAGAGGTAGAAAAACTATCTTCCTGATTTTTTTTATTTTTTTTGTTTGCTTTGGATATGGCAGCTCTGAGGATAGTGAAGGTTGTAAAGTGTTTTTAAAAAGAAAATCTAGTAGGTGGAAATACCCAAGATTTCAAGCTACTTCTTACTGGTATGTAAGGGACATTTCTTTTTTAACAAACCCCATTTTGAGATTCTTACTGAAAAGTGAAAGAAAGCGTGCTGTGAACTAAAGTGATTGTGTTGTGCAGGAATGTAGGGACGGCCACATTTCTACAAGAGGCTGATACATATACTTTAATTTTATGCCACGGGGTCGTATGGTGAATAAACGCTGGGTCTCAACCAAGGCGCTCGCTCATGACTCGGAACACACGGCTTGCCCGCAGCAGGTACTTGCTGTACCTGTGTTGGGCTCTACTCTGTCTACCTTTCCATGACAGCTAGTTGTACCTATGCATGACAGACAAGAGATAATTTTTTCCTGCGTTGCTGGTATTACCTTTGCTGCTAAACACAAGTTTCCTGTTGCTTGTCCTCTAACGCCCGCGGATGCCGCCACAGATCAGGCTTTCTGAGGAACAGAACAGCAGCTAAACATGAATTCTGAAGAATCTTTTCATTTTGCTTTTCCCTGTTCTTTGGGGATGAAGCTTTTAATCCTAAACAAATGAACTAGTAGACCTACTTCTTGTGCCAGACTTCTGAAACAGTCTTGCATAGTGCAACATACTTAAACGCCAAGTTTTTCTGCACTTCAGTTCTTCAGAAACGAGATGCTGAGCACGGTCTGGGGCTGTGTTCAGGCAGCTTTGGAGCACGGATGGTAGCTGAAGTGATTCCACTGATCCCTCTGGCATCACTCCTGATGTGTTTTAGTGCAATTAAGACACTATTTGGGCCCTGGTTTAAACATTGTTTCCAAAGCGCTGAGCACTCAGCAGCAAATATTTACTTCAGTACCAGCTGCTGGGTGTTTTCCTTGATGGAATCTGGCTTCCCTTTGGGAAAATGGAAAAAAGCCTGCTGGAGAGTTCACGGTCCGGGGTTTTGTTTTAAGAAACCAAATTATTCTTTTAGGAGAAGTCTACCTTTAAAATGCTGAAAAATGTGGAAACTGGAGAAGAATCTATAAACAGTGTGTTTCCCAGTGCCATCGTGTCAGGGATTGAAGTTTCCTGCCAACATATGACAATAAATTCCTTAATATAAGGAGATCCATCCTTCCAGTGGAGGGAGTGAGGGGTTTTCTCTTCTCCCCTCCTCCCTCAAGTTATGGAGCTATTCTAGTGCTAGTTTCATTTTATGTTTTATTTTTCCTGTTGCTTGCCAAGTACTTACTCACAACCCATATACCTCAAGAGAACCATAATCAGAAGACATCCAGACTAGTTATGCTATTATCTTCTTAGTAATAATTCATTCTGTAAGTATAGTGTGTTCTCATGCCTGCTTTGACCAAATACAGTAATTATTTTAGGCAAATATCCAAGCTAAGTGAATGGTTTGGAACACGCAGGCTACAATTTGTTGCTGTAAAAATCTCTGCAGAATGCCAATAAACATAGTCTGTGACATTCACTTGTAATGACGGAGTCTCCGCAGCATTAGCTCACGCGGTTCTGCCTAGGTATGGCAACAGGACTGTAATGTTAGCACGTACCCAGGCACTCGGCTCAAGACCTACTAATATAATATTTTTTTTGTGTGCTGTAAAAGTTCCTTTTCCTGGTTTTGTTTTTGTTCTTTTTCATTTTTAATGTTTTGTTACTAACAAAGCATAAATTCAATTGCAGATGGTATTTCTGTAAGTGCGTGCTGAAATGCAGGGTTAAACCCAGGAAATTTTTGACGACGCTTGTTGTAAGCAACAGTACAGCCTTGTAGTGGGAGCACTGCAACGCGCCCATGTTGTAGAGGCATAACTACATTGATCAGTACTACATGAACGTAGAAATAACGTACTGGTAAACCAAGGATAGCTGAAGAAGGGATTAAAAAACCCCAAACCCCTATAGTATCCCAGTACCTTTCAGTACTGAAATATAAAGATAAACCAACATTCCTGAAAATGTTTCAAGAAAGCTCAGATTCTTCAGAATATGTTTGATCCGTTGTCACATTTCTTATTCGGTCTGTGGTGCTCCAGTTTGGGTGATCCGTGAGATGTTTTTAAGTGACTCATTAGTTTAGGACCTGGATTAGCCCTTAGGTTTTGACAGATATTTGAGGCAGCATAGCTGAATTGCAGTGCTGCTGTGGCATAATCTGTAAAAACTATGCAGAAAACACCAATAATAGGGTATTGCAGATTAGAGGTATATTAATAGAATCATAGAACCACAGAATCACAGACCGGTTTGGGTTGGAAGGGACCTCCCAGCCCATCTAGTTCCAACCCCCTGCCATGGGCAGGGACACCCCCCACCAGCCCAGGCTGCCCAAAGCCCCATCCAACCTGGCCTTGGGCACTGCCAGGGATCCAGGGGCAGCCACAGCTTCTCGGGGCACCCTGTGCCAGGGCCTCAGCACCCTCACAGTAAAGAATTTCTTCGTAATGTCCAATCTAAATCCCCCCTCTTTCAGTTTAAACCCATCCCCCTCGTCCTGTCACTGTATCCCCTGATAACCAGCCCCTCTCCAGCTTTCGTGGAGCCCCTGCAGGCACTGGGAGGCCACAATTAGGTCTCTCTGGAGCCTTCTCTTCTCCAGACTGAACAAGCCCAACTCCCTCAGCCTGTCTCCAGAGCAGAGGGGCTCCAGCCCTCGGATCATCTCTGTGGCCTCCTCTGGACTCGCTCCAGCAGCTCCATGTCTTTCCTGTCCTGGGGCCCCCCGAGCTGGAGGCAGCACTGCAGGGGGGTCTCAGCAGAGCAGGGCAGAGGGGCAGAATCCCCTCCCTCGCCCTGCTGCCCACACTGGTTTGATGCAGCCCAGGACACGGGGGGCTTTCTGGGCTGCCAGCGCACACTGCCGTCTCATGGTGAGCTTCTCATCACCCAGCACCCCCAAGTCCTTCTCCTCAGGGCTGCTCTCCATCCATTCTCTGCCCAGCCTGTAGCTGTGCTTGGAAAATAATTAGGGTATGGTGTGTTATATTTCTGTAGGGGCTGTCTTATGCCCAGGAGACACTCTGTTTCACACTACATGGCATGCAGTCAGAGCCCTTCTTAGTTACTTTTGCTGTCTAAATTCCTGCCATTTTGCTATCGCGTTGTTGGTGTGTGCCTAAATCCCGCTCAGGCAGCTGTAATACGTGAGGTGGACTGTCGGGAAGCACTGGCAGAAATGAAACGGCACAGATGAAGAAGCACGGGCATGATGCAGATGTGAAGCTGAGCGGTGGTTTTGCACTCCGCATCGGCTCAGCCAGCAGCTGGGTCTGTCAGGGCAGCGGTCCTTGAACGGGGACCACGCGGGCTGTTGGTGAAGCAGGAAAAGAGCTGGGTTCAAATACGCATCGCTTCGCAAAACCTTTGTTCAAGGCCCATTGGAGAGGAAGGGGGACTATGTACCTTGTCTGTGAGGCTTTGCTGAAACTGTTGAGCAAGGCAGTAAGCCTTTGCCCAGAGTAAGCGAGAAGTGGACAGGACCTTGAGGTGCATTTGGACTGCTTTTTATAGGGTTCCTGTGTCTCTCTGTGGTTTGCAGGATATCCTCTGCACTTCAAAGTTTCAAGAGGCTGTGGGCAACCTCATATGTGCTGCACAGTGGGGACAGATAAAGCCTTGCTGAAAGGGTTATGTGCCGTTCTGCAAGGCACGCGCACAACAGTACTGCCTCTGTCGGCGTAAGCCGGCAGCTGTGTATCTGTAACTGTGCGCCAGTACGAACATACCCGGGCAAGGTCTGTGAACAGAAAACGAACGTGTCCAGAAATAAAAGATGTCCCTCCCTCCTCTGAATCGTGAGGATGAGTAATGACTGAACCAAATATGGGACTGAGCTCTCTAGTTCAAAATCGAGATGCTTTAAATAGAGAAATTCAAGAATCCAGCATATATCCCCAGCACTGATAGGTGCCTCCGTAGGAAACGTGTTCAGAGATGGGAGATCACAAAGAAATAGAAATAGGCAGGTCCTGTGATGAGCTGCTTCCCTCTGCTTGCATAGTTTGCATCCTTGGCCGACAGCAAGGAGATAGCACAGGAGAAAGAGAGGTCTTGCAGCTTCCTCAGGCCCGAGATACAGTGTCCCTAAATAAACAAGCGGAGAGGAAAGCCTGGACTCTCTGAATCAGAAGTGTGCCTGTAACTCTGTGTATTTATTGCCAGTTTGGTGCGTCTGAGTGGGACTGGCAAGGAGGAAGTGACGGTTCAGATCTAGGCAGAGGAGCTGCGAAGCCCGACAGAGTGGGTAGTTCTGAAGAAAACTTCTGAAATGGGTGCCAGTGAGTGAAACCGGGAATCTGCCTCGCAGTTTCATTTTTTCTGTGTCGAAGAAGCCAGACACTGATGCTGTTCAGAGTTGGGTGACGCTATCGAGAGAACCACAGAACAGTTTAGTTAAAAGGTGATCTCTGGAGCTTGTCTGGCCCAGTCCCCCTGCTCAGAGCAGAGCCAACTTTAGGGGCTTTGTGCAGTTGAGTTCTGAAACGTCTGGCTCTGTCCACCCAACAGCCTCCATTATGTCGCTGTAGACAGCAGTAAGGTGTCCCCTGAGTCTTACCTTCTTAAGGCTGAGCAAACCTCTGCCTCTCCTCATGCCTCATGTGCTCCACTCCCTGATCATCGTGGTGGCCTCTGCTGGACTCACTCTGTCTTGTACCAGGGAGCCCCAACCTGGACACCGCTCCAGATGTGGGCTGACGAGTGCTGAATAGAAGGGAACGTTCTCCTCCTTCGACCTGCTGGTGTCTGCTGCGAGTGCAAGCTGCAGACCCGTGTTAAATTTCTTGTCCACCCCAAGTCCTTTTCTGCAAAATTGCTTTCCAGCCAGTTGTCACCAGCCCATACTGGTGCACGGGATTGTTCCATCCCAGATGCTGGACTATGCATTTGCTTTTGCTGAACTTCATGAGGTTTTTGTCCACCCATTTCTTCAGCCCATCTAGGTCCCTCTGAATAGCAGCCTTGCTTGCCAACGTATTGACCACTCCCCCAAACTGGTATCATCTGTATTCCCAGTCCGATGGCTTTTCTTTCTAATTGGAACCATCTGCAAGACCGAATTGCCAGTTAGGTGGTGGGAGCAGAGAGGGTGATACAACCACCAAACCCTATTTCAAAGTGAAAACGTTCCTGAGGGGAAAAAAGTACTCAGCGTCAATTTAGAAAAATACAGCAATGATAGACCAGCAATATACTTAGAGAAATCATCAAAAAATGGGGCAATGATACCTTTTCTTTGGTTTCCGTACATTCCATCAAGAATGCTCCATGTGTAGAAGGCCCTTTGGCACTTTTCTTCCCCCTGCCTTTCTTCTGTGGTGCACCTTTGTTGCAGAATATCTTCTTAGGTTATCTGTTTCAATATGGTTTTGGGTCAAGAACCTGGAGGTGTTGGGAGGAGACTTTAACATACATGAATTCTACAATGTGAAAGTTTTACTAGTTTTAGACCAGTAGTGACAAAAGAAATTGCTTGAAAAGTTTTTCACAAACTCCAACAGCTGTATATTTTATCCCTTTTGCCTCCAGATTAGGCTGGAGGTAGTGAATGTTTTGGATTGTGTTAGACGTTTTTGGAAAAAAAATAAATTAAATAGATTAGAATTATTTGATTCACAGATCACCCACATTTCTGGGTTCCATTTCCTATATCCTGCTTTTTCCTGGAATCTCCTTTTCTTGTTTTAATTATGAAGCTGGTGCTCACCCAAAAAAACTGCTAGAGATCCACATTGGTACAGTCACATAATTCTTTTTTTGGCCAATTATCTTCTTGTTAGAAGCATCCTTTGCCTGATGACTCTCTAGAATAATTTCTCCTCGATGATACGTCCTCTGAGAGGGTGTGAGTGTCCCAGAACAAGTTCAGTTTGGGGAAGCAGCAGTCAGTAAACTACCCTTTCAAATGTTTTTGATCTGGCTGCTCAGTTGATATCAATCATTTTAGCTCCATTAATTTTCACATGCCGATTTCATAATAGCATGCAGTAAATTTTAACAGGCATCTTAGTTCATCTGTTGTCAATTGTTGCATGGTCCCTCAAAGTCTTTCAGTGAAAAATGCTTCAGATAAAATGCATGGAGCTTCCCTCAGGCACACCTGATATTTTAAATACAATCTTCCTGGCGACCTGGGATGGCGAGCCATTCTGTATTTGGGGTTGCCTGCGTTCACACATCATTCTGTGACACAACTGCGCAGTTTTCAGATGAAGAATAGTGTGTGAACACATCATTTTAATCTTCTGACTGTATAGATCCTGAGCAACCTTGTGATGGAGGAACTCCTGCCTAACCTTCAGACAATGATCCTGCCCAAAATGAAAGGAAAGAGGAACGATAGGAAGAGGGCCTGGTTTGGTGTAAGTACTGATGTTTGCAGAGTAGTTGTTTCTCATAGCAGTTGTCTGTGTGTGCTGATTCTGATCTGTGCTTCTTAATTTAATTTGGGCTTAGATTGTAGAAGAAACTTATGGCTTAGTCCAGCAGCAGGTGTCAGAAGGATTGAGTACCTTGAAAGAAGAATGCAGAGATTTTGCAAAAACTCTTGAAGGAACCATTCGCTCAGACATGGATCAGATTCTGAACTCCAAGAACTTCTTAGCTGGAAAAATCAAAGGTTAGTGGAAGAGCAGCTGTGTTTTGGAGCATTTTTTTTAATGTTTCCCAATGTTGCTCAAATTACCAGATATCATAGTTTTGAAATCCTCATGTGTTTTGAAGAATCCAGCTGGAAACAGTGATTTTCAGAAACCAAATGCTTTGAGCCTCTGCTGCCTTTGATGGGAACTGATACCTGTGGCCGCTGTGTCTGTGAAAGCACCAGGTCTCCTCAAGTTGGAGCTAGAGCTGCCGGGTTTCGAGTATCCTGATTAGAGTTGCTCATTTGGCTTTCATTTTCCTGTGGACAACCCGATGTAATGAAGCTACAGGTCACATGAGCATAATTCAAAAGGTGTTTGCCCTGATGTCTAGGAATGCGCCACGAAACCGGGTTCTGGTTATGCGACAAATCAGAGGCTACCAAAGAATACTTAATCCAAAGGGCTTCCTAGGTGGTTTTAAACTAATGTGAAGTAATTATAATTTTGCTATGAATATAAAAATAAGCGTAAAAAGCAGGCAAACCATTAGTTGCTTAAGCTAGCAGATATATAGCTGAAAATTTAGGAGCTGTGTTGATAAAACCCAGGATGCTCTGTTGATATTCTCATACACCAGATGAGGATGCTTTCGGTGAACTGTAGAGTACCAAGTTCGCGTAACTCCTTGTAGTCACCGTGGCCACGCTCAGTGCAAACCTCCCAGTAGGTATCGACACTGATAGCTGCCCTTCCCTCTGCTCTCGCAGTGCCCCCAAGCTGCTAGCGTCTGGTTAGGGGGGGCATGGGAAAAGATGGTTCATCGTCACCCATAAAACTCTAAACTCCCCTTTCATCACCCTCATCATCTTCACAGAAGCCTGACTCCAGGGGAAAATACGGAGTCGTTTGATTCGTTGTGAAGTAGATCAGATTACTTTTTTCACTGTGTCTCTTAGTAGCCTAAATGCAACCGTTGTATTATCTGGCACTCCAGCCACTGTTTCTGAGCCTGCCCAGAAGTGCTGCACAGAAAATATCCAGCCGTTTCTTGCGTCCATATTGGAGGAGCTCATGGGTCCGGTGAGTTCTGGATTCACTGAAGTCCGCTCACTTTTTGATAAAGAAGTTAATGAAATCATCCAGGACTTCCAGAAGACAAATGACATCACGAAGCTAAAGGAGGTAAGACAAAAATGTGTCTGGTGCCTTTTCATTAGCACAAGGACAAGCAGTATTTGCTTTCCCAGCTGATAGTATGTTAGCACTTGGTTCTATCATTTAGAAAGCCCACGGTATTAGTGCTGCTAGAGTGTAGAGAGCAGGATTTGGTTTAGGGCTACTGTTACATTCTCTATTAAAAATTTGCCTTTGGTTGCTTTCTCTCAAAACCTGTTTTCCCTCCGCTGGAATGCAGAATGTGGATCAGCTGATGAACCTGCCATTCAACTCTGTGAAAATGGAGCCCTGCTATCTGAAAGTGAACCTCCTCCAGGAGCTCCTTCAAGACCTCAAGAGTCGCTTCAAGGTCTATCACATTGATTTTGTGATTCAGAGGACACAGAACTTCATGCAAGAGGTACTGTAAGATCCAGTTTTTCCTCCCTGGGAGAACAGATTAGGCTTGTCCTTCTAATCTGCTTCCAAGTAATCTTGATAAGAAGCTGCACAAGAGTCCCAGAATATATCTGAATCAAAATACAGCCAGAAGCTGTTTCATGTTTATATTTGTGAGGTTGCATGAGTGTGAATCTTTCTCTAAGGCACAACAGTTTTGGATGGATCATATCTTCCCCTGAACCTTGATGTTCTGACTTCTCATTGTCTCAGCACCTGAAAAGGTTGTGCTTGTACCAGCGGGGTGGCTAGAATCTACCTGATTTCTGTTCTCAAGGGCTGATTTTTCAGGAAGTATCTTAAATCTGTTTTACCAAAATGGGATGTCTCCTCCTTGGTAGTTTATTTTCTCAAGAATATAAAGTAAGGCAATTAATATTAGAAACTGGCAATTGCTTGGACACAGATGACGTCTCAGGATGTAGCTGCATGTAGGTGCTTTAGTCAACTTCACTTTTCATGGGAATGGTTGAAGTGACTGCATGATTTCAGATGAAAAAGGAAGTCCACCTTTTTTTCCCCTCTACTGTGTATTGCTATAGGTTATAATTTTGCTTTGATTTATTTTATCTGGATGCCTGGCCTCCTCTATTAGGAGCTGGCCAGCAGGCTTCTTCCAACTGCCAGATCATAAGACAGGTTTGGCCTTGTTGCTCTGTGTTGAATCCTGTGATTTTCATCTGTAGTCGAGAAACTAAATAATGTAGTTGGTGATCTTGTGAAATGGAGCTGGTCCAGTTCCGTGGAGTGGAAGTTATGAATATGGAAAGCAAGTCTCTAGCACAGTGCTGGGATAAGCTTTTCCTAAAAGCAGCTCTTCAAGGTACAGCCGTGATCAGCAGCATTATTCAGAAATAAAATTCCAATTGTATGTCTGGGTCTTTCGGGGTGACCATTCCAAAATATTGCCAAATAAAATGTCTTTCAGTAAGTGAAGACCATGAGTCAAGACAAAAATGTAGACAGAAAATATAACCCATACAAACCAAGAAGTGGTGTTTTGGTTTTTTTGGTTTTTTTTTGATCTGAACAGAATGAGTCAAAATTCACAATAAATAAGTTAAATTAAAGCACAAGTTGCTTTAAAAATGCTGCTGTTGCCTCTCTCTCTTTAGAAGGCTGGTACCTAAAAATGCTGTTATTGCTAATCTCTCTTTAAAAGGCTGCTGTTTTTCTCATTAAAATAGTAAGCAGTTTCACTTTGTGTCCATGGACATTCGTTTTATTAACGAGTGAGGTCAGGCGTGTCTATGCTTGTGTAGCCCTAACGTAAAAGCAGCAGTTGGGTGAGCTCTAACTCGGGTTAGAGCCTTGGCTCGGGAGCTTGGCATCCTCTAGTGGCCAGTTTTAGAAAACTTGGGACCACAGTGCTCAACTGGCATAAATGAAGCAGCTTGAGTGACTTCACCAATTTATGATTTGCTTCAAATAAAAATTGAAATAAAAAGCGAGTAGTTCATCTTGTAATTTGCCTCAGACTTAATGCTGCGCTGATCCTCTCTTTTTCTTGTATCCAAGGTCTTGCAGCGCGTGAGCTGCCAGTGTGCAGCCTTGATGCACGCACACATTGAGTAAACCTCCGTCGTCTCCTTTTCCATTTATAAATCCAGTCTGTATCCCCCGATCCTACATTATCTGCAAAGTCAGTTAGAAAAATCAGCCATCAACATTTTCACTGCGTATTTTCATTCATGAAAATGTGGTAATATTCCATTCATGAGAATATTGCCAGCCGAGGAGGAATTGAAAGTGTGCCTTATCCATAAGTGTGCCCATACTCATTTACAAACTGCGAGAAGTCCTCATCTGAAAATATGGCAAGTGCCAGCCTAACAGAATTCTGTGAGAAATTGTTACATTCTGTGTGATGTTTGCTGATAATTATTTGTATGATAAGGAGAGCGACTGATTAATTACTTCTTAAATAAAATACCTGCAGCATTAATGAGGAAGACCATTAGAATCTGGTAGGAGTCGATGGGAGTCTTCTTATTAGGGACAGTGAGTTTTGTCTACCGCCTTTATATCCAGGCGCTCGATCCTGCTTTTAGCCTTTGTCACTGTCGGTTTGGGTGGTGACGTGAGATGAAATGTGTACAACAAAGCTGTGACAGCATAATAACGATACCAAGGCTTGCTTTTCTTCATATGTTGCAACATTTCGGTGTGTGTTAGCCCGCAGAGGACTGAAATGCAGCAGAAAATTTTTGGACGATAGAAATGAACCTAGTCCGAGTAAGTTTGCTGATATAACTGTTTGCTTAGTTACATTAGCAGACTTCCTAGTATTGACCTGCCTGTAAACGCAAGATAGAAGCTGAGGTAGTTTCATTTTCTTACTCTCCTGCGTTAGATAATCTGCTTTTTGGTTTCCCCTTCCAGAACTGTTGCAATCTAAATTAAACAAGGCTCTTCTTCCCCTTCCGCAATCATTTAAAGTACCTGAAATAATATTTATTGATTTTAGGCCTGTTATTCTTTCTCTGTTTCACCGTCTCACAAATACAATGTAAGTTAACGATTACGTTTATCATGCTTCTTTATGTTACTGGTCTTGAACAGATTTTTTTAATGATTATTTTGTAGCTGATGGAAAATGCGGTTTACACCTTTGAGCAGTTGTTCTCTCCAAGTCGCCAGGCGGACTCAGCGAAAGTTGCAACAACCATTGAAAAAGTCAAGCTGAGAGTCCTGAAGGTGAGTGTAATGTTGCAGCACTTGCACAGGAAGATACTGGGTTCTACCTTTTTGGAAACTGAGGATACACTTTATGTGAATTTATCTCAGTATCTGAAGGAAGTTATCTCTTACCATCCAGCTGGAAATACTGATTTTGTGGCACTTAACAAAGCTGCTCATTTCAGGGGATAAAATGTACTTCTGGGCAGACAGTTGTAAATGTATTTACGTGTGCAACCTTATTAACTGCAATTAAATCAGCTGGAGATGATGATGTGGATCTGCGTAAATAATTTTATACTAGCTTTATAATTAGCCTGCCCCTGCAATTCGTTACCCTCTGAAGAGGCAGCGCTGAAATACCAGAGAGAGCAATCAGGGACATCTCTAGCCTAGGTGGGAAAAAGTGAAGGGAAAGAGAACCCAGAAAACCAGATTCTAGGGAATTTTTGTAGAAGCTGGAATAACCTGCGTGGGAAGTCAAAGCCCTGAGTGTGCCCGTGGTGTGGTAGCCTTTGGGATTCACCCATCACCGCTTACAGGTTAACAAGAAGCAGTTCTTCCTCTGAGTGACGAATAATCCCAAACACGTTTGGGCTTGTTTCTCCTTTTGTCTGTTTCAACAGCAATATGACTATGACAGCAGCACTATCCGGAAGAAGATATTTCAAGAAGCACTGATACAGATTACTTTGCCCACAATGCAAAAGGCACTGGCCCCTGTGTGCAAACCGGTAGGTTTCTGTGGTTAAAAAAAACACCCCAAAGCACAATGATAATTGGCGGGGAAGGACCGACACGTTGGCAGTAAGTCCACAGCTCTGTAAAGCCGTTTTCTCGCAGGGAGTGGTGCAGATTGGCTGCCTGCTCGGCCAAATGACGCCAGTTTGTGGACTGGGTAGATGTGGAACATGAGGTTTTTGGGAAGCAGGAAAACTGTATATACAGCATTCTTTCTCAAAGATAGTTGCAGACCTTTGCCCATCCCTGTTTCATTTCTTCCCTAGAGATCTGAAGTCCCCTCACACCGGACTCCTCTTGGCAACTACGACTGTAGGTTATGAGCTTGGCTGTGTGTTCAGCAGCCTTGCTGCAGGCTGAAATTCCATTTGTGGGGAGGGCGTGTTCCTCTTCAGCAGCACCCTGAGGCACGGCTGTGACCATACGCAGCTTCTGCTGGCCACCTCCTGGGGCAGCAGGAGCAGCAGGCAGACAGGCCGTGCGCTTGCTTTCCGTGATTTTAAATGGAAGTAATTGCGCCAACAATCAGGAAACAAACATACAATGACGATTTCTGTTGCCTTTAATCATACAGGTAGGTTAGTACTCAGCAAACGCGGCTCCTGGAGCTTCGTGGAGGTGTTACTCACGTGGCTACATCAGGGGCCAGTTGGAATGCTGTTCAGCTTGGCTCAGGATAAATTGTCTTCACCCTCCTTGAGGCCTATGCGTATATCCGCTTGCCTTTTCACTGCACCTGCTGAGAGGTGACTGCCCTAAGCCATCCCGGCCTCTCTGCCCTTCTGTTCCCCTGGATGTTCATCAGTTCCCCGAGGCTGTAAGCTCTCACCCACGGTGTGCTGCTCTTGCTGATCCTCTCCAGCTTGTTTCAGTTTCAAAACCAAGTGTAAAACCAAGCGTTTGGCCAAGTTATGCTTGCGAGTCTTTGTGTATCGATTGTTAAAACTTGCAACTTTCAAAAATGTATTTCAAGTCAGTCTCTTCCGTATGCCATTCTACTTTCTTTACCATCCCAAAAGGAACAGTCTTTTTCTGGAGTGTGAGCAGTGCCTTCAAGAGATGGTGTTTACACACACATGGCCAAGGATTTCATCACCTTCAATACGTGTAGAGAGGGTGGAGTCCCACGCTGTGTCTCTGTCATACAGGATGGAGGAAGTAGTCAGCGTGCAAACTTCCCACGAGCCCTTTCTGTTTAATCTCCTACAAGCATTTTGCATTTGTGCCTCTGCAGAAACGAGCAGCTGGCTCTAGAAGCGAACGTGTGACACAGGTGACATGCCCAGTCAAGTCTTGACCTTCTACTTGAAAACCACCAGATGGTTGTCTGTAGGCACCTGGTCTAGAAGGGGGCAGAGGTCACTTAATTTACTTTTTATAGACCACGAAGCAGCTGCCTCATGATAATGACTCAATTATTGTCTAGACGGTCTATTGCATATAAATCAGTAAGCAAAAAATGTTACACGCCTGTTAGAAAAAAAACAAACCTTGTATCTCACCGTGGATTTGCCTCCTTGGACAAACAGTGAGTGAGGCAGTTCCTCACCAGCCATGTATTTCAGCATTGTTTATTGCAGTGCAGATGGCAATGATCTATCGTGCTTTTAAATGTAACTGTAGTGCAAGAATGCCGTTTCATAAATGCGTAATAAATTATGAGCACACATTGTTCGTTTAGTCACGGTTCAACCAGTTTCCCTTGAGAGCCAGGAAGGACCATTGCAAGACCTGCTAGATGGCACCTCCAGGGTGCTCAGGACTCTCAGAATCCCTCATTTTTATATATCTGTTCCTTTCTTCTCTGCACAGGAGCTGCAGAAATACGAGCAGTTCATTTTTGCTGACTACACTAGCGTGATACAAGTAGAGAATGTGTACGAAGAGATTTTATATCAGACACTGCTTGAAGAAACCCTGAAAGGTGAGAACATTTTTGAGGTGACAGTAATAACGTTTCGGCCGTTGGCGAGTGAGCTCTTGCTTCAGAGCTTCCAGAGTCCGAACCTGGCTGTTTCAGACCCAGATCCCACTTTTCTGAAGACTGGTGGTTACAATACTACAGCGTTTGGATTCAGCTCGCTAAAGATGTGTCGCAAGCCCTAAAATCTGAATTATGGGACAACTTTACTAAACCTGGGAAACTCAAAGCGATAGCTTGGCACAAGCCTATTCATTTCTACCACAGTTTAATTATGCCAGCTTCA
Organism: Psophia crepitans; assembly: GCA_013399095.1. NCBI lineage: Eukaryota > Metazoa > Chordata > Aves > Gruiformes > Psophiidae > Psophia > Psophia crepitans. The sequence goes on from VWZZ01006766.1 coordinate 366,944, forward strand.
TTTTATCTTGATTCCCTGGGCCAAGGAGTGAAATTATGCTCTTAATTGCAAAGATTTGGTGATGAATTTCTGCAAAATAAATGTACTGCTGGATGCAGTTTCCAGTACACCGCAGATGGCAGTGCAGTACTCCCTGCAAATCTCTGCCTTTGTGTCAGAAAAAAACCCTATTCTTAATGGCATATATAGATATATAAAATACTCTGGATCTCTCTGGATCTGTCTGTCTGTACCCTAGATAAAAGACACGCGTCTGTATTGCACAGTAAGTTTTAATAGGTCCTCTTTGGCAGTCCCGTTCAAAAAAATCCGGATAATGGTTAATGTAACACGCACGCTTGTGTTCATATATTCAGTGTAAATACTCGTGCATTGAAACACGACCTTTGTGCATTGCGGGTCCTCTGTGGTTTTCCATTACAGCAATGCTTAGGTCAGTATTGGAGTTCCATTATTCAAAACAGATAAAATCCCCACCCCCCCAAAAAAAAAGGTAAATTCAAATAAAAATTAACTGTTGTTCTAATATCAAAATGTACAACGTTAGAAACTCAGGAAAACACCGTACCTTCTCCGATGTGCCTCTGCCAGTCTCTCCAAAACAGTTTGATCTTTCTGTTTTATTTAGTGATAAAAGAAGCTGCCATCATGAAGAAGCACAACCTCTTTGAAGATAACTTGAATTTGCCCTGTGAAAGTGTGTCCAGCTTAACGGACCTGAAGACCCCTTCAGGATCAGCACAAACCACTCCTGCAAAGAAGCCTTCCACCACCCGAGCCGAGACGTCGGACACTGAAACTCAAAGTGACGAAACACTCATTGTGACAGAAAAGATTTCTTGGGAGAAGGGTGCTGATGATAGAAAGTTGTTGGACACAGAGGCAGTCACTTCTGTTAATACGGCTGGTGATCAGGCAAGCAGAAGTGAAGAAGTGGTCGTTACAGACAGTAGCGAAGAACAAGAGTCCCTTCCAGCTGCGCTTACAGAACAAGAAGTTGCAGAGGGGAACAGCGCTTTGGAGAATGAAGCCCCAGTGAAAGCAGAGTGCGTAGTGAACACTGAGAAAGAGCTTAAGGCACAGCAAGAAGCTTTGGAGGAAAAAGTAACTCCTGGGACTGAAGCTGCAGTGAAAGATTTTGGAGCCAGCTCTGAAGAAGAACTTGATGTACCTGAAGGAACAGCAGAGGAAAAGACAGCTTATGAGAGTCAAAAAGCAATGGATGTTGCCTTCCTCAGTGGCGCTGAAAAAGAAGGCAAAGCACAGGAAGAAGATGCTGAGATAAAGCTGACTTTCCCGCATTATAGTGTAGCAGAAGCAGAGATTTTAGGGAATGCTGAAAAGAAAATCAAGGTAGAAGAAGACTTATCTCAGAGTGAAATTGTGGTAGGAACTGGGTTTGAAGAGGTTAGTAAAAAAGCAAGCAGTGAGCTAGGAGTGAGCACTGAGACAAGGGTTATTTCCCAGGATGAAACCACAGGGAAAGGAGGGGATGGGGATAACGCTGAAAAAGAAAGCGAGTCAGAAGAAGAGAGTTGTAAATGTCCTGATGATGTGAATGAGATAAGGAATTTGCTGATGGTCACATTTGAGATACCAGCAGATACTCCAGCTGAGAACATAAAGGAGATCTGTGAAGGTGAGCTATTAAAGTTGCAGGAGCACAACGAAGGGAACGATGAGATGAGCAAAATGCCTGCCGCAGAAATTCAAGTGACCCAGATGATGACGAGTAAAGACTCAGCAGAATGCATGGAGGTGAAAGAGGACCAACCATCTCTGTCTAGTTTGGGAACAGATGGTATGAATGTAGTGAACGTGTCCGAGGGGCCCCGCAGCACGGCACAAGCGGAATGGCTAGTGCAGAGCTCAGAGGAGGTGCCTTGGGAGGCAAAAGCAGAGGTGGAGTTCAAGAAAAGCACTTTGTACGCTTGGTACACTGAAAATGTGTCTGAAGCCAGACGCTTAGATGAGGAGGAAGGAGGAGCATGGAATAGCCGTGCCGTCCCGCTGGAGGTAGGGACTGAGAGCTTTTATCGTAGTCCTGCTGAAAATGCAGACACAAGGCAAGTGCCCATTTTGGAGACAGAAAACCCAAGAACAGGACTGCTAGACGTGCTGGTTTCTTGGGCGCCAGAGCAGGGCGAGGCTAGTGCCGGAAAGATCACAGAAGATACAGAGCCTGGTGAGGGTGGTGGGAGGTCAGGAGATGAATCATCTTCAGACGCGGAAATGAAAAGCACAGAAGTAAAAGATACTGTCACAGAAGAAAACAGAGAAGATAGTTCTGAACAGGAAAACTCTGAAGAGTAAGAAGCATTCGTCAGCCCAGCCCTGCAGGAATTATTTACTCCAGTAATCCCTGTTTAATTGTGAATACTTAATCGGGTCAGAGATAGAGGAAATGGGCTTTGTTGAGATATTAGCAGCTCTTGCAGTTTCAGCTCGGATCCCTTCCGGTGTGGTGGGTGGTGGGTTTCTTTGCGGTTAAAGCCCTCACTGTTTAAAACCAGGTTACTGTTGGAGAACCTCACCTTTCACTTAAAATTTGCTACCTTTTGGTTATGGAAAAAGTCTGAAAATGTGACCACCAAATGCTTCCAAAGCAGCTCACCCCCAATTATAAAGTTAACAACTTAACTGTTCTTAGGTGTTTTAACAGAGGAGTAGCTCGTGATTTTTAAATGCATGGATTCGACAAGTATCGCTGTGATTCGTAGGTGGTTGGTACATACGTTGCTATTTGAGGGTGCTTTTAGTATTTGCATGCAGTATATGGGAAATACCTACAACTTTTAGAAGTTAAACAGAACCAAATAGTTAGTTTAGTAGGTTGCTCAAAAGCCACACTATGCAAACTGATCATTTAATTATTTTAAAGTTTTGATGGATATTAAAGACAAGCAAGTGTTCCGATTTTTTTTTTTCTCTTATTGCTATATTTAAAATGGGGAAAATATGGGAGCAGGTTTCTCAGTCCCACTCTGCACTTCTGGGTTATTTAGCCTTCCAGAGCACTTTATGGCTATTTTATTTTGTTTTATGGAAGGGAAAGATGAGAATGTTTACAATAACCATTAGGCAGCATCTTTCTGTTTTACTTCCCACCATAAAATATATTCACTTACGGCTATCTAATACAGACTATTACTAGTCCTGCCCTTCCCATTCTTACTGAGTTACCCAGTTCCGGAGGCCTTGTTCGGTGCGGAAATTACATAGATAAATGGCAATAATTGTGAGATACCATCATCATTGCGTTTAATTTCTAACACAGATGTTAAGTGAAGCAAAAAGCAGCCAAAGGTTATTCACATGTGCTTAGGTTTTGGAGGGCAGAATCACACTTCAAAAGCAGTTACTAAAACGAGACCTGTTGCTTTCATAGCTGGCACGTTATTGTCCGTATCAAATGGTGGTCTGCGGACAAAGTTGCTTATATGCATTATTTGCATGCCCAATTCACCGACTGTGCACAGGAAAGCTTGCAAATGAAAAGGGTATTTTAATAAATTGGGCTTTAGAGCGCAAGACCTCACTTCAGAGGTAAGTTTAAGGCACCTTAAAAAATTGGCCTGGTGTTTCAGACTGTTTCTGAATAAATACAATCAGTACAGGACAGGAAAGATTAACGATAAATACAGTAAGGACTGCGGGATTTACGTCCATAAAGACATGGGAAGAAATAACAAAGTCCTGAGAGCATAATACTCGTTGGCATTTAACTTCAACAAACTGTATGAAGTCTGTTATTTAATGCTATCAAAACATGCTATAATACTAACAGAGAATTGACACTAGAGGAACAGGCAAATATTGCTATGTAAGGAAGGAACATTGTTGAGTAACTGGACCAACTGCAATGTCACTGTTGTAAAATAAATGCAACTCCTATTTATTCCAGTATGGAAACATTAAGGTCACAGATGTTTTCCTTGCAAAAGTACTTTGACTCGTTTCCTCCTTATATTTCATGCAAAAATACTAATCTGTAAACACACAAACCACTGTCAGCCAAATTCTTTTACAAATCATTAGCTATTTCAGTCAGCTACTTTGGTTTCGCAAAGCATTAACAGTTTCTAATTGGTACCGAACATTGACTTCAGATTTATAATACGTGCTTTACATTTACAGTTAAGCAGCAGCAGTCTCTCTTAGCCATGCTGCAATTAGGGGACGTGACGGTGTTTTAGTCCGGTGTTTTGTACAGAAGACGACTACAAGACAGCGACTCTGTGGAAAAGGCTGCAGTCTCCTTCAAGAGCTCTTTATGGCTAATATGAATTAGATATATCTATAAAGAAAGTATTTAGCATAAACATTGCCATCATAGTAACTTTTGAATTATTTCTCCGGCGGGCTTAAATCTGGGTAAAATTTTCCTGTGATATTAAAGAATTGCGTTATTGGATGGGAAAGAACAGGGAAGATTTAGCCCGTAGGTCGCCTTGTTCTGCTGTTTAATTGAAGTTCCTCATGGCCAGGGGACTGGGGTTTTTTTGCCTTTGTGGGGGTTTTCTGTGCATTCAGATGAAATGGGTAGAGAGTAGCGGTTTAATCGGACTCGGGTAGTGGTGACAGCAATTTAAGGTCAGCAATCTGCAGGGTTATTGTGTTGGATGAAAAATAGTAGGAATCAACTCTGTAATTTTTGTTGCTTTCTTGGAATCTCCTACACTTACCCGGAATGAATTATTTCCCTTGTAAACTGAGCACAAGAATAAAGCCCCTTTCACCCCTCCCAGAGGGCTGAGGGTTCGGAGCGCACAGTGCCGTGAGGGGAGCGGGCCGGGGCACCTTACGGCTGGTTTATGCCGTGGGGTTGCCAGTTTTGAAGGACAGGATATGAAACACATTGTATTTTGCTTATAACTTTGTAAAAACGCTTGTCGTGAAAATAAAAGAAGCTCTTCCCTTCCATCGCTGGGAGGCTGGCTTTGTGTGTGTGTAATAATGTAATTGGGGGGTTCTGGATGAGAAAAAAACGCAGTTCAAGCGGTCGCTGGAGGGCGGGTGTAGACGCCGCTTCCCCGGCGCTCTCCCCGGCTGCCTTCCGGGCTCGCCTGGCCCCTGGCCGCCGGCTGGAGGCGCCCCCCGGCGCCGGCCCTCGCCCCTCTCCTCAGGGAGCCGAGGGACAGATCCCGGCGGCCCCCACTTCTCCCGCCCACCGCAGGGCATGCCGGGAGTTGTAGTTCCGCGCCGCCGCGCACGCGCGCTGCCCTTGCCCTCCCCCCGCCCCTCCCGTTGTCCACGTCGCCCTCTCGCCTGGCGTGTCACCGCCGTCACGTGGCCCGCGCGCCCTCCCGCCTCGCGGCGCTCCTACCCCGTTCCTATTGGCCCGGCGGGACGGCGCGTTGAGGGGAGAACCCGGAAGTGGCGGCGCGAGGCGGTTTCCTTGGCTACGCCAC
>VWZZ01006766.1:372381-385649 GCA_013399095.1 Psophia crepitans
GGCGACCGGGGGCTCCGCTGGAGGAGGCCGTGGAAGCTCCTGGCCCTAGGCCTGCTCTCCGCCTCCTCAGTGCTGGCGGCCGCCCCAGGCGCCGGGGCCATGAGCAAGGAGGAGAAGCGCCGGTTGGGGTGAGCGACGCCGGGCCCTGCCGGGCCGGGAAGGAAGGAAGGGAGGAAGGAAGGAAGGGGGGTGGCTTGGCGGTGCACCGGCGTCCGCTCGGCGTGCTGGGGTTGGGGGCTGCGCTGCCCCGGGGCTTGGGTTGGGCTTGGCCGGTGCGGGTGTGCCCCCCAGCCGGCGGTGCTCTGGGAACGTCTGTCCTGGCCTCCCCTCCTCGCCCCTCCCCGCCGACCCTGCGAGGGGTGAAGCATCCCCATTTTCGGGGAGAAGGTCGAAGGGAGGGACAGCCTTGAAGGCTGCAGCCAGTGGTTGTGTGTAATTACGGGTAAAAGTGATCAAAGGTAAACCTGTAGTCAGTTGGTCTGATTATGGCTCTGCCTCTGGAGCATGTGAGTGTTTGGGAGCCATAAAGAAGGTAAACGTTTGCATGCGTTCTTGCCCAGTTCCTGTCCCTGAGGTGAACTGCTTTGGTCCCCCACACAGGTGCGTGTGACAAGCTGGTTCTCCTTCAGCACAGTTTTTAGTGGAAGGGTGAAGATTACAGTGTAGGTGGTAAATGTGCTGCACTGCATGGCGCTGGGGTTTTTTAGGCAAATATGTAATCAAGCATATCATGATCTTACTGGGGCAGTTTCTTGCTCCTCCTCTTCCCATCTACTGGCTAGGTGCACCAAATAATGATGCGGAATCGCTGCTGGAGAAACACTCTGGATGCTCTCATGGTTATTAATCATTAGATACAAGTTGATATTTAACTCTGATGTTTACAGTCACTGAGGTTTTCCGTCTTGGGTTCTCAGGGCGGTTTGTGTGTATAATCTTTTGCACGTTTTGTTCATGTGACTACAGAAGGAGTTTAAATTTCACTCACCGATTGGTTTTAAATTTTTTGCATTCATAACTTGCGCTCGCTGCATCATCTGATGCCCCTGCCCCAGGCGTATGGCAGTAGTGGTTTGTACTTGGGGGCACGGAGCCTCGTCCTTTCTGATAACGGCAGGTAACCTGCGTATTTGTTTAATGACAAGATCGTATCAGTCGCAGAATTTCTTTCAGAAAACGCCCTGGAAATGTAAGTTGTCTGTAGAGAAATGGAAGTTTTAAGCACCTTTCTGTATGCTCCATCACTGAAGAGCACTGTTAGTTCAGCTGGACGTGGTGGCACTTGTGTGCCAGACTCTGGTTTTGTCTGCTACAGCGATCCCAGAACTACAAACTGGGTATAGTCTGTGAAGTACCTGAAAAAACCATCATACTGTGCTCTTTTGATAACTTAATGCATTTGATGAGTTAAAACTACGTCTTAAATTTCCAAGTAAATCAGATATTTAGAGTATAATTGTGGTGGCGTTCTCTCTTCTATGTTGAGGGTTGGACTTGATGATCTCAGAGGTCCTTTCCAACCGTAGTGATTCTATGATTCTATGTTCAGTCTTATCAGCAGAGATTGTGAGTAGTGTTGATGGTAGCTTAGGAATTAGTGTGCTCTCTTGCCTTGCAGGGCTTCTCAGTAGAACAGCTAGGAGTGACTGGGACTAGTGCTGTCTCTCAAAAACCCACTGCATTTTTATGTAGTAGCGTTCCCCACCTTGACTGCTTTTTGATCATGTAGAATAAATGTATCTACAGGGGGTTCCTTTAGTATTTGCTTGCCAAGACTTCTAATGCAAGGAAGATGTGTGCCTCATAACTTATGGTCCTTTTCTGACCCACAGGCAGGAATTTATGCTGTGTCAGTTGCTTTTAACATTGGTGATTACGAGCAGAACATAATTCTATTTTCCGTCTTTTGCTGAGCGTGAAATGTATTCTGTCTCTAGCTTTAATGTGTTGGTGACATCTGCATCTATTTAAGGGGAAGCACGGAGGGTTGGAAGAGATCCCCAAATACTTACTGTTGTGTTAGGTGAAGAAATTGCCTTTCCTTTCTGCAGTGAAGGAAAGTAGCTGGATTGGGAAAAATTATGTTATTTCATTGACTTGAGTATGTTACTAGAGGACCTGTTAGTGGTACTCAGACACTAAAGTGTAATGCATCTTGCTGTTCTAAGATGGTATGTTAAAGGCCATTGTGAGGCAGACCACTAATGCTCTTTCTTTTTTTCTTTTTAGAAACCAAGTGCTAGAAATGTTTGATCATGCGTATAGCAATTATATGGTAAGTAAAATACCTGCTTGTTTATTTTTTTTGGAGTTGTTATTGCTGACCTGGGAGAGAAAGCAACCTACAGTCCATGACAATGTAGAGAAACAGCAGGAGGTAGGGGTGAAAATGAAGCTAAAATAAGTAAGAGCACCTGTATAGCCTTTAAAAAGAAATGAGCAAATGTTACTTTCGGGAAGAGCAGCGTCAGGAGGATCGCGAGGGCTTTCAGAGTGGTAGCTGGGTTTATTTTAATACGGCTTGTGATTTTCTGTGCAGGTGTCTTCATGTTCTGGATGTGGGAGCCATTCTGCACTCTAATCAACCTTGAAATACATTAGCTTAGTTCAGATATGATTAAGAATGAAGAATTACTTAGAGCGGGCTGACTTTCCTCAAGTAATAATTACTTTCAGATATACTATATAAGTAACACACTTCTGGGGAGAAACTAAATATGAATGAGAGGAAAGACGCATTGTAGGTTCTTTGTGGCTGCTGCAGAAACCCTCCTCTTTTCAGTTGCACCAGTTCCTGCTGGACAAACCGCTCGCTGTCTCTTGACAGTATCTTGCCAAATGTCCCAGTTTCTGTGTTATGGTTTAACACTTTAATATGTCGTACAACCTTAAAACCTTGTGACTTACAAGTTTATACAGTGCATGAGAGTGAGAGGATTACTGGATGGAAAGGCAAGCAAGACTTAATTTCAAAATCGGTGGAGTTTTTAACATCAGCTCTTGCTTTTCACACCCTAGCAGTTTAACAAACGTCAGGCTTTTTGGTGGTAATTTGTAACTAGGTACTGGGGAGCTGGTTCCATGAAAAACCCTTGGCTTGTGTTTCCTGTGGCTTTCTGAAGTAAAAACTACTACTGGATAAAGTGTTATATGCCAGGAGAAAGGATCTGTGCTCCTACTGTTCACTGAGCGATAAACAGGGAACTGGTAGGTGTCTTGCTACATCTGAAGCAAGAAAATTCTAGATGAAAGAGAAGAATGACTTCAGCTATCCTGGAAACTTTGAAGCCAGGAGGATATTTACTTGCCACGTATGCTGGAACACTAAACAAACAGAGGAATGTGACTTGTTTGTTGAAGAAAAGATTAGGCTATCAGACTGGATTCTGACAGCAAGAGAAATAAGTATTTTTGCAGCTGCTTTTGAAACAACCAGCTGAAAAGTTTTGATTTTCTGTTTCTATTAATATGCATTTTAGACTTGTGCAGCTAGAAGACTGAAAATTCATGTTTGCATGTAAGGGGGGAAAACTCCCTTGTCCTTTTTTTTCCCAATTGTTAACAGGAGCTTTGAGTAAAAAGATGCTGGATTTTTTTTTTCCAGTCTTTCAACAATATTTGTAATAATCAGGATTATATTTTTTCTTGATGCCAGAAAGAATATGTGAAAATGTCAGTCACTGGCGGCCAGTAGGTATTTCTTGGGTTACAGCGCTAGTAGCAATGTGTCTTTTTTCAAGTACTCTGCTGCCCTGAATTTGCAGTACTGACATTAGGAAATATCATTATCTGTTCGGTCAGAATGTGTAGAAATTCCAGCGAGCCTGCTGAGCATCATGTGTGTAATATTTTCCAGAAGTGTGTTTAGTGTAACATTTGTGCCATGTTTTAGATATAATGGCTCTTGCTACCTTGCTTTGAGGTTACTTGAAAGGGGAGAAGTTGCAGGTTGGGAAATCACTTCACCCAGTAGCCTTTCCTGTGCTAGACAGACAATAAGTGAACTTTTCTTTTGCAAAATGCTTCTAGTTCCTTATGATTTTGTAAGACTAAAAGTCCATTTTCTCCAGAATTCTTATCACCTTTTTTTTTTCCATAATTTAAGCTGGAGATTTTAGTTCTGACACTGCTTTTGTTGTGTACTACTTTAATCTGTTTTCTGAGTACTTTGCACAGATACTCAGAAACAGCTGAGCTGTATTAAAATGATCTAGATTCTGGCTTTTGTAGTTGAACTTGAGGAGAACAAAGAGTCATGCAAAGACCAAAATACTTGGGAGGGTGGTAAACAGGGAAACAAACCATCGGTTTCAAAAGAAGTTGCTGTAAAAGCTGTTTATTTATAGAAGAATGTTCCTTCTTTTCCTCTGTATTTCACATTTGAATATAGATTAATTTTTGTACCATATATTTGGAAAGACTTTGAGTGTGTTTACTTGCAGGTTCAGTGCGGTAATTGAACTCTTTTTTTTTATCCTGCCACTTGTTAGTTTTCCACTAAAAGTAGAATTGGCGAGCGCAGGACAGCAGCCAGTTTTCTGATGTTTAAGATTCACCCTTCTTAATGTCGGTGGCCACTCTGAAAAATTTTAGGTAAACCTTTCCTATGACACAACAGTGAATTTCAAATTTGTCTCTCTTTTATTCAATATCCTCTTTTGGTGGTAGCTTAAACCTACAACACTCGCACTGAGGTGAGAGGGAATAGGAACAGGCTTTTTATTCAGTGTGCTTGACTTCGGCAGTGGTGCCGCTCCTGTTATTTCTGCCTGACTGAGGAGAAACAGCATTACAGGGCAGCTCGCTTTGTGGAGTGCTTTTTCTAGAAGTACAGAAAGTAAGTGTTGCTCTTAAAAAAGTAATCTAGCAATGTCTCTCTCTCTCTAAAAAAACCCTCCAGAAGTTATATTTGTAAAATGCTCAGTCTTGGTAAGCTTTATTGTGAATGTTATCTTTTTTGTTACGCCTTGTGTAGCGATTTACCAACTTACTATTTTACCTTCTCGGTGAGTTCTCTTACCTGTCCCTGATTGTGACACCTGTGTTCATTTGGAAATGTTTCCAAAGTGACTTTTAAGTCTAATCCCCACTAATTTCTGTGTGAAATATCAACCACTTGATAATGCCTGTATTAGTTTTAGGTCTTAAACTCATCTTTGAGATGGTAGCTTCTGCCTAAGGAACATTATAGGAAGTGTCATACCTACCTTGTGGAAAACTCACAATTAACTATTCAGGTTAACTGGTGGGATTTTTTTGATGTGCCATTAGTTCCAAACTTCTCTGGGAGGTGAGAGAGAAGGAGGTCCTGTTGCTCTGGTCACAGTTTAATCATTTCCAGGCACCCAGCTGGAAAGCAGCTTTGCAGAAGAGGACCTGGGGGTCCTGCTGGACACCAAGCTGACCGTGAGCCAGCAACGTGCCCTTGTGGCAGAAGGCAGCTAATGGTATCCTGGGCTGCATTAGGCAAAACATTGCCAGCAGGTTGAAGGAGGTGATCCTTCCCCTCTGCTCAGCATTGCTGAGGCCACATCTGGAGTGGTGTGTTCAGTTCTGGCCTCCCCAGTTCAAGAGGGATACAGACATATTGGACAGCGTCCAACGAAGGGCCACAAAGATGACAGAGAGACTGGAGCATCTTTCCTGTGGGGAAAGGCTGAGAGAGCTGGTGCTGTTCAGCCTGGAGAAGCAAAGGCTTGGGGGAAACCTCAGGTAGATAAATACCTGAAGGAAGGTTGTAAAGAAGATGAAGCCAGGCTCTTCTCAGTGACAGGACCAGAGGCAACAGGCATAAACTGAAACAGGGAGGTTCCCTCTGAAGGTCAGGAAACACTTTACTGTGAAGGTGACTGAGCACTGATACAGGCTGCCCAGAGAGGTTGTGGAGTCTCCTTCCTTGGAGATACTCAAAAGTTGTCTGGACACGGTACCAGGCAGCTGGGTGCGGGTGGCCCTGCTTGAGTGGAGAGGTTGGACAAGGTGACCTCCAGAGCTCCCTTCCCACCTCAAAAGATTCTGTGACTGTCATGCAGTTTTTCTGAAGGCCAGACTAATCAGACTTCCTTTTACAAGGCTCTGAGGATTTGCTGAAGCGGCTGTAACAGTTATGACTTACTCCCTTGTGCTGTTTCCCTGCAGGAGCATGCGTATCCAGCTGATGAACTCATGCCTTTAACTTGTCGTGGACGAGTACGGGGTCAGGAACCGAGTCGAGGGGATGTGGATGACGCCCTGGGAAAGTTAGTGTTTGAAATTATTACAGTCTCATGTAAACATCTAGGAATCTAAGTACAACTTGCAGCCCATAAAACTTGTTTCTTCGGTTGACATGTCCACAAACTTAAAATTGCCAAAAAAGATTCTATGGGCGTAGACAAATCCATAATTTGTCTCATCAGGTCTCTTACGGGGGTTGGGGAGAAGCTGTTGGAAAGAAAGCTGTAATTGTAAACTTCTTGCAAGTTAGGCAAGAATACTTACTTTTATTATTTCCTCCCATGACGTTAACTGATGTGAAATTGTACCTTAATCGGAAGAAGAGAATTGACCAGTGAATAAGATCCAAAGATGGGTTTGGTTTTTTTTAACTCATTCTCCAAGTATTTTCCATAGGCAAGCCTTCCAAATGTGAGCTGACATTTATGGGATTAGTAAATATGACTGCTAGATAGGGGTTGTAAGGGTTAATTGTCAGCTGCACAGAACAGTAAACTGTTATCCATTATGCTGGCCTTAAGTGATATTTAAAATGCCTTTTTTTAGTAGAAAGCTCTCTGAAAGCATAATTAGTCAAATGATTATCATGTGTGTGATAGCCTGAGGCCTTTGCCAAAGCATAAAACTTATTTCAGACATGAAAATTCTTCCTATTTTTTTCTTTCAAGATAGCATCTAATACAAAATACTGATCCTTTGGCCAACAAGATATAAATTTAAGGACTGTTTTTCTCCATGTTAAATTGAACCATCAAAGACAACGTTGAATTACTTTAAAAGTGTTTGTAATTGATTTTTTTTCCCCACAAGGAATGTTGTCTCTCTGCGTGCTGCTTATGTTTATAGAGCAAATGCTTAATAACAAATGGCTGATGCTTTTTTTTATTGGTATCTCTGCTTAGTGTCCCTAGGCAGAATAGTGTTAGTAGAGCTCAAGTTCTTGTCTTAAATACTACTTCTAATTCACTCTATGATATTGAGCATGTCGTTTTGGTTATTTTTTGTTAGTTGCTAAAGTTCCTTAGTCTGGAGATTCCTATATAAGCCCGCTGCCTTGCAGGTACGGAGCGATATATGATTAATGAGAAAGAAGTGTCGAGAAAATGTATTTGTAATCCTGATGATGCGTTCTTTTTAATGACCTTTTTTTACACCCTAACATACTACCATTTGAGTAAAAATACCTTTCGGCCCCCTAAATGCATTCTACTGGGTTTCTTAGTAGATTTGATCGGAGACTAGAAACAGAAAATAATTTGCTTCAAAGTTTGAAAGCCTTGCAGTAAAGAAAGATATCTTTATAAGTGTAGCTTGTTTCAGTCAGCTCACTAACAAAGGGAGGAAACTTAGTAGGGTGTTTTGTTATTAAACATACTGTGTGCAACTAATTTTTTAGCGGCTAACGGTCTGAGAGAATTTAGTTTCTAATGGTATTGGTTACTATTAAAAGTTACTTATTTCTGCACACACAGAGGTCTATAGTAAATCTGTTTTAAATTTTGTTTCATAGGTTTTCACTGACCTTGATTGATACCTTGGACACTCTTGTGGTAAGTTTAATCTCTTGATAAACTTTGGTAAAACAGACAAAAAAACACTTTTTCTGAGGTTCAGGCTTATTTTTAGATGTCTATTTTGTTAATTTATATATAAAAAAATTCTAATCTTTCTTCACCTTTGATCCCTAGCCACCTGTTCGAAGTGGCTGTTGCTTGTAAAAACTTCCCAAGTGCTGTGTTGGTGTTTGGAATTCATTGCAAAAAGAATATTAGAACAGTTTCTTCACATTTCATTGATGCTTTCTTACCTTGCTTTTCTTGAGCTCTAACTTAACAAAAAATACTTAAGTTTGCTTCCCCTTATAGTCTAAACCAACATGCTGACTTCTGGGTGAACATCTCTTACTGCCAGCTGAATTATTAATGTCTTTAATGTACAGGTTTCATGGATGAATTTGCATATGCTTAAATATATATTAAAAAACCCTGCAACCCTGGATATGTTTGCCAGGAAACGTTGCCAAACGTACATTTCATCTCTTATTAAAAGACGTGAGTCATTAATAAACTGCTTCTGGTTAGGTTTCATTCCCTTTGACGTATTTTGTCATCATAAAATAGGGTTTGGAAATCAGGAATTTTTGGCCATTCATGTCTCCATGTAAATCTGGAAAGCTCTGAAAATCCTTACTGCAGTGATTTGGTGCGTGAATGCTTTCTCTGACAGCCGTTCCCTTTTTATGATGTGCTGTGAGATGACCCTTGGCTCTTCTGCATAAGGACAACAAATGTTGCAGTGTGGAGTCTGGAACTCTCGGTCTCTACCAGACACTCAAATGGATTCTTGTGGTTTATTTATTGTTTTCTTGTCTTAGAGCAGGATTAACACTTGTGGAATTTAAGGGCACTTTCGGTAACGAATTGGATAAGTGGCGAGGATTCTTAAAGATCCACCGAACTAAAAGAAAGTCAGTGTGAAAGAAAATCTGTAGGAAGTGTGCCTGAAGAACAGCTCAGACAAGGAGAAAACTTGGGATGAGATAGACTGCTAGGGTGATTCACCCAATTTAGGATGAAGCTCCTTAGTCCGTAGACAGGAGGCTTCTGTGAAATTGGAGGCATCCACGCAGGCCAGTCTTTGCCCGCTCTGTGAGCCCCCTGAGTCCCGTTGCACTAGTCATGGCGTGGGAGCAGGGGAAGGAACAAACAAATAAATCCCTGAGTAATAGTTCAGGTACATTCTTAGGGACTTTTATTCTTTGTGTACAGCTTTTATTCTCTTCCATATCTCTCATGAGAAAACCAATAATATTAATGTCTGTTTGCACTGTATGGGAGTGTGTCCCTGCAGGACCAGAATATCAGTCTGAGGCATGTGAAATGCTTTCTTTTTAATTCATTGCCCTTGTTCTTCCACACCTGAGTGCGACTGTGTTAGCTATGTCGAACCTAAACGCCTGGTTACATTTGTATTTCAGGTGTTAAATAAAACCAAAGAGTTTGAAGAGGCTGTAAAAAAAGTAATCAAGGACGTTAATTTAGATAACGACATAGTTGTCTCTGTCTTTGAAACCAACATAAGAGTCCTTGGGTGAGTAACTTTTATGTTTTTGAAACTCTTAAAAATGTGGGGTTTAGCGAAACGTCCTTAAGGCATACCTTTCTGTGCTGTTTCACCGCGGTTAAAACACTTGTGCCTTTGCCAGTTAGCATAGCTCAACACCTGCCCTGAGGAAGGTTTTAAAATGCTAGGCAGGAATCGATGCAGTGGTACTGAATCAAGTTGGCCCCCATCTAACTGCTGCAGGCGTAGCTGTTTTGTTTAAAAAAAAAATTGGTGTGTGCTGCGGTAGCAGTGTTTTTTCTTAATGGAAACGATCTTACAGATTACGCTGTTCGATACTTGATTTAACAGAGAGAATATTTCAGTACTTAGGGTAATAGATGATTCCAGGTTGGAAGGGACCTCTGGAGGTTTCTAGTCGAACTTGCTGCTCGACACAGGATCAGAGCAGCTTAGTTTTAAGCTGTTATATACAGTTTTAGAGGTGGTGGTGGTTATTCTTGACTGGCTATATTGATGAATCGATGATTCCTCTAGAGTTTAGGTCTGAGTCCTAAACAGTAAGAATTGCTTCCAAGATCCTGACAGCTAACCTCGATTACAATTGGGAGTTGTGTCTGCTGAGCACTTCTGAAAATCTGGGCCATGTGAATATAGCACAGTTACGTACATAGTCATCTAAATTGTAGAAACTTTTGCCTTGCTGTTCAGATGACTGTACCTATTGAAGTGTGGATAATCTTTCTTGTGTTTAGAGGTCTCCTTGGTGGGCATTCTGTGGCAATAATGCTGAAAGAAAAAGGTGAATATATGCAGTGGTACAACGGTGAACTTCTGCACATGGCAAAAGAACTAGGCTACAAGCTTCTACCTGCTTTTAACACCACTAGTGGTCTCCCTTATCCAAGAGTAAGTTCTCTGGTTTCTGCAATTCAGGGTTACTTCTGTAAGGAAAATTCTTGCTGCTCTGTTTTTATCTCTGTTTCTAAAATCACTCTTGTATTTATTAACTAAATTGCTCATTTGTAGTACATGCTGCCTCATATTTTACAACACAGTTTTAGTCTCTCTGAATCCCTACGCTTCCAGCTCTGAAAATTCTAGTATACATTGTTGTGGGTAAACCGTAACTGCAGAAATCTTGTCTAATCACTCTTTACTGGTTTCTTGTTCCTTGCTACAATAGGAAGAGTAATTTTTGGTGTGGTACATATCTCTCACTAAGACAGTGAAAGAGCAACTTGCAAGCACTTGCTCATGAATTTAGCAGAAAAGTAAATAATGTTCGTGGTCTACATCCACATTTTTAAGAGGGCAAAGGCAGCTGTAATCTAAAAATATTCACTTAATGTAAAAGCTTTCATCAGATTCAAAGCAAGCATGACATGTGTTATTTGAATGACAGAAAACGACTTCCTGTGCATATCATCCTTTCTGAGATGTGGCTTTGATTGGAAACTGTCCCATAAATTAAAAATTTAGGCTCAGTAAATCAGCATTTTTCTAGTGCAAATGTGTAATTCAAAATGTTTGAGAGTCTCCTGTTGAGAGGGCCCCCTCCAGCGTGCAGAAAGTTATGTTGTGCCCGTAACAAAAATGGGTCTATCTAGCAGGTAGTCTCTGGAGCCAGGGAGTGTAAATTCTTTCCGCTAGGAAAAATAAATGTGATGATCTCTGCTTTTCTCTAGGTTAACTTAAAATTTGGTGTAAGACATCCAGAAGCACGAACAGGAACAGAAACTGATACCTGTACAGCTTGTGCAGGTACCTTGATCCTTGAGTTTGCAGCTTTAAGCCGATTCACAGGAACATCTATATTTGAGGTTTGCTTTCCACAATATCTTATTTTTGGGGGTTAAGTACATTAGTGTTCTGTTACATTTCTGTAGTTTTGGAATAATAATTTTGAATTTATCAAATGGGTACATGTCTTAGCTGTTCTGCACAAAAGCTTTGTGTGTGTTCAGATTTGCTGTGTTTGTGGGCTTTTTTTGTCCTAAAAGTGTTAATTTAACTGTTCAAAAAACACAGTAATTTTGCTTGAAAGTAGTTACAGTAATACTGAAGTAAACAAGATAAATATACTGAAGACTAGCGACAGCATAATACTTGCACAGATTTGGGTAGAGGAGTCAGGACTAGAAAGAAGAAAAGTGAGATACTTGTTCCTTAAAATGCAGATCAAAAAAAAAGCAAAATGGGGGAAAAAATTCATACTCGTGTAGTCCCAGGGAAGCTGTGCAAGTCCTGTCTAAGGGTGTATCATCAGCAGGAAGCTAGATGAAAATGTTGGTCTTTCCTTGATATAATACAAAAAAGCACGCTCTTTTTCAGATTAGAGTTATTGAAATTTTTCAGTATGGGCCTGGTGTTTAATTTAGTTTCATGGAACCGAGTGGAAGCCTAACTGGGCCTGTGTGGAGTGTTTTGGTAAAACTTGTCCCATGCATGGCTTCAGTAACTTAGAGCCATTTTTGTTGGGTAGGTTGTTACCATCGAGTTACTTTTGTGTATATAAAGAATGTGGGTAATTTGTGTACTGATGAAAAGGGGCTGCTGCTCAGCCTTGAGATGTCTGAAAAGACACAGTGACTTTGATTTCAGAAAATATAATAGCCTTAGAATTTTTTTAATTAGGTTACACCATCCTGTGTGTCACGATTTTAGAGTAGGAAACTTGTTCAGAAGGACACTTGACTTGCCTAAGACCATACAGCATCTTGGCAGATAGTTGTGCAGACAAGCACCACGCTTTCAAATCAGCCACGGAATAACTATTTCTATAAAATGGGGGCTGAGCACCTTACTATTTAAGTGTGTGTAATGGAATACTGAGCTTTGTAGTTGTTAGATATGAAACATTCATGAAACATTACTTCATAGCACCTTAATTTCCATAGACAAAAGAATAACAGTCTTAAGTATCTGTGTGTCTCAGTAATTTCTTTTAATGAGTGTTTTTTGTTGTTGCAGGAATACGCACGGAAAGCACTGGATTTTATTTGGGAAAAGAGGCAGCGCAGCAGCAATTTAGTGGGCGTCACTATTAACATTCATACTGGAGACTGGGTCCGCAAAGGTGTGTGGTGTTCTGTCTCAGAATCAGTGACCAAAAGTGGTTTGGGGCAAGAAAAACATCTTGACATGCACGCCCTCTCTACCCCCAACACATTTATCTAGGCAATTTAAAAATATTAGTGGGATAGGCATGTGGATAACATGATTTCAGTGGTGGAGAAACCTGCTACAATGAAGCCTGGCTTTGCTCTGCAAGAGTGTTTTTGTAGAGGAACTAGTTTTATTCGTTGCAAAGAGAGTGCCACAAGCCCATGGGGCCAGATGGGATCCACCCGAGGGTGCTGAGGGAGCTGGTAGATGTGATTGCCAAGCCGCTCTCCATCATTTGTCAGTGGTCATGGTCAACCAGAGAAGTCCCAGATGACTGGGGGCTTGCTAATGTGACGCCCATCCAAAAGAAGGGTCGTAAGGAGGATCTGGGAAGCTACAGGCCTGTGAGCCTGACCTCGGTGCCAGGGAAGGTCATGGAGCAAGTCATCTTGAGGGCAATCACGTGCCATGTCCGTGACAACTGGGGAATCAGGCCCAGCCAGCATGGGTTCGGGAAGGGCAAGTCCTGCCTGACCAACCTCATCTCCTTCTATGACCAGGTGACCCGCCTGGTGGATGAGGGAAAGGCTGTTGATGTAGTCTGCCTAGACTTCAGCAAAGCCTTTGACACGATCTCCCACAGCATTCTCCTGGAGAAACTGGCGGCCCATGGCCTGGACAGGTACACTCTTTGCTGGGTTCAAAACTGGCTGGATGGCCGGGCCCAGAGAGTGGTGGTGATTGGAATCAAATCCAGCTGGTGACCAGTCGTGAGTGATGTTTCCCACAGGTCGGTGTTGGGGCCCATGCTCTTCAACATCTTTGATGATTTGGATGAGGGAATTGAGTGCACCCTCAGTAAGTTTGCAGACGACACCAAG